>BSBK01011516.1:287500-327500 GCA_027943335.1 Chamaecyparis obtusa | reverse complement strand
CCCTTTGGCATTAGTATCAAAAACATATATGTGTATGCCAAGTATAAAAGTTTGAACTTGAAAATTTTGTAAACCATAAATGTGTGAATTGTGTGAACTCCCCCTTTGAACATGCTCTTGGTATATATATATATATTTCCTCCTTTTTTGAAATTAATGCCCAAAAAAATGTACTTACAATTTGTCAAATACAATCTGATGGGTTTTCTTAAGAGTGGCCAAGATGTTTTTTCATTCCTCTTTGAAATTTTCTAGAGCAATCTTCTCTAAGCCTACTTGTGCATGCATATCAAAAATGTTCTCACTCATTGATATCTTAGGGGTGGCAACTAATTCCTTTTCCTTATTCACATGCTTTTGCATCACCTTTAAATGGGGTAGTAACTCAACTTGAAGCTTGGTTACCTGTTCTCTTATTTTTTCCTCTTCCTTCCTTAACTCTAGTCTCAACCGCTGAATATTTGTAACTTTTGTATAATGCTCATAAAATGCATTGGGATCAACTGTGAGACTAGTTGCACTATCATTTAGATCTTCATCTAGTTTCTTTATCTTTTCACTAATCTCGGTAGTGAAAGAGTCTATAGTGCATAATTTTTGCAAAATTGTAATAACCCTTTGAATGATACTTTCTAATTCAGTTACTACCTCATAAAGTTTTACCTTATTGACTCCCACTTCTTAGATGATTTTCTCGGTCAATTTATACTAAATCTTTTGTTCTACTCTTTCTTCAATCATCTGCTTAGGATCAATAGTTGATCCATTGATGGTCTTAGTAAGCAGTGCAAATTGGTCAATGATGGGTGCAGTTTCATCTACATTGACATCGGGTTCAACTTGCATTAAGATCTCCTTGACATCCTCTAGCACCTTGGTGTTCTTGTGTTCTTTCTTCTGCTTCTCTTGAGCTTCTTTTTGGGTGCATAGCTCTCCATATTTCCTACAAAATTTGGGTTCAAGTGTCCTCGAGTCACCTGCTAGAATTTCTATTATCTCATAAAGTGTGAACGAACCCTTAATTCCATGCTTCCTCTTCTTCTTCTTAGCTTACACACTGGATATTGGAGATTGTGCAGTGGAAACTTGATCCTTGTGCTCTGAATTTGGCTTAGGTGGCTTAGTAGATTTTCCCTCCTCTTTATTATGTCTGGTTGTTGATTCTGCAATATGTGGAGCTAAGGCTTGTGACCTGGTGTCTGTGGTAGAAGTGTCTACTATTGTCTCTGTTTGTGTTCCTTGAACATTTTCTGCTGCAGCAATGGTCTCGGTGGTTACTTCACCTTGTGTAGCTTCACCACTATGCTTGGTCTCTTTACCAACCTCCTCACCCTTGTCTTCAATTGTGTCTATTTTTTGCTTAGGTGGAGCTTCCTTAGTTTGTTTCTCAGTAGATATATATATAGCTTGTACCAGAATAGGTAAATTACTTGGTACCATTTCTCTTGCTACCTCAGTTGCTTCTTCTTCTCCAAGGTTCTCGATAGCATAAGTTATTACTTCATCTTCTTTTGCTTCATCGTCGGGGTCTCCTCTTGTTATATCTTCAATCAATATTTCCTCATCCCCTAGTGTTGTCAACATCTCTCGAATCCCTTCCATAACATTCTCAGCAAAAATGATGAAGTCCTCTGCATATGTTTCCTCCTCAGGATACTTAGTGTCTGAGATGTGAATAGGTTCATCCTCAACATTGATCGGTATACCTTCTGGTAAGCTCGATTGAGGTTTCTTGGTATCAACAACGGATGCAATTGCCTTAGTTTTTCATAATGGACTCAGGGTTTTAGTCCATATTCGGTTACTTTCTTCATCAACCTCTTGTATTTTTCTTTGTAAAATTTTGAATGCTCTTTCCTTCATCAAACATTTACCTGCATATTGTTTCAAGGAAGCATCAATCTCGGGGATAAAGAAGTCAGGTTTTGCCAAAATTAGAGACCTTTCTCTCATCCTCTTCTCAATTTGAAGTGCATACATCCATCTAGTAGATACTTTGTCATATATTTCTTTCGATATGCTGCTTTCAAATTCAACTAGAACTCATTTGAAATTAATCATCATAACTATAATAGCTTCCTCCATCTTATCTTCATCCTCGGTGCTCAAGATGGAATACCTATTCAGCTAAGGAGTAGCAAGTATTCCAATTTTCTTTATTCCTTCTATAACTTCATCTATAGTTTGTGGTCCTTTATTTATGACAACTGGGAATTGATCATTATCTTCCTCTTTTGAGTCTATGTCATCTTTTCCTCTTATCAGTTTTCTTCTTCTTTTAGGTTTTGGGAGCTCCGTAGGTGCTTTTGCTCCTCTCTTTTTCTAATAAGTATGGGTTGGTGTAGGTCTAGTAATTTTTGCTACACCTTTCTTCAAAGGTGGTTTATTGCCAGTTGCTGACCTTGTTTGTGCATGTGTTGAAATATCAACCTTTATACCATTACCTCTTGTAGCCTTAGGTGGCTTTGCCTATTCTTGTTCATCAGACTCAGTGCCCTCTTCATCTACATCTTCACCAACTGGTGCATGTTCCTCGGTTTCCTCTTCTACCAATTTCTCAATATCTTCATCAGTTACACTAAATTATTTCTTCAATGATTTTAACATTTTATCCATTTTCCTTCCCATCTTTTCTACTACCAATCCCATCTTTATTCTGGACTTGGCCTCTTCATAAGTTCCAAACTGTGTAGCATCTTTATTCTTAGGCTCAACAAGTAAAGCCTTAATTGATTTTGTAGCTCGGTCTATGTCAATTTCATATTCCACAGGAGGTAGCCATGTTTTCCTTGGTTCAACTACTTTAATCTAGGTGGTTTTGGTGTCCACTAGAAAACAAATATCATCCTTATATTTTTCAACTAGTTGTGTAGTAATCCAAGTTCTTTTCTCCATTCTCTCCTTGAATTTACCAAAATAATCCTCCATAAATGGTTCAAAATTATTTTCTAGGTTTCTAATGAATTCACTTATTTGCACAGTAACTGGTCAGTTGAAATCCCATTCAACATTACTGACTAAGGGAAAATAGTTTTGCAGATATAAAAATGTACATACCAATAGTGAACCGAATTTGCATGTGTTTGATCTTGCAACTCAGATGGTTCACATATTTTCTTCCAACTGTCTTAGCATCAACTCGGCTAGTTTGAGTTGCAAACCCTTCACAATTTTATGTGCGATTTCAATTGCTCCGCATGCAATGCTATTCGGTCTACTTGACTGAAATATCTTATAAGAAATGACATACACACCAAATGTCATCTTAGGGTCATTGATGGTGTTTATCCTCATGCCTCTGCCATCCCATTATGCTCCTATCAACTTTTCAATCTCAGTCTTTATCATCTTTTCATTCATGGGATACCTGGTAACCACATGTATAACATCCTTTGTGATCCTCATCGGTTCATCCAACCACATCTTCCATTCATGTACTTAGCTAAGTACAATTATTATCCATTCAGATTTAAATTCTTTCAGAAAATACAGCGCATTAGTTAACCCTTTTACCTCCAAGTGTTTGTGATCGTCCTTGAGTTTTCCATCAGTTCAAAGTTCTTGATAAGTGTACTGGAGCTCAAAGTCGTCAATCTCTATGATCTTGCAATGTATGTAAGATCTTATATCTTTTACCAGTAGAACCCTAGGTAGAATCAAAGAAAATGTGCCCTTGTCATCGAGTTATGCTTCAAATTTTAGTTTGCCTTAGTGTATGTTGCTGACTTGATCAAAGTTACCTTCTTTCCTTTCTCTTCCTTAGATTGAATATTTTGAGAAGATGATGCCATCGTGACTGTAAATTTATGGCTTCATGAAAACTATGTGTAGAAAGATCGGTTCACTACACAAAATTACTTGAATCGGTCTCAAACTGCTTGTAATGTGCTCAAATCGATCTGAATGACTCAAATTCACATCACTCAAATTTTTCTCAAATCTCTCTAGTTTGTTGTGTGAAGAAATGAGTACATTTCCCATATATTTATAACCAAAAAGCTTGTTTGGTGCATTAAATATTTTTCCAGCTACTACTCGGTCAATAATAAAATCACTCGGTTAACTCAATAGATACCTCAGCTCCATGAACACTATCAATGCTTGGTTGAATATGCAACTCGATTGTCTCTAACACTTTCACTGACTGGAATTTTCTTACTCGGTCCAACTTAATTGACTATACTCATTTCAAGTTAACAACATATAATACCCTAGTGCATCTTTATTCATGTTGATTTGGTATTCACACAATAGATATAAGGAACTGTTGTAAGATATTACCCATTGAAATTCAGTTCCATACTTGATTTTTTTAAGGCGGAGGTGGTAAGATCACCTAATCTAATGGATGGGGTGTCACCTACTATTGTTCTTGTTCCAACATTGTCATCTATTGCTCTTCTCCACATTTGGTTCCTTATCCTCATGATTTCTTCAATGATATTCTCACTTGTATTAATACTTGACTATGGTGATTGGTCTCTGCAGTCTCTTCTTAAATGACTAACCTTATGAAAGTGTAGACATGCCATTCAAGAATTTTTCCAATTTCAAGATCTTCCTCTCCAATGCATTCTCATGTAGTTTGCTGCAATATGACCATATCTACCACATTTTGTACAACTATCCCAAGTGTTGTAATCCCAAGTGTATGTATTACCTTTCCTTCTTAGTTGATATGTCTTGTTTTGTCCTTTCGAAACTTGTTTCATTATTGTCATGAATTCTTATGATACATGTCCATGCATGTTGCAAGTATGCCATTTATTTTCCATGTAGTGTTTCTTAGGTGACTTATTTATCTTTGATCTACACTCATGTGCTTGATGTCCATACTTGTTGCAATTATAACAACTATTAAATTTAGGAGTTGATTTAGGAATACCTTTTTCTTTACTCCTGCAAACATTTGATGTGTGACATGGTTTTCCACAGTGATAGCATGAGAGCTTCTTTGGCCTTGAATTTCATGAGTATTTTTTTGTTCAACTTGTTTTGATGACTCTCCCTGCTTGGTATAGCCTGAACCAATAGTGTTGTCAAGTCTTCTTTGGTTGTTTAGAAATTCATCCATCCTTTTGGTACTTTCTTCAGCTTTCTTAATCATCTCATTATGTTTTTGTTGAATCTTCACTTCATTTTTTAGTCTTTCATATTCTTCCCTCAATAAACCAATATCTTCCAATCTTCTAGTAATCTCATTGTTTACTCGGTTGACTTCTTGACTCATGACAACCATCTGATTAGAAATTTCAAAATGATGCTCGGTAAGTCTCAGTATTTTAGATTCCTTTTCTTCAAGCTTCTCATTCATTTATCTTCTATCTTCTATACCAAAATTTCTTTCTTGTTAAGCCTGCCTTGCATTGTTCATGACAACATTCATTCTTATCATTTGAGTTTCTTATCCAATTTGTAGTGCTTTCGTTTCTTATCCAATTTGTAGTGCTTTTGCTTGATCTGTAAGGTGTTGATTCTTTTCAGATAGATATGATATTGTTCCTTCAGATGCATTAGATATACTTCTAGATCCAGATCCTTCAAATAGTTCCTCTATCTCTTCTTCCTGATAATCAGTCTCATTATGACGAAATGCCAATTCCTCCTTTTGATTAGAAAATCTCTCAATTTTTCTTTGGCTTCCTTAAATTGTTCTATGAGAATCTGCATCCCCAATTTCTGATTTTTAATAGTCTTATCAAGATTATACCTTTCCATCCTTAAGATCTTTTTTGTTCAGTGTTTAAACATCCTCAAAAAGAGAACTAGCTCTGATACCAATGATTGGAATGATGGAAATGTGAGTTACTGAGAGGGGAGGGGTGAATCAGTAACCCTAAAATTTTTTCAATTGAATTCTTGTAAACATGTAATTCATTAACCGACTGTATCATTTGCATTCACCATACATTCAATAACATAACTGAAATGTAAATATATGTAATCTAATCAAAGAAGAATAAATGAAACTCCATACACAAAACATTTATTTTGGTATCACATAAACCCTTGTTAGAAGGTAAAAAATGTGGTGGGGATGGAACCCACAAAGCTTCACTTTTGTAGAAATAAAGTTGCCGATTAGGCTTACAAAGATTGATCACTTCTGGTGATCTTACCCTATTAGAAGTAACAAAAAGATCAACTAGATCTACCTGGTTAGAGGATTTTAGAAAAACTCTTCAAGTGTGCACTCGGTTAAGAGATTTTACATAAGATAGTTAAGTCTACTATGTTAGGAGATTTTAAGTCTGCTAAAATTGCTAGAGGGTAAAAGTGAAGTTTTGATCTATTTGAGAAAAAACTTACATTGTTGATATCAGATCCATTAAGTGGAATAATGAAATCACCTTGTTGTGATGAATATATCCTTCTATACTGCTCGGTAGCCTTGAACTGTTTCTGATAAATTGAATACTTTGTCAAAATCCTTCCAACTTAACCCTGTCAGATCTCCAGATGTCTCCCAATGGTGGCTACTTCATATGATACTTGTCAAAATGACATCTTTACAATTCTTATATCAAAATGATTTGACCTAATTAGGGTTTTGAAACTATATATAAAACCTAAGATCAATGACTCAAATGATTAACCTAGATCATCTTTACATAGGAATCATCAATCATTTAAATGAATTACATCTATATTAAATATTCACCTCGATCTTGGTAAACCATATTATATCTCGGTAAAAAGTTGTTCACCTTGAATTATGTGTCATTTCAAACTTTTATGTGAACTCTGGATTACTCGGTAAATGTTGTGTCTCTGCCTCGGTATATTACTGACGCTCAGTAATCTTGTGTGCTTGGTGACTACTATACTCGGTAATCTCTATTCTCAGTGATTACTGTGTATTTATGACCAACTGAACTATCTTTCTTTATTTACCGACTGTATAGATGAATAATAATGACAACTCTTAATACACTTAGGAGTAACATTCTCCCCCTTTGGCATTAGTATCTGAATAGGTGTAAAATGGAATCACACCTATTCAATGTAATGTAAGGGGAAAATATGAGATCCACTCCTAAATCCAAATTCCCAAAGAAGAGATCCAATTTGATCAACCAACAAGGTTAATACACAATCAAATTAATCTATGGAGAACATGAAAGAGAGAAAACCTTATATTTCCCTATAGTAGAATTGTGCTTGAGATAATTGAAATACAAGTACTAACCTCAAAATAGGGCAAATCTAGAAAATGCCAATTTTTGATGTCTGTGTGTACTTTCAAGAAATTCTACAACTTGTTTTGGACTGGAAATGCCGAGATGAAGAAAACCCATAAATCTTTTATCTTTCTGACATCAGGTAGTCTTTGACCCTCATAAAAGGTCAAAGGCTACATTCTTTATTTGAAGATTGATTTGGACCTTGTTTGTAGATCTCAGAAGTTCACCGAAAAGGGTATCCAAATCCGATCTCAGATCTGAAGTTTCGCACCTGCACCTGCAAGAAAATGAGGGTTTTTGTTGTTTGTTTGAGGGGTTTGCCTTGGTCAAACCCCGGTTTGGAATCAACCTTAATATTGAAATTGAAATGAGAATGCTAGCAAGTATTAGAAATAGATCTAACAATGAAGCTATGCAATTCGATAGATATGCAATTGTATTTCGAATGTAAAAAAATGTATTGATATGAAAGCTTGAACACAACAATGTAAATCAAAACCATGAAAGTAAATACAAAACCTCCATGCTTGTATGCTTGGAATCCACCTTGATAGAAGAATGAATGGATCTAGAAGATGAACAAAGGATCTTGAAGGTGTAATACCCCAAAAATGGGCTATAAGTTCATTAACCTCCTATATCGACACATCCAATGAAATCGACATCAAAGTCCTAACCTAAGGCACATCTGAACATTATCGAATCCTAATTGATTATCTTAAATTCTGCATCGGGGAATATTCCTAGTAATATTCCTAATTATCATAATTATCTTTAATTTAATGATTATTTGGTGATAAATCCAATTTATCCTAAAGTTTGATTAATTGAATATTCTCAATATTTAATTAATTAGATTTAATTCTGCCACTTAATTATTTAATTGAAGTTAATTCTATTTATTCCTAAATTGTATTATTTAATTTTGACAATAAATCTAAAATCCTATGAATAATTGATTAAACTCTTATTTAATTAATTAAAGCAAGTTGTCAATTTTTAATAATATTATTTTTGAATAAAAGTTTGATTAAATGATTGATTAACCCATAAATCAATTGTTTTATTTTTCAAAATCAGTTAAGTTGGAAATAAATCACTTTATTATTAAAATAATTCATAAATAAAACATGCACAATCAAGAAAATCAGACAACTATCAATTATCAATTAAAGCTAAACTCTATTTTGAGTTAAACTCTACTTTTTGCATGTTTTTGTGAGTTAAATATCCTTTATTTAAAAATAACTCAAAAATCAACCTGAGTTATTTGAGTGATTTATGGCTTTCTTCCATGCATCCTCAAAGCCCTAGATTTCTATAAATTAAGGCTTCATCTCATCTCATAATTTTGCAAACTTATGCTGGCGAATTGGAATCTGGAGAATCAAAGCTTCTTTTGCGAATCAACCGGGTTTTGTGAGATCATTTTTGTTGCATATCAATTTTATCTTAGATTTTAGATTTCATATCAGTTTCTCATTCATATTATTGCATAGAAAAACCAAAAAAATAGATTACTTTGCATTCATTCCATATCCATCCTTTGCATTTAAATCCTTCATTTAGGTGTCGTCAAGGTCACTAATCTCGGTATAATCTGAGAATACATACTTGCATCTACTAGAAGGCAGTAAATCGCCTGGTTAGTTTAGTTTTATTTATTGCACCATTTCAATTTCAACTAACCTCTAATGTTTTACTGAAGTGTTGTGTCTACAGATCAGGTACAAATTTCACACACACATTTCTGGCACCCACTGTGGGGCCTTGAAATAGGTTTCCCTTCACATTTTATCATTTTCTATCATTTTCTTGTCTTTTTTTGTCCCCAGCTACGATTTTTATTTTCTGTCTGTACAATATTCATACGAGTTTCTTAGAAACTTGTACCAGGAGATACCCACCATCGTATGATAGTTGATTTGATTGAGGATTGTACAAGCAGAAAAACATTATCGTCTGGAAGCTCGATTATCGTATGATCTGATACCCAATGTCGTACAAGTTTTTGGACTGTCGTCTAGAAGGTAACCCACTATTGTATGAGTTTTAGTGCTAGAGTTCAATTGTTGTTTCACTTTTCCAGGCAGTTTGTCAGATTTGGTTTTTAGATTTCGACTCACAGCTAACCCTAACAATTGAAATTCTCTATTTTTGATTGATTTTCACTAGTTTTGATTGGACAAAGCACAATAATTGCTAAAAATAGGTAAAAATATACTAAGCATGTTGCGAGAAATTAAGGTAACCTTCTCAGCTGATAACATTTCAATTTGGGTTAAAACGAACATCTTGCATGTCTAGCTTGAGTGCCTTTCTTTTCCATATCACACATTTCATTTGGGCTCTAAAAATGAACATAGATTTTCTTTCTGCATCTTTGTTACACATAGTAAATAGGCCCTATGAACACTATTCATGGCTCTTGAGAGAGTGAGTTTCTAACGAAACCCTTCTAAATGAAGGAACCCTTGTAGGTAGAGAGGATATTGAGAGAGTCTCATGTTCTACTAGATCCATGCATCTTCAACTTTTGATCAAGGAATTCTCTCTTCAGAGAGGTTGATAGATCATAAGGGGTTGACATCATAGATCTATGTGAGATAATCTTGGTCTTAGCGTGTCAGATTAATCTGTCTGCTTTGTTTGGGTTAAAAGTGAAAAGGCTAGGGGATTATGCTCTACTTCCTTTTTGGGTAGTACCAGAAACCCAAATCCTTGAATCTGGAACCAGTCTCCATGTGGTATATCTTGTGAGTCACCTTTAGAGAGGGTTAACCATAGTGGACATTCCCTTAATTGGGTCAACCATGTTGACAGAACCTCAAGCGGTAATAGCCATTTTCACCATGGTAGTGACAACCACTATATAAATGTCCTATTGGAAGAAATCTCCATAGGTGTGGTCTCTTGTTGGGTTGTCAGATCTCCCTAGTAGATTCTAAAGATTAAGTTCTCAGACTGTGTCAAAACCCTGGTGTGCCTAGATTGGAGTTTGCCCTCTTGGATCATAAAAGTTACAGAGTCAAACCATTACTAAAAACCCTAGTGAGGCCAAATTTTCATTTTCTAGGAATATGTGCATTATTGCAAAACTTTTTGGAACATACACAATTAGCCCTTCTAAGGATTAGCACAAATAAGTCACTTGATTGTTCATGCGCAAGGTTGCTTTTGCCCTTGTTCATTGTTTTCAGACATGCTTGAAATCACTTGCTTGCTATTTTGCATGCTTGCTTATCTATCTGGTTACTGAAAATGAGCAAATCTGTTACAATCCTCAAATATGGACATTGAAATTTGCAAACAATCTGAAATTGAAAACTCAAAATTTGCAAAAATTGAAGTAAAACACCTTTCTGGAGTCAACAGTCATTTTGTAAAGTTAGAAAGTCATATGACTTTTTGGCTATTGTCATTTCAAAACCCCTAGATTATCATATGGTATCAGGTATACTTTCGTATGAGTTTTGCTACCAGTCATTTTCAAAAATCAATTTCCCTGTCGTCAACTATCGTACAAGATTGTATATTATCATTTCATGCTATACCCACTGTCGTACGAGCCTGCAAAGAGTCATTTTAGAAATTTCAAAAAGTTGTTAGAACTACCAGAGACTCGGCTTTTTAGCCCATTTCCAGAATCTGTCAAACAAATCACTGTGTCAGGAACAGAGTAGTAAATACTGAGAATCCAATCATTTTCCTAAAGTGGCCTTTTGAATCTGATTTAGCCTTCTGTTTAATCGATTTGAGTCTTTATCATCTTGTGTCAAAACCTTGTCATAACTATCAATCTTCAATCAATCTTCAAAATGGCTAAGTGTTGTGAACTTGTGTCGGCTATCTTTTGGGAATCTACCCATACATCCAAGGCACAGTCTCTCTCATCTAAGTCAAATCTATACTTCAATCAATCAAACCTTGACAAGGTTGTGTCATCTGATCATCTTGGTTCAATTCATTCTTTAGCTGTCTTCATCTTATTCTTTTGCTTCACCCAAGGTTAATGGTGGAGACTAGAGCTTCCTCTCACAAGAAATCGGGAGAAGCACTTAACACTGGCACTTTGTCTACTCACATAGGTCCAACTCTTGAACAACTCTACAATTCTGGTCTTTACAAAGATGACGGTCTTGGCAACTTTCGATTGAAATCTGGTTACATTTCTCCTCCATCAACTCATGGAGGTAATCAACAAACTCCTCATCAATCTATCCCAGGTAGAACTCCTACCATGTCTCAAGAAGGGACAAAATTGGGCTCTCAAAGAGCTCAATCTCAACATGGTGCAGATCAGGAACCCACACCTAAAGAAATTACTCAATATCAAAATGATGATAACTTCAAACGAATGATGAAGCATTTCTTGAAAGAAGACATAGAGGCATACTTTTTACAATTGGCTCATCAAGGAGCTAAACTTCCTCCCAACTTTAATGTTGAAGATATCATTACACATGAGGAAGAAAATCCACTCATAGCTATGATGAAACAGATGCATGCTATGAAAGTCAAGCTTAATAACCTTGAGAAAGAAAAGAAACCCAAGGAGTTCTCCATGGAGGCCCTATGTCCTTTTCCATTTGACAAAGACTTGTACATGCCACCATTCCCAAAAAGAGTGGAGATGCCTAAGTATGATAAGTATGATGGACACTTGGATCCCCAAGATCATGTCAGAGAATTCTATACATAATCTATGGAGTTCATGCACAAACCAACCTATTTGATGCGTCTCTTCCCTCGGTCTCTAGGGGGAGCAGCCATTCATTGGTTCTCTAGATTGCCTTCTACTATCAAAACTTTCAAGGAGTTGATCAAATTGTTCTATCAGAAATACTCCTACAACATTCAACATCCAGTCACCATGATTGATATCTGTAATCTCAAGAAATATCCAGGAGAACCATTCCTGACATTTCTCAAGAGATGGAGGAAGAAATTCTCTCTATATGCTAGGCCTATTTCAGAAACTGAAAAATTGGAAATCTTCATCAATAATCTTGTCCCAGAGATCAATAATCCTTTACAAATGCAAGATCATACATCTTTTGATAAAATGGTTGACAATGCAATCAAGATTGAAAAAGTACTTGTGAAAAAAGGAGAAATCACACTTCAAAAAGACAAGTACGAATTAGGATCTGGTTCTAAAGACAAGAATAAAAATTGGAACAAGAATAAAGGCATTGTCACAGATGGTGTTGTTGATACTATCCATGCCCCATCAAAGGCACCAGCTTTCAATCTAACTATTGGTACCCAAGCCATAAAAGCTTCAGAACAAAAGGTGCCTAAATCATCTCAAAAGAAGCCAGAGTATAAAAAGTGGTCCACTGATAATAAATGAATGTTCACTCCTCTTGGAGAATCTTTAGAATCAGCTATGAGAACTCTACTAGCCAATAAAATCATCTCTTTACCTGAGATCTGACCACCTGATTCTAAGCCTAAACCAAAATGGTGGAGGGAGAACGAATTCTATGATTTCCATCGGGGTAAAGGTCACAAAACCAATAACTGCTTACGCTTGAAACATACTATTCAAGATATGATTGATAAGGGAGATATCACCATTGACCATCATAAGAGAAATAATGATCATACAACATTCATATAACCATTTCTGAAACATGGTCAAGAAGTCTCATCTTCTCAACCTAATATGGGGGCAAAGGTCAATTATGCTTACCCTAGAAATAATGCTGTTATCAATATGGTTGAACCTTGTCTCTCTAAACATTGCAATGTCATCACAATTGTATGAAGAGATAGAGATCATTCTTTAGCTAACATAGTTACTCGATCACAAGCTTAGGCACATCTGAATGGACAAATCCTAGACTCATCAAATGTCCCTAAGATGCCCTTCAATCTTTCTTCCGCTTCCAAACATAAGGCTGTTTCTAAATCTTCCAATCCTAAAGATACAAGGCCAACATCTTATAGCATTGTTCAACAACTCCAACACACTAATGCGAAAATCTCCATGTTTGAGTTGCTTCAAATATCTCCAGCTCATAGAGCCATTCTAGACAAAGCTTTGCTCGGGTCCAATGTTCCTGATGACCTTGATTTAGACAGGTTCCAGACTATGGTTGGACATATTACATCTCCACAATATATTTCCTTTTCAGAGGAAGATGACAACACCTTGAGTCACCTACATAACTAGCCCTTACATATAGAGGTCTTGATCCAGAACCATAGAGTCAAATGTGTGTTGATAGATGGAGGCACTGGTCTAAACATTTGTTCTTACAATTGATCACACAATTGGGATTTTCAGAATTGGCTATTGATCCTAGAAAGAAAATAACTATAAAAGCCTATGATGAGCAAGAAAGGTCTTCTAAAGGCACCATTGTCTTACCTATCAGAGCAGGTCCAGTTATCAGAGATACTATATGTCAGGTTCTTGATCTACCTTTGGCTTACAACATTCTTCTAGGGAGACCATGGATACATGAGATGAAGGCTATTCCTTCTACATTCCACCAATGCTTGAAATTTCCTTATGAAGGAGTAGAGGTCACTATTCCAGTAGACATATCCACCACTTGCAATACATTGAAGGAAAGTGCAGATAAGCTTGTGCCTAATAATAGGGAATCTTCCATTGAGCCAACCAAAGAAGCATCCACATCTAAAATGGAAGATCTTGCAAAAGAGGTCAATATCAAAGAAAGTAGTATGGGAGAATATACTATAGAGCCAATCTTATCTTTGACATCTCTCCCTATCTCACCTAAGTCTTATGGAAAATATTTAAAATAGTCCAAACCAGATTCTAAAGAACTTCTTGAGGCCTATAAAAATAATTTTGTAGCAGAACAAGTCTCCAAGTAAGAATTTGAAGAGGATGAAGTTGTACTTGCATGGCTATACAAGGATGAATCTGAATCCCATGATATTCAAAATAGTAACTCAGTAGTACCAAAAGATCCTTCTAATTCATATGGCCCAGGAGATAAATTAATAGCTAAGATGGGATATTTAGGTAAAGGACCTCTAGGAGTCAGAGGAAAAGGTCTTGAGGCACCTCTCCCACAAACTGGTAGAGCAAACAAAGACAAGGTTGGCTTAGGATTTAAAAAGAAACCCTTTCACCTCAAAGGTAATTGTTCTCATGTCATAGAGTAGATCACACTAGGAGAACCTCTTCTTAAGAAAGAAGAAACAAAACCATCAGATAGTGATTCAGACAGCTCAGAACTCATCCCCTATGAAAAATTGCCTAAGGAGATCAAAGACCTTCTTGATGATAAAGATGATCCAATCAAAAGAATTAATGTAGTAGAAACACAAGAACCTACTATCAATCAAGAGATAGTTGCAACACAAGAACCAGCTAATCTTGAAAACAATCAAGAAGAAGAAGGCCGTAGTTATTTTGAGACAGATTCTCATGAGTATGAATTCAAATCAGAATTTGAGGGTAACCCTTCTTGGGGTATTCACCCTGACTTTACTCATGTTCTTAGATTTTCTAGAGGCATAAATGAAGAATCTAATGACTATGAATGGGGAGCCATTCCAGAAGAAGATGAGCTTATTATAGAGAAACATGTTGATGTTATTCACCAATATGCACCTAAACCCAACGTAAGTCTAGAGCGAAATGAAGAACCTATTGAGTCTGATCCACCTATGGCTGAATTGGACTCCCACAATGACATTGAGACTATTCATGAATTGAATGTCTTAAGTTGTAATATCACCTTTGAACTTGAGCATCGGGTTAGGACCAATGATGACAGATCCATATCCGTAAACACTATCTCCCAATCTTTCCCCACTTTGACTATCCAATATCTAGAACTTATTGATCAAACCTCCACAAATCTGAGCCATGGTATTTATACCTACCCAAATGACTATGCCCTTGCTTGCTACCTCAATGCAGTTGAGCCTATGAGTACTTCCATCAGTGAACCGAGCGTTAGCATGACGGAGTCATACATCAAACATCTTAGTAAGAAAAATAAGAATAAAAAGAAAAAGAAAAGGAGTTCTGAGGGTGAAAACCACTTTGTGGCAGTCTCAGAACCTACAAAAGTAAAAATAAAAGATGTATCTAAAGGTGAAAACCTCTTTGAGGTGCCTAAGGATGAGATATTTGATGTCCTTCTGAGTCATTTCCAGGACAGATCTCTAGTTCTAATTGAGCCCACTCAACCTATCAACTTGGGAACAACAGAGGAACCACAGTTGATTCATGTAGCACAATCTTTATTAGAAGAAGAGAAGCAAAATTTTACAACATTCCTAACAGAGAAGAAGATCAAATTTGCATGGAAATATTCAGGTATGCCAGGATTGGATCCTAATCTTATAATGCATCATTTGTCTATAGCTCTAAATGTCAAACCTGTCAAGCAAAAATTGAGAAAGATGCATCCTCATGTTGCACTCTTGGTAAAAGCTGAATTAGAGAAGCTCCTGAAAGTCAGATTCATTTGAGTTATTGACTATGCAGAGTGGATCTCTAATATTGTACCTATTTCAAAACCTGATAAGTCAATCTGAGTATGCACAAACTTTAGAGATGTAAATAGAGCATGCCCTAAGGATGATTTTCCACTACCTAACATTGATATGATAGTGGACATGACTGCGGGCTTTGAGATGTATTCTTTAATGGATGGGTTTTCTAGATATAATCAAATAAAAATTGCTCTAGAGGATCAAGAGAAAATTGCTTTTACATGTGCATGGGGCACTTTCTGTTGGAATGTCATGCCATTTGGGCTTAAAAATGCTGGTGCTACATATCAGAGAGCCATGACATCTATTTTTCATGACATGATGCATAGGACTATGGAGGATTATGTTGATGATACTTTGGCAAAATCTATGCTTAGGGCTGCACATCTAGATGACTTGAGCAAGATACTAGACAGAATGGAGAAATTTAGCCTCAGACTAAATCCTAAGAAGTGTGCTTTTGGTGTCACTTCTGGAAAACTCTTAGGATACATACTTTCAAAGAAGGGAATTGAAGTTGATCTAGCTAAAGTAAAGGCTATAATGGAAATGCAACCTCTAAAGAATATTAGTCAAATGAGGACATTGCAAGGAAGAGTTCAATCTATCAGAAGATTTATATCACAGCTAGCGGACATATCACAACCTTTTACAAAAACATTACATAAAGGTGTGACCTTTGCATGGAATGAAGAATGTGATAACAACTTCAATCATATCAAGAAGTATCTATCCAATCCTCCTATTTTGATGCCTCCTATTCATGGGAAGCCATTAATCTTATATGTCTCTGCTACAGATACATCACTAGGGGCATTGCTAGCACAACATGATGAGAACAAAAAGGAAAGAGCTATATACTATATCAGTAGAACATTGGATGCATATGAGAAGAAATATTCAATGATTGAGAAAGCTTGTCTAGCTGTGATCTTTGCATCACATAAACTAAGACATTATATGTTAGCTCATACCACACAATTGGTAGCTAAGATTGATCCACTCAAATACCTACTAAGCAAAGATGCCCTCACAGGTAGATTGGCCAAATGGGTCATGCTTTTAAGTGAATTTGACATTGTATATGTGGAAAGAAAAGCTATCAAAGGATAGGTTATTGCTGATCAATTAGCAGATGCACCTATGCTTGATGATACACTAATGCAAATGGAATTTCCAGATTCCTCTATCATGACTCTTTCTTCTAGAGAATGGCAGTTATTCTTTGATGGCTCCTATACACAGAATGGATCTGGAGCAAGCATCTTGTTCATAACTCCTCAAGGATAGTCAATCCCAAAAGCATTCAGATTAAAGTTCCCTTGCACAAACAATATTGCTGAATATGAAGCCCTTTTGAATGGTATGAAAATAACAATCAAGTGGAGAGTAACAAAATTACACATTCATGGAGACTCACAACTTGTTATCCATCAAGTTAATGATGTGTACCAAACTAGAGATGAAAAGCTCATTCCTTACAAAAGAATGGTAGATGATCTAAAGAAGTATTTCATATCTATCACATTTGAGCAAATACCTAGAATGGAGAATAAGGCTGCTAATGCAATGGCAACATTATCCACTTTATTATAGCAGCTGAACATGAGCTACACTATGAGTTCCTCGTGGAAGCACTATCTTATCCTACATATGATTCCCCTAAAACCCGCATGATCTACACTATTGTTGGTCATGATTCATCCTGATATAAAAACCTATTTTCCTATCTCCAAGACCAAATCATTCCCGATACCTTCAATAGCCATGAAAAGAGATACCTTATCCGTAATGCCTCCCGATATGTCATAATTGGTCATGATCTATACAAAGGAGGTCTAGATGGTACACTACTTAGATGTTTAGAATGAGAAGAGTCTCAACGTACATTAGAGGAAGTCCATGATGGTATTTATGGCTCACACTCGAACGGTTTAACATTAGCTTGAAAAATTGTTAGGGATGGGTACTATTGGCCTGAAATGGAGAAAGAGTCTATCAAGTTTGCTAAGAACTGTCAAAAATGCCAAGTGCATGGAAACTTAATTCATGCTCCAGGGAGAGATCTACTTCTCTTCACTACACAATGGCCTTTTCACCAATGGGCATTTGATCTTATATGAGCTATACATCCTCATTATTCTAATGGACATACCCATATAATCATAGCTACAAATTATTTTACAAAATGGGTAGAAGTAGTCCCTTTGACACAAGCAACTCGAAAGCAAATATCTATGTTCATATTGAACTATATCATATGTAGATATGGGATACTTCATTCCATAATCACAGATAATGGTGGACAATTCAAGAACAAAGATCTAGATGATTTATGTGCCAAATTCAAGATTACACAACATTGGTCTTCTATCTACTATCCTCAAGGGAATGGACAAGCAGAGGCTTCTAACAAGAATCTATTGAAAATCTTGCATCATACAGTTAATAGAATAGGAAGAGACTGACATCTCATGATCAATCCAATTCTATGGGCCTACAAAACAAGTATCAGAACACCTACTGGGGCTACACCTTTCACTTTAGTTTATGGGTCTGGAGTGGTACTACCTATTGAGGTTGAAATCCCATCACTAAGATTCAGAATGCATGGTCTAGTAACAGATGAAGACTACAAAGTGTCTAGGTTGCAAGAACTTGAACTACTAGATGAGCGCAGGTAAGAAACATATGATCATCTTAGAGTGTATCATAAAAGAATGTCTAGAGGTTACAACAAGAAATTCAGAAATAGAGAATTTCAGGTTGGAAATCTAGTCTTGAGAGAGAATCCTAAAAATCAATCACATCGAGAACACAAGGGGAAGTTTGAACCCAACTGGCTGGGTCCCTTTTTTATCACTGCTACTTTTGGCTCTGGTGCCTATCAACTCTCAACGACTAAAGGAGAACATCTCTGAGAACCAATCAACGTTCTCCATTTGAAGAAATTCTATGCCTAAGGCATTCAGTGTATGGTAAAATATCCTGAAAAAATCTTAAAAATATGAAAAAGTCTTGAAAAAATGAACATCTTGGTGAAAACCTAGCAATGGGCACCTTGATGATTCACAAAACAAAAAAAATTGGAAAAATGAAAAATACAAAAAAAGAGAGAAAGAAACCGTGCCTTGGTGAAAACTTGGAAACAGGCACCTTGGTAGCAAAAATAGAATCTCTGCCAAGATGGTGAAAACCCAGCAAACGGGTGCCACTTGTTTCAAAATGCTCCATCTGTCAACACAATCTTGGTCTTTCCCAGCTTTCAGTCTTGCTTTAGTTTGTACATATCTCCCAGTTTGTTTTCAATAAGTCGGTCTATACACCAATTTGCTCAAGTGTCTGTATCCTATCAATGTTTAACACTTGGGGGAAATCAATGTCAAATCCTATGGTCTCTAGTATACTTTAGACATGTCATATCTAGTCAGAGTCCTTTGAAGCTTCATCTGAGTCAGTCAGTCAGTCTCCTCTCCAGAAAGGATTTTGCATCTACAACAATGCAATCAAACATCAAACATCAAACACAAATTGAAAACAATCTATGCCTTTTACATGCTTTTATCTCCTTGTATGCTTACTGATCCACATTGAGATTTTTTCATATTGTGTTCCTTCGAGCTCTTTGATGATGTCCTTTACAGGATTTAGAGAGTGATGACTGGGGGCATAATCTTTTCTTTTTTTTCTTCTTGTATGTGACAATCTAACAACTTTGGAAATTCTGGATTGAAATGGTGTCCGACTGTAAGAGCCTCTATCTCAAATTGGATGGCCATGTGTACCTCGACCATTGATACCCAAAAAATTCAAGGAAGTTTGATCTAACTATTGTCTTTTTTTTGAGTGAGTTTTTTCTCCTATTGTGAAATGCGATCTTACTTAAGGATGTGAACGATAAAGGGTCACTACAGGTAATTCACACTGGATTTAGAATAATCTCCTAACTGTTTGATGTGTTTGAACTGCAAGGCATATTCTGGCCATCACAACATTTATGTTTTGATGCTTATACAAATTGCTATATCAAAATGGACATGATATTTACGTCATCCTGGCATTTATGCCTTGGTGCTTATATCTAATCTGACATTCCAAAAACAAAATCAATATTCATATATCCATGGTTTCCTAGTCAGTGGGTGTTGTATTGATTCCTATGCATACAAATCAATATTCATATGTCTATGGTTTCATAACTAGTGGGCATTGTATTGATTTATTTGGTTACCTAAAAATTCAATGATGAGAATAACTGACACATGATCAGTGACTAGGTCCTAGGTCTTAGGTTGCATTTCATATTGAATATTTCTTTGCATTTTGCATGTTGCATGATCTCACAATGGTTGGATAAACTTCAACGCTTAAATGATTCTTCAATCACATCTTCAAATCTAACAAGAGCTGAATCTCACATGAAGGTTCCTCCAACGAAACAGTAAGTAGAATCCTTTTTCAGGATCAAAATCAAAATATGAGATTGTTTATATTATTCACTACTTTCATAATCGACCTTCAATCATCACAGAAATCTAGTATTCAACTTAACTGATTATCTCACATCAAACTATCAAAATTTTAACTTGGTCAACTATGGTCAACTCATGGTTTCACCTAGTCAAACTTGGTCTCCAGGACCTCTCAACAATGTAGAATGTGTTCTCAAATGTATACAACCACTTCTCAAGTCAATTAACATGCTTCTACACCATAACGCTAACTTTTCTTGTCAGATTTCAATTTTAATCCCAAAGGGGGCATGGTATTGCACATCATTCAAAGTTTGTAATCTAATTTGAAATCATATCTTTCCTCAGTAATCAAGACAAACAACCACGTCTAGTTGCTGATTCATCAAAAGACCTCATCACTCAGGGAAAATCAATCATCACTCGAGGCATATCAGATTCATCGAGATCCATATCAATCTGGTATTCTCCTAATCTTGTAAATTGTATCAGTTTTTGCAACTATCGGTTCAATTGTGTTATTTCCTTGGTTCTTCAGAAACTGAAGGGTTCAGATGTGATACCAATGTGATTCAATATAAGGACAATCAAGTCTGGAATCAGTCACTCACTTCTTCGCAATCATAAGGTTTAGAATCAGGTGTTTTGACACTTTTTGCAATCATTAGTTCATTACTGTTATAGTTAACATTATCTTTGGTCATTCAGGACCTATTATCTTCATATCAATTTCAATCAGTTTCTGTCTCATATCAATTTCAATTTCAAACATCAGTTCCAATATCATACATAGACTGTCTTTGAACCACTGCGCTTCTCACAACAATTCAAAGAGGGGCAACATGTAATACCCCAAAAATGGGCTATAAGTTCATTAACCTCCTATATCGACACATTGAATGAAATCAACATCAAAGTCCTAACCTAAGGCACATCTGAACATTATCGAATCCTAATTGATTATCTTAAATTCTGCATCGGGGAATATTCCTAGTAATATTCCTAATTATCATAATTTAATGATTATTTGGCGATAAATCCAATTTATCCTAAAGTTTGATTAATTGAATATTCTCAATATTTAATTAATTAGATTTAATTCTGCCACTTAATTATTTAATTGAAGTTAATTCTATTTATTCCTAAATTGTATTATTTAATTTTGACAATAAATCCAAAATCCTATGAATAATTGATTAAACTCTTATTTAATTAATTAAAGCAAGTTGTCAATTTTTAATAATATTGTTTTTGAATAAAAGTTTGATTAAATGATTGATTAACCCATAAATCAATTGTTTTATTTTTCAAAATCAGTTAAGTTGGAAATAAATCACTTTATTATTAAAATAATTCATAAATAAAACATGCACAATCAAGAAAATCAGACAACTATCAATTATCATTAAAGCTAAACTCTATTTTGAGTTAAACTCTGCTTTTTGCATATTTTTGTGAGTTAAATATCCTTTATTTAAAAATAACTCAAAAATCAACCTGAGTTATTTGAGTGATTTATGGCTTTCTTCCATGCATCCTCAAAGCCCTAGATTTCTATAAATTAAGGCTTCAGCTCATCTCATCTCATCTCATAATTTTTCAAACTTATGCTGGCGAATTGGAATTTGGAGAATGGAAGCTTCTTTTGCGAATCAACTAGGTTTTGTGAGATCATTTTTGTTGCATATCAATTTCATCTTAGATTTTAGATTTCATATTAGTTTCTCATTCAAATTATTGCATAGAAAAACCAAAAAAATAGATTACTTTTCATTCATTCCATATCCATCCTTTGCATTTAAATCCTTCATTTAGGTGTCGTCAAGGTCACTGATCTCAGTATAATCTGAGAATACATACTCGCATCTACTAGAAGGCAGTAAATCACCTGGTTAGTTTAGTTTCATTTATTGCATGATTTCGATTTCAACTAACCTCTAATGTTTTATTGAAGTGTTGTGTCTACAGATCAGGTACAAATTTCACACACATATTTTTAGCACCCACCATGGGGCCCTGAAACGGGTTTCCCTTCACATTTTATCATTTTCTATCATTTTCTTGTCTTTTTCTGTCCCCAAATACAATTTTTATTTTCTATCTGTACAATATTCGTATGAGTTTGTTAGAAACTCATACCAGGAGATACCCATTGTTGTACGATAGTTGATTTGATTAAGGATCATACAAGTAGAAAAACACTATCACTTGGAATCTCGATTGTTGTATGATCTGATACCCAGTGTCGTACAAGTTTCTAGACTATCATTTGGAAGGTAACCCACTATCGTATGAGTTTCAGTGCCAGAGTTCAATTGTCGTTTCACTTTTCTATGCAGTTTGCCAAATTTGGTTTTTAGATTTGGACTCACAGCTAACCCTAACAATTGAAATTCTTTTTTTTTGATTGATTTTCACTAGTTTTGATTGGACAAAGCACAAGAATTGCTAAAAATATGTAAAAATCTACTAAGCACGTTGCGAGGAATTAAGGTAACCTTCTCAGTTGATAACATTTTGATTTGGGTTAAAATGAACATCTTGCGTGTCTAGCTTGAGTGCCTTTCTTTTCCATATCACACATTTCATTTGGGCTCTAAAAATGAACATAGATTTGCTTTCAGCATCTTTGTTACACATAGTAAATAGGCCCTATGAACACTATTCATGGCTCTTGAGAGAGTGAGTTTCCAGTGAAACTCTTCTCAATGAAGGAACCCTTGTAGGTAGGGAGGATACTAAGAGAGTCTCATGTTCTACTAGATCTGTGTGTCTTCAACTTTTGATCGAGGAATTCTCTCTTCGGAGAGGTTGATAGATCATAAGGGGCTGACGTCATAGATCTAGGGTTTGAATGATGAATCTTGCATGCTTGAACCAAATCCCTTCAAAGGCTTGAATGCTTGAATTTTTGATCTTCAATGGAGAACTTGGATGGAGAAGAGGACTTGAATGCTTCCTTGAAAGTGCTTGATGAAATGCTTGAGAACTTGATGACTTGTGAATGATGGATGATCAAAATGAGAGAGGAAGGCCTCCTTTTATAGTGAACTAGGGCACAAACCTCTAGAGAAGGTTGACATTGGAGAATTAAATCCCAATTAAACTTAACCCCTAGAAATGGACCCACTTTAAATGCAATTTGAGGATTTACCATTCTGAAACCCGAAATGGCCGACCCGGAGGTGGGAAAACAAATATCTCCAAAACCCAACACCCGAAAATCATGGGAATTTGAAATCTAAACTGGGGGTCAGGGATGAGGTTGAATCTACCCTAGGTCAAGGTCAAGGTTGACCCTGACTTAGGTTAGAGTCAAGGTCAACTTTGACCCTCAAGGTCTACTTTGACCTTGAGGTCAAAAACCTCAAGACCCTAGCCCAGAATGCCAGGAAATGCAGAAATATACTGAAGTCAGTGACAAATAGAAGTAGAATGAGGAGAACAAGTCAAATATGAGAAAATGGTTGATTCAAGGTGCTTGACATGACCCATACCACTCACTCGGAGGGCTAAACACTCTTAACATGGAAGTGCTTCCATTTTAAGATGATACATTAAGCCCCCACTTTAGCAAGAGTATGGACTCGATGCAAACTCTTGGTAAAGGAGAATGAAGAAGAGATCCTAGTGGATTTGAAATGAGATAGGATAACACTTAGTTAGGGAACCAAGTCCCCAGGCTAAGGATTCTAACTCAACATACATGCACGAGGGTGCAAAAACAAAAAGGAAAAGGAAATAAAAGAGGGGTTAGTACTAAAACAAACCCAAATCAACTAGCACAAGAAACCTTACTAAGAAACACTTCTCATACTAATATCATATTTGGAAAGCTATCATAAAAGCATAAATGATTACATAAGAAAGACAAGAGCAACACTATAAATACCATAGCTTCATGATCTAGTCCTACTAGCATGAAAGCGAAAAGAGAGAAAGGGAAAAAAAATGATTACCTCACCTAGTAAGATGCCCACCTTACCATGAATCACCCTGGAGGGAGAGCCCAACACAGTCACCCATAAACTATGCTTGAAACTATAATGCATCTTTTGATGGCTTCTGGAATACCCATAGATCCACCTTCTTGTATCACTATGAATATGAAATGCGTGTCTCCTCAAGATTTAGCAACTTATGTGCGTTACTTTTGGAAGATTTAGCATCTAGATGTGTGTCCCTTTAGGATTTAGCAACTTATGTGTGTTACCTTTAGAGGATTTAGCATATTTTAAATTGGAAATGCATGTCCCTTTAGGATTTAGCAACTTATGTGCATTACCTTCCAAGATTTAGCATATTGATTTTTTTTGAAAAATGCGTGTCTCCTCAGGATTTAGCAACTTATGTGCGTTACCTTCGAAATATTTAGCATATAGATGCATGTCTTTTTAGTATTTAGCAACTTATGTGCATTACCTTCCAATATTTAGCATGTAAAAATAAAAAACTATAGTACAAGGGAGACCCTATATATGCCCCCCTCCTTAATATGGAAAAAACATACTATTTTGTCATGTGAAGGAAAGGAAAGAATAAGGATAAAGCCTTCTTCAACATCAAGACAATATCCAAAAATAACACCCAGTCCAAGCCAAGAAGGTCAAAGCTCCTATGAGGCCATTGAAGGGACAAATGCAAAGAGATATCATGCAAGATGTGAGAAAAAGAAAGGAGAAGAAAAAAGTAACCCTTATGAGAGATAGCACACTATTCAGTTTCCAAGGTGAGAGATATCAACCATGGAAACCCAATGTCAAACAACAAAAGAGGTTGTTATCAAGGACATAGATTGTCAATGCAAACCAAAATTTTCATGTATGATTGGATATCACATAATAGATAGATACTGCTTAACCAAGGAAAGAGGTGAATCCCGGAAAGACAGAAAAGAAGGAAATGGCATCCTTTCTTTGCAAGTGTAGGAACAAAGATGGAAGAGGATACCTACTTCACAATGCAAGGAAATATCTTGTTTACTACCATGTACACCATATGCTTAGTGAGGGATGTTGACCCCTACATCCAAGAATATAGATAATTGTGAAAAGGATATGTCACTCATGGAAAAGGATCCTCAAATGAAAGAGATCTTATCAAGAAGACCCCCACCAAAGAGGAGTGCTTTAGATAAAATGTCATTTTTCAAAAGGCAGGAAAAAAGATTCAATCATCAAGCCCCCTGCAAACAAGAGGAAAAGGAATCCTTGGAAGGAGGGAAACAAATCCTAACACCAAAGCAAGGGTGAGAGTTTATAAAGAATATAATTTGCAAAATAGAGAAGAAGTGATGACTTAGGAAAACTTCTCATATAAGAATGTTATCCATAGTGAAAACATCTGTCAATATGATGAAATAATTTTGCAATATAAACAAATACCACTAAGCTAAGGAAAGCCATTTCCTAGACAAAGAGAGGGAAGAAAGAACCTTGCCCCCCATGGATGAAAGGCAAGGGATATCTTTGCAAAACACATGTCCTAGAAAATATATCTTGGAAAATAGATTCAGTGGATGATTAAAACCATAGAAAAATAGGAGGGAAAGAATACCAGTTAAGCCCTAAAAAGACCTAATGGATCCTAGGAGATTGGATGAAGATACACCTCTTTCCCCCTAGTCACAAGACAAGAGGGGAAGAAAATCTACATTATATCTAAAGGAGGGGAATCCCCTATATCAAAATTGTGAAGGAATTGTAAAACTGTACGAGAGTGAGATATAATTCTTAAAGAAGCTCTTTCTCTAACATATAACTTAAAATGTTTACAATCAGTGAGTAAATGTGTGTTTCTATAATGAAAAGGACATTTTTATTTGTATAAAGCATCTATTGGCATAGGTCTAAAGATTTCTTTCTTGGAATTCATTAGCTCAACATATACCTTCTTAGCCACTTCTTGACGAGTATTAGGGTTATCTAAGATAGGTGTGGGGAGAAGAATGTGAAGAGGAGGACGATGATCAACATCACCTACCTTGACTTGAGATTTTGAAAAACCAACACCATGCATATCCGGTTTAGGGGGTATATGAACTGGAAACCTAATACCATGCTCATTAACTCCAAGCCCTAAACCTTTATAACCTTGTTTAGTCACCATATTATATCCGGTAGTGTAATATTATGTAAAGCTTCTACAGGAGGTGATTTTTTATCATGTTCATGAGTAAAGGTTGTATAAGGAGGGATAATAGGTTTTGAAGAAGTTTCTTTACCCTTTCCTTTAATATCATCCTAAACTATAGCTTGAATCCCATCATAATTACAGAAAGAGCAAGGATGAACATATGGAGAATTAGGTATCAGATTAGGAAGATTTGGATTGATAAGATTAGGATTAGGATTGATAGGATTAGGATTAGGATTGATAGGATTAGGATTAGGAAGATTAGGAGATGGTGTATCATCTACCAAATTCTTCACATAATCCAAAAGATGAATAAGGCTACCACATAAATCTTTAATAAAAGTTTTGAATGTAGGCAAACTAGTGTCGGTCAACTTCACAAAAGCATAAGCAAGAGAAAAGTGAAGGATCATAAACATCATGAAGTGAATGATACTCTCATAAAAATCATAGGTATTATAAAGAGATGCTAAAAGAAGGGTAATAAAGAACATGACTACACACCAAAGCATCTTAACAATCTCTGTAGAAAGTGAAATATTTTTGTATTTTATTGAATATATAATTTTTTTTGTATTTTTGAATTTAAAATGCAAGAGCATAAACTAGATCTAAACTAAATGCAAGAAAGGATCTAAAATATAACACTATAGGGCATCTAATTCCACAAAATAAAGGAGAGTAAGTATGTCGGGTTCACCAAAATGAATAGGTGTAAAATGGAATCACACCTATTCAATGTAATGTATGAGGGAAATATGAGATCCACTCCTAAATCCAAATTCCCAAAGGAGAGATCCAATTTGATCAACCAATAAGGTTAATACACAATCGAATCAATCTATGGAGAGCATGAAAGAGAGAGAAAACCTTATATTTCCCTATAGTAGAATTGTGCTTGAGATAATTGAAATACAAGTACTAACCTCAAAATAAGGAAAATTTGGAAAATGACAATTTCTGATGTCTATGTGTACTTTCAGGCAATTTTGCAACCTGTTTCAGATTGGAAATGCCGACATGAAGAAAACCCAAAAATATTTTATCTTTCTGACATCAGGTAGTCTTTGACCCTCATAAAAGGTCAAAGGCTAAATTCTTTATTTGAAGGTTGATTTTGACCTTGTTCGCAGATCTCAGAAGTTCACCGAAAAGAGTATCCAAATTCGATCTCAGATTCGAAGTTCCGCACCTACACTTACAAGAAAAAGAGGGTTTTTATTGTTTTTTTGAGGGGTTTGCCTTGGTCAAACCTCGGTTTGGAATCAACCTTAATATTGAAATTGAAATGAGAATGCTAGCAAGTAGTAGAAATAGATCTAACAATGAAGCTATGCAATTCGATAGATATGCAATTGTATTTCGAATGTAAAAAAATGTATTGATACGAAAGCTTGAACACAACAATGTAAATCAAAACCATGAAAGTAAATACAAAACCTCCATGCTTGTATGCTTGGAATCCACCTTGATAGAGGATTGAATGGATCTAGAAGATGAACAAAGGATATTGAAGGAAGATCACACCATCATGATGGCTAGATCTAGGGTTTGAATGATGAATCTTGCATGCTTGAACCAAATCCCTTCAAAGGCTTGAATGCTTGAATCCTTGATCTTCAATGGAGAACTTGGATGGAGAAGAGGACTTGAATGCTTCCTTGAAAGTGCTTGATGAAATGCTTGAGAACTTGATGGCTTGTGAATGATGGATGATCAAAATGAGAGAGGAAGGCCTCCTTTTATAGTGAACTAGGGCACAAATCTCTAGAGAAGGCCGACATTGGAGAATTAAATCCCAATTAACCTTAACCCCTAGAAATGGACCCACTTTAAATGAAATTTTAGGATTTACCATTCCGAAACCTGAAATGGCCGACCTGGAGGTGGGAAAACAAATATCTCCGAAACCCGACACCCAGAAATCATGGGAATTTGAAATCTGAACTGGGGGTCAGGGATGAGGTCGACTCTGCCCTAGGTTAGGGTCGAGGTCAACCATAAACTAGGTCAGAGTCAAGGTTGAATTTGACCCTCAAGGTCAAAAACCTCAAGACCCTAGCCCAGAATGCTAGGAAATGTAGAAATATACTGAAATCAGAGACATATAGAAGCAGAATGAGGAGAACAAGTCAAATCCAAGAAAAGGGTTGATTCAAGGTGCTTGACATGACCCAAACCACTCACTCGGAGGGATAAACACTCTTAACATGGAAGTGCTTCCATTTTAAGATGATAAAGTATCAAAAACATATATGTGTATGACGACTATAAAAGTTTGAACTTGAAAATTTTATAAACCAAAAATGTGTGAACTATGTGAACTCCCCCTTTGAACATGCTCTTTGTATATATACATATATTTCCCATTTTTTTGAAAGTAATTCCAAAATAAAATTTACTTACAATTTGTCAAATATATTCTGATGGGTTTTCTTGAGAGTGGCCAAGAGGTTTTCCCATTCCTCTTTGAGATTTTCTAGAGAAATCTGCTCTAAGCCTACTTTTGCATGCATATCAAAAATGTTTTGAGTCACTGATATCTTAGGGGTGGAAACTCATTCCTTTTCCTTATTCACATACTTTTGCATCACCTTTAAGTGGGGTAGTAAATTGGCTTGAAGCTCGATTACATGTTCTCTTATTTTGTCCTCTTCCTTCCTTAACTCTAGTCTCAACCACTGAATTTTTGTAACTTTTTTATAATACTCATAAAATGCATTGGGCTCGATTGTGAGACTAGTTGCACTATCCTTTAGATCTTCATCTAGTTTCTTTCTCTTTTCACTAATCTCAGTAGTGAATGAGTCTATAGTACATAATTTTTGCAAAATTGTAACAACCCTTTGAATGATACTTTCTAATTCGGATACTACCTCATAAAGTTTTACCTTATTGACTACCACTGCTTGGCTGATTTTCTCAGTCAATTTATATTGAATCTTTTTTTCTTCTCTTTCTTCAATCATCTGCTCAGCCTCAGTAGTTGGTCCATTGATGGTCTTGGTGAGCAGTGAAAGTTGGTCAACGATGGGTGTAGTTTCATCTACATTGACATCGGGTGCAACTTGCATTAAGATATCCTTGACATCCTCTAGCACATTGGTGTTCTTGTGTTCTTTCTTTAGCTTCTCACGAGCTTCTTTTTGGGTGCATAGATCTCCATATTTCCTAAGAGTTTATGAGTCAAGTGTCATTGGGTCACATGCTGGAATTTCTATTATCTCATCAAGTGTGACTGAATCCTTACTTCTACGCTTCCTCTTCTTCTTATTATCTTGCACACTAGATGTTGGAGATTGTGCAATGGAAACTTAAGCATTGTGCTCCATATTTGGCTTAGGTGGCTCGATAGATTTTTATTCCTCTTTATTTTGTCTGGTTGTTGATTTTGCAATCTGTGGAGTTGGGGCTTTTGACTTGGTGTTTGTGGTAGAAGTGTCTATTATTATTTTTGTTTTTGTTCCTTGAACATTTTATGATGCATTAGTGGTATCAGTGGGTAGTTCACCTTGTGTAGCTTCACCACTATGCTTGGTCTCTTTATTGGTCTCCTCACCCTTGTCTTCAGTTGTGTTTTTTTGTTCCTTGGGTAGAGCTTGCTTAGTTTTTTTCTCAGTAGATATATCTATAGCTTGTACCAAAATAGGTAAATTACCTGGTACCATTTTTCTTGCTACCTCAGTTGCTTCTTCTTCTCCTAGCATCAGTTATTACTTCATCTTCTTTAGCTTCGTTGTTAGGGTCTCCTCATGTTATATCTTCAATAGCTATTTCTTCACCCCTAATGTTGTCAACATCTCTAGAATCCCTTCGATAACATTCTCAGCAGCAATGATGAAGTCCTCTGTATATGTTTCCTCCTCAGGTTTCTTAGTGTCCAAGATGTGAATAGGTTCATCCTCAACATTGATCGATATACCTTCTTGTAAGCTTAGTTGAGGTTGTTCGGTATCAACTACAGATGTAATTGCCTCAGTTTTTTCTAATGGACTGAGGGTTTTAGTCCATATTTTGTTACTTTTTTCATCAACCTCTTGTATATTTATTTTTAAAATTTTAAATGCTCTTTCCTTCATAAAAATTCTACGTGCATATTATTTCAAGGAAGCATCAATCTCGAGGACAGAGAAGTCAGGTTTTTCCAAAATTAGAGACCTTTCTCTCATCCTCTTCTTGGTTTGAAGTGTATACGTCCATCTAGCAAATACTTTTTCATATAATTATTTTGGTATGGTGCTTACAAAATCAACAAGAACTTGTTTGAAATTAATCATCATATGTATAATAGCTTCCTCCATCTTATCTTGATCCTTGGTGCTTAGGTTGGAATACATGTTCAGTTTAGGAGTAGCAAGTCTTCTAGTTTTCTTTATTCCTTCTGCAACTTCATCTATAGTTTGTGTTCCTTTATTTATAAAAACTAAGAATTGATCATTATCTTCCTCTTTTGAGTCTATGTCACCTTTTCCTCTTATCAGTTTATTTCTTCTTTTAGGTTCTGGGAGCTTGATAGGTGCTTTTTCTCCTCTCTTATTCTGATAAGTATGAGTCAGTGTAGCTCTAGTAATTTTTTCTACACCTTTCTTCAAAGGTGGTGTATTGCTAGTTTCTAACCTTGTTTGTGCACATGTTGAAACATCAACCTTTTTACCTTTACCTCTTGTAGCCTTAGGTGGCTCTGCCTGTTCTTATTCATTGGACTCAGTGCCCTCTTCATCTACATCTTCACCGACTGGTGCAAATTCCTCAGTTTCCTCTTCAACCAATTTCACAATATCTTCATCAATTACACCAAATTGTTTCTTCAAGGATTTTACCATTGTATCCTTTTTCCTTCCCATCTTTTCTACTACCAATCCCATCTTTATTTTGGACTTGGCCTCTTCATAAGTTGCAAACCATGTAGCATCTTTATTCTTAGGCTCAACAAGTAAATCCTTAATTGATTTTATAGCTCAGTCTATGTCAATTTCATATTCCATGGGAGGTAGCCAATATATCCTTTGTTGAATTGCTTTAATCAAGGTGGTGTCCATGTCCACCAGAAAAAAATATCATCTTTATATTTTTTTCAACTAGTTGTGCAAGAATCCTAGTTCTTTTCTGTATTCTCTCCTTGAATTTACCAAAATAATCCTCCATAACCAATTTAAAATTATTTTCTAGGTTTCTAACGAATTCACTTATTTGCACAATATTTGGTTGGTTGTCATCCCATTCAATATTACCGACTGAGGGAAAATAGTTTTGTAGATAGAAAAATGTACATACCAATAGTGAACCGAATTTGCATGTGTTTGATCTTGCAACTTAGATGGTTCAAATATTTTATTCCAATTGTCTCAGCATTAACTCAGCTAGGTTGAGTTACAAACCCTTCTTCACAATTTTATGCACGATATCAACTGCTTTGCATGCAACTCAGGGTCGCTAATGGTGTTTATCCTCATACCTCTGTCATCCCATTATGCTCCTGTTAACTTTTCAATCTCAGTCTTTGGCGGATGTCTTAGGGATTTCACCTTATCATTCATGGGATGCTCGGTAACCACATGTATAACATCCTTTTTTATCCTCATCGGTTCATCCAACCACATTTTCCCTTCATGTACCCGACTAAGTATAATTCTTAGCCATTTGGTTTTAAATTATTTCAAAAAATATAGGCATGTGTTAACCCTTTTACCTCCAATTATTTTTGATCATCCTTGAGTTTTCCATCAGTACAAAGTTATTGATAAGTGGACTAGAGCTTGAAGTCACCAATCTTTGTGATCTTGCAATGTATGTAAGATCATGTCTTTTACCAGTAGAGCCCTAGGTGGAATCGAAGAAAATGCACCCTTGTCATCGGGTTGTGCAACAACTTTCAGATGAAGTTTGTAGTTTGCCTCAGTGTACATTGTTGACTTGATCAAAGTTACCTTCTTTCCTTTCTCTTCTTAGATTGAATGTTTCAAGAAGATGATGCCATCGTGGCTCTAAATTTAGGGCTTCACAAAAATTGTTTAGAAAGCTCGGTTAGCTGCAAACTTACTTGAATTGGTCTCAAACTGCTTGTAATGTGCTCAAATCGATGTGAATGGATCAAGTCCTCTTTTCTCAAATATTTCTTAAATTGCTTTGGTTTTCTGTGTGAAGAAATGAATTCATTTCTCATGTATTTATAACCAAAAACCTTATTCAATACATTAAATGCTTTTCCACCTACTACTTAGTTAATAATAAAATCACTCGATTAAGTCAATAGATACCTCAGCTTGGTGAACACTATCAATGCTTGACTGAATTTGCAACTCAATTGTCTCTAACACTTTCACCGATTGGAATTTTCTTACTTTGTCTAGCTTAACCGACTATACTCATTTCAAGTTAACAACATATAATAGCCTAGTGCATCTTTATTCATGTTGATTTTGTATTCACACAATAGATATAAGGAACTATTGTAAGATATTACCCATTGAAATTTAGTTCCATACTTGATTTTTCTTAGGTGAAGGTGGTAAGATCACTTAATCCAATAGATGAGGTGTCATCGATTATTGTGCTTGTTCCAGCATTGTTATATATTCCTCTTCTCCACATTTGGTTCCTTATCCTCATGATTTATTCAATGATGCTATCACTTGTATTAATACTTGGCTATGGTGATTAGTCTCTGCAGTCTCTTCTTAAATGACTAACCTTATGACAATGTAGACATGCCATTCAAGAATTTTTCCAATTTCAAGATCTTCCTCTCCAGTGCATTCTCATGTAGTTTGCTGCAGTATGACCATATCTACCACATGTTGTACAACTATCCCAAGTGTTGTAATCCAAAGTGTATGCATTACCTTGCCTTCTCGGTTGATATGTCTTGTTTTGTCCTTTTAGTTTCTAGACTTGTTTCATTATTTTCCTACATTCTTATGATATATGTCCATGCATGTTGCAAGTACGACAATGCTTTTCCATGTAGTGTTTCTTTGGTGACTTATTTGGCTTTGATCTACACTCACGTGCTTGATGTCCATACTTGTTGCAATTATAACAATAACCATTAAATTTAGGAGTGGATTTAGGAATACCTTTTGATTTACTTCTGCACATATTTGATGTGTGACCTAGTTTTCCACAGTGATATCATGAGAGCTTCTTTTTCCTTGGATTTTTGTAAGCTTTCTTTTGTTCAGCTTATTTTGATGACTCTCCCTTCTTAGTATAGCCTAAACTAGTAGTGTTGTCAAGTCTTCTCTAGTTGTTTAGAAATTCATCCATCCTTTTGGTACTTTCTTCAACTTTCTTAATCATCTCATTATTTTTTTGTTGAATCTTCAGTTCATTTTTTAGTCTTTCATTTTCTTCCCTCAATAAACCAATATCTTCCAATCTTCTAGTAAGCTCACTGTTTACTTGGTTGACTTCCTAACTCATGACAACCATTTGATTGGAAATTTCAAAATGATGCTCAGTAAGTCTCAGTATTTTAGATTCCTTTTCTTCCATCTTTTTAACCATTTATCTTCTATCTTCAATTTCCAAATTCCTTTCTTGTTTAGCATACCTTGCATTGTTCATGACATCAATCATACTTACCATTTGATTTTCTTGTCCAATTTATAGTGCTTTCACTTTATTGGTAAGGTGTTGATTCTTTTTAGATAGATCTGATATTGTTCCTTTAGATGCATCGGATATACTTCTAGATCTAGATCCTTCAAATAGTTCCTCAATCTCTTCTTCTTGATAATCAGTCTCATTGTGCTGAAATGCCAATTCCTTCCTTTTGATCAGTAAATCTCTCAATTTTTCTTTGGTTTCCTTAAATTTTTCTATGAGAATCTACATCCCCAATTTCTAATTTTCAATAGTCTTATTAATATTATACTTTTCCATCCTTAAGATATTTTCTCTTCAGTGTTTAAACTTCCTCAACAAGAGAACTAGCTCTGATACCGATTGTTGGGATTATGGAAAGGTGAGTTACTGAGAGGGGAGGGGTGAATCAGTAACCCTAAATTTTTTTCATAACATAACTCTTGGGCTTCCTAAATAAGGGACTGCAGATCATCGAAAGATTTGTCACACCTTCCTTTAAGCTCCAATAGAAGCTTATGCTTTGTTTCCTCTTCTTTCATCTAAATCTGATTATCTACAGAAGTTGATAATACCTTAATAGTGTTCATTAGTGTTTTTCATTTCTATTTAGCCTTGTAGGATGAATCAACTAAACATAGGCAAACAATTCTTTAAAGAGCATAAAATAGTTTCCTCAACAATCTCTTCATTTTCCTCTAATTCTTTGGGTAACTCTTCCTGAGATGAAGTTGAGATGGACTAACCTATCTGAATCTTTTTTCGAGGGGTAAGCTTATTGAAATAAATATACAATTTAGAAATTGTAATGGGTTGGATCATGAGAGGCAAATGAATAAAATTCCTCAGACATTTATCAGAGCTATTACTGGTGTCCTCTGACTCTTTATCTTCCTTCTTCTTTGATGTAGTCTGTAAAATGTTGTCCGTAGAACCCAACTCTGAAATGGTTTCTTCTTTTCTAACTTCATCCTCTTTTCCTTTCTCTTCTTCTTCATTTCCTTCCTTTTTCTTTTCTGTTCCTTTTTCCTTTTCTTTTGTCTCTTATTTTTCTTCTGATTTGGCTTCTTTTCTACATTCCTCAAACTTTTTTTTTCTTCAATTTCTTCTACTTCTTCTTCTTGAATCTCCTTAATGACCATATATAGCCCTCCCAGAGTGTCAACTTTCATTGGAGAGAGAGAGAGAGAAAGAAATAGCTCTACATCAGGATGATTATGGTCTAAATTATATACATCCTCATCATTATACTTAGAAATGGGATCTTCTTTATGTTGAACAGGTCGAATAAATGAGTGGGGGGTGAATCAGTTATTCCCACACACTTTACAAAATATTTTCTCTATTAATAAAATAGTAAAACAATAGTAATAACAACTTATGATCTTTGGGTTAAGCACATAAAATATCCAAAGAAAATGTAAACATGTAAATATAGGAACACCGACACAGAGAACACCAAGATTTACATGGAAACCCCAAACTAGGAAAAACCATGAAAAAGCTAATTCTCATGAAATGTAAACATCAGTTAAGGTGACACCGGTTAAGGTGATTTGTATAAATTATCACTTCTAGTTATTCTCACTACGGGTAAGGTTCACTACTACTTTGGCTAACTACTCTTAAATGTGAAAAAGCTAATTGCCAATACAAAGAGTCTCACTACCAAAGTATTCAAAATAAAATTGAATCCACCACTAAGATCATTTTCACCAACAATCTTCCATGCATATGATCAACAACACATAGATCTCCAAAAATAGATTCACAATCACTTTGAATGCAATCAAAACATAAGCCACATGAACAATAGAAATCCTTGTTCTTTGTATACTGCTTGATGCCATCAACCATGTCGGCCAAATGTTTTTTGAAATAGGTCACACCAAGATATTCCAATGGTGGTAAGGAATGAAATGTGGACCACCTCAACCAATAAAACTTTCCTCACACATCCCAACATGCAACACCATCACCAAAGCCACCAGTTTCAATGTGAAACATGAATACATTACATAACAATAGCTAGGATTAAAATACAAATGAACATGTTCCAAATAGGATCGACCCAAACAATCAATCCACCAAATATTCTACATAACATAGAACCACTACCAAAAGAGAAATATATTGGTGAACACTTCTACCGAGACACACATCCTATCAGTACAACAAATGATACCACCAAGACTATTGGTACACGGAAATTGATACAACCATAGCATGAAAATACATAGGATATGTTGACATCAATGACACACATTATTGAAAAGAACATGAATAGCATAAACTACACATTCTAACAATCTCCCCCTTTTACAACAATGAAAAAGGGCCAAAATCTCCTTGAAAAATTTACTCTTCTCCCCCTGAGAGGACACCACTAGGCACTGATCCATAAATGAATAATCATGCAACATGATGGACCAATGCACACATAGGAGAATTCTAGTAAATGCTAGGAAGGGGTAGAACACCCAACTTCCCCCTTAGATACTCAAAAGTATATTTTCATAAAAGATTTATGAATATGTATACTATCTGCTCCTTTGTAGGCACATACTTAAGTTTTACTTCACCATCCAACAACACCTTCTCTTTGATAAAAATACATCTGATAGATATATGATTTGTTCTTCAATGATGTAATAGATACTTTGACATGCTTATTGTATTGGTATTATCACACATGATCAAAATTTGTTCTTCATAATTAACTCCTATATCCTTCAAATTATGTTTCATCCATAATACTTGAGTACAACATGAGGATGTTGTAATGTATTCTGATTCAACAGTTGATAAAGTTACATAATTTTGCTTCTCGCATGACCAAGAAACTAACCAAGGGGCATGAAAGTAAGCTCCACCACTGGTACTTCTTTGGTTATACAAACATCTTTCCCAATATGCATCAGTATAAGATATCACTGTGAAATATGGACCTTTTGGATACCACAAACCAAACTCTTATGTTCCTTTCAAATATTTGAATATCCTTTTCACTGCCATAGCATGTGATTCTTTCAATTCTTGTTGAAATATAGCTACCAAGAATACTACATACATTATATCTAGTCTAGTAGCATTCAGGTACAACAATCCACCAATCATTGATTTGTATTTACTTGCATTTTATTTCGGCGACTCATCTTCCTTAGTTATAACAATTGGAGTACATACCATTTTTGAATTCTCTAACCCAAACTTCTTTAATAATTTGTTGACATACTTGGATTGAGAAATGAAAATGCCTTTGCTACTTTGATTTACTTGCAATCCAAGAAAGAAATTCAACTCTCCTATCATAGACATCTCAAACTCCTTTTGTATCTCTTTTATAAATATTTTGAATAAATCATCCTTTCCTCCAAAAATAATATCATCAACATACACACCAACAATCTGTATTTAATCTACATCTTCCTTGAAATTATAATGTGTTTCAAACTCCATAAATATTTTCATTTCCTTTATTGAAGCAACAAGAGAAAAATTATCCTCAAAGTTAATGTCTTCAATCTGAGTATATCCTTTACAAACTAGTCTTGCCTTGTTTCTTATTACTTTACCATTCTCATCCAACTTTTTTTGGTACACCAAATTAGTACCAATCACATTATTATATATCAATTTGGGAATAGGTTCCTAGGTCTAATTCTTCTCAATTTGATCAAGCTCTTCCTTCATAACATTTACCCAATTCAGATTATTGTATGCTTCTTTTATGAGTTTAGGTTGAACTTCTGAAAATAGAAACAACAATGGATGGTCTTGTGTTTCTCTAGTTCTAGTAACAACTCCTCTATTCTTATCACCAATAGTTCAATTACCAAAATGAATTCTCTGTACATACCTTTATTTTGTAGCTATAGATATCTGTGTCACTTGAGTCTACCCATCTTCCTTCTTGTTATCTTTTCCTTTGTCATCTGTATTAGATTCATAATCAATATGCCTCTCAGGTGTCTTATGAAAATATTCATCAATCTTCACATTCACAATTTCTACAATTTTGTTCAGCCTTTTGTAGTAACACTAGTAAGCCTTGCTTCTTGTAGAGTTACTAAAAAATATACCTTCATCTACTCTTCTATCAACTTTTCAAAGATTATCTTCATATTTCTGAATGTAACATTTGTTTCCAAAGATTTTGAAGTACTTAATTATAGGTTGTCTTCCATGCCATAAATCATATGATGTCTTTCCATTTTTATTTTGGTACAAAAATCTATTTAGTGTATACAATTTTGTATGGACTACCTCTCTCCAATAGACTTTTGGTAAACTTGCTTCCTTCAACATGGTTCTTGTTGACTCCTAAATTGTTTGGTTCATCCTTTCCACTACACCATTTTGTTGTGGTGTTCTATCCACTGAAAGTTGTCTCTTAATGCCATATTTTTCATAATAACTTAAAAAAATATCATCAGTAAACTCTCTACCTTTATCGGATTTTAAGCATTTAATCCTTCTACAACATTCATTTTCAACTCTAGCCTTGAATATTTTGAACTTCTCAAATGCTTCTAATTTTTCTCTAAGAAATGCAACCCAAGTCAATCTTGAATAATCATCAATGAAAAGTATAAAGTATCTCTCACGTTGAAAACTTCTTGTTCTGGTAGGACCACAAATATCGGTGTGCACTAATTCTAGAAAATTGATAGATGAATAATATTTTGTCTTGAATGATTCTCATCTCTATTTTCTTTCTTTAAATCCTTTACAAATCACATTATCTGGTTTGCACAACCTAAGTAAGCCTCTCACTTCTTGAGATGAACTTATTCTTACCAAATTATCAAAGTTGATGTGACACATCCTTCAGTGCCAAAGCTAACTTTCATCAGTCTGTGATAGAAAATAACATCCTTTTGTAGCAACTTCAAGCTGGTACATGTTCCTTCCAGTCCTTTTTCCAATTGCAATCACATCTCCAAATCTCTTCCTAATTTCACATCATTCTTAAAAATAACATCATATCCATTCTCACACATCTTCCTAACACTCAATTGATTGCGATATAAACCCTTCACATAATAGATATTATCAGTGTTATTCTTTCCATCAAAAGTAATAGACCCTCTACCGACAATGTAAGAAACCTTATCATCACCAAATCTAATAGGAGTGCCATCATATTTGTCAAGTGAGCACAAACTTACTCTTATCTCCAATCATATTATGAGAACAACAACTATTAATTAACCATTCATTTTTCTTTCTTCTAACATATTAAGTAGTTTCAACATCATCATCAACCTCAGTAAAAATGTTACAAATATTAATTTCCTATTTTTTATCCTCTTCAACATAAAACAAACAATCTTTTGTTTCCAAATCATCATCTAAAATGCTAGCATCTTCATTCACATAGTAAGCCTTCTTATTTAACTTCTTACATTTCTATCTAGGACCCTTCTATGGACATCTAGTAGCCAAATGATCAATTTTACCACATCTAAAACATTCCAGAGGTAACATGCATTTTTAATTTCTGGTACCTTTCTTTAGTCTTCTTGAAAGTTTTGCTTCAAATTCATCTTCATCATCACCATCAAGATCTTCATCTGATTTAGTTTCCTTGAAAGCCATTTATGATCTGTTCTTCTCTCCCAAACTTTCTTAGCTCAAATGTAGTCAGGGTGCCAAATAATTGTTCTTTAGTGAACTTATTCAGATCATACACCTCCTTAATCATCAAGATATTATCACTATGATTGTACATCTGGTAATGTCATCAAGATATTTTCCATGAAATATTCATCAGTAATAGTGCCTCCTTGGTTATTTTCTTCATTCACCACATTCTCAACTCTCTGAAAATAGATTTTACTATCCTCACCATCTTCCATTCTTAGATTATCACAGTGTCTCTTAGTTGTAATTTTCTTAGATAACTTAACCCTATCATTTCCTTCATAGATCTATTTCATCTTTTCCTAAACTTCATAAGCATTCTTCAAAGAAATATTTTTAGCCAATTTGGTCTTTGATAAATAACTAATGATAGAATACCTTTCTTTTTCATTCTCCTCATATGCCTTGATCTCATCTATAGTATTAAGCTCATTTTGAGGAAATACATACTTTATCTCCACATCCTTCCAAGTCTTGTAACCAATC
>BSBK01011516.1:2500-282500 GCA_027943335.1 Chamaecyparis obtusa | reverse complement strand
TTGACTAGGGAACCTCTTGATCAAAGAGTAAACCCCAGTGGGAATGATGCCCACAAAAGATGCACTAATATGAATATTCCTTGTGAAAGGATGGAATTGGTTAGGAGCCTTATGAAATACATTCAGTACATATGAATCCCGGTTAGGAGATTTTGAATCCCTGCTAAAAGGTTCTAACTCTGTTAGGAGTTATGGAAGACAGAAGGACCCACTGCCCAAATAGCTTCAATGGAAAGATCACTGAACACACTGTCCAACTGATCTCTAGATTATTCAATAGAATAATATCAAGTCATTACTGATCTCAACAATATGTTACCTCTTCTCTAACTGTGCCAAACCGTACTTCATTGCTACACCAAATCTCAATTTTAGATCTCTGTACCTCGCATATCCTCTTCACAAATTCAATTTTCACAATTACATCTTCCCATCTTACAACAAGGAAAAACATTCCTTCCTTTATACCACACTCAAGTAATTACAAATGAATTAGCATCCAATTACAAAATAAAAGGTTTCCACACGTTACATTAAATTTACACAAAATTGTCGGCTTCTAATTAGAATAATTCTTCACTCGAGTGACTTCAAAGTTTGCATTGTCATCCATGTCACTATCAACATGTCTTCAACTTCCCTTTAATTGCGCAAAACCAAATTCCATCCCAATTAGGAGATATCATCCGATTTCCACAAACCGCTACTCAGGAACACTGCCTGAATACTACTTCCACCAAAATGCTCATAACTTCCATGACTAAATGAATTATTATCTATGCTCTTAACCATGAACATATAACATATCCAAGAGTAAATCCTCAACATCACATAGCTTGATCTGAAATATCCCACATGCGCTAATCAAAACACTGTCTGCTCCTTTGCTAATCTCTAGTAGATCACTATGTTGACATCAATGACAATCATAGTCATGAATGCAACAACAAATGCTACAGAATGGATTCCAATACTGCCATGGGATATATTTATCATTCATTCCTAACAATCTCCCCCATTGGCATTGATGGCAACATAGATGAAAAACATCCAATGTTCCATAAATCCAATACTGCAATTCTATTGCGCTTCAAAAAATATTTTCAAATCCTCTTCATCAGTTAAATCTTTCTTTGTTTTCATATTCAGTTCTCTCCAACAGATGGTACAAATGGTTTTTTCATGTACACTTCTCCCCCATTGACATCAATGATAGAAATTTCATCATTATGTCAACAACAACTTTAATGTCAAAAGACACTATTCGGGAAAAAAATACATTCACTAGAGTCCTCATGACTCAGCTTAGATACACATACTCCCCCATAGAGGAAGTGCCAACATCCAATCTAGAAGAAAGATAAGGCTTATATACCACTGGACGGATGCAACCAATCTGCATCACTTCTCAAAAGTAGGTTGGGGCATAACCCCAAGCATACCTCTCAGATACTCAAATGTATCCTTAGGCAAAGGCTTTATAAATATGTCTTCTATTTGGTCCTTTGTGCTTATGTACTCAAGTCTGACTTCTTTCTCAACAACTTTCTCTCTTACTACATAATACTTAATCTCTATATGCTTTGTCTTAGAATGTAGTACAAGGTTCTTAGACATACTAATTGTGCTGGTGTTATCACAATGTATAACAATAGGTTCAACAAACTTTATTCCAATATCCTTCAGCATCTACTTCATCCAAATTATCTGGTTACAATTGTTTGCTACTGCTACATATTCTGGTTCTTCTATGCTTTGTGAAATAAAAATTCTACTTCTTTCTTAGCCAAGAAATCGATCTTCCTCCAAGGAAAAATGCTCCACCACTGGTGCTCTTTTTATCATCAACACTTCCTCCCCAATCAACATCTGTATATGCACATAGGGTAAAATCATCAGATTTTTCATACCACAATTTATGCTCAATTGTGCCTCTTAAATATCTCAGTATCCTCTTTACTGTTGCATAATGTGATTCTCTTGGTTCAGCTTGAAATATTGCTACAATTCCAATTGAATGTGCTATATCAAGTCTTGTATGTGTCAAGTACTGCAATCCTCCAATCATAGATCTATACTTCTTCTGTTCAACTGCAGGAGTCTCATCTGTGCTAGATAATTTATGTCTAGTTACCATAGGTATTCCAACTAGTTTACAGTTCTCCATTCCAAATCTCTTTAACAAATCATTCAAGTACTATGTCTGACTTACAAAGATACCATCACTATTATGTGTTATCTGTAATCCCAAAAAGTATTTCATTTCACCAATCATACTCATTTCGAATTCAGTTTTCATTTCATCAGCAAATTTATCACTAGCTTCATCTTCTCCTCCAAAAATAATGTCATCAACAAAAATAACTATAATCAGCAAAGCATTTTCAATTTCTTTTGTGTACAGGTTGCTATCAACTGTTCCATTTGTAAATCCCAATTTCAACAAATACTTATCCAATCTTGCATACCAAGTTCTAGGTGCTTGCTTTAGTCCATATAAGGCTTTCTTCAGTTTACATACCATGTCTCCTTCTTGAGTCAAAGGAAAACCTTTAGGATTCTCAATATAGACTTCTTCTTCCAATTCTCCATTCAAAAATGCTGACTTCACATCCATTTGATATACTTTGAATTTCTTAAAAGTTGCATAGGCCAAAAAAATTCTTACTGCTTCAATCCTTGCTATTGGTGCAAAATTTTCTTCATAGTCAATTCCTTCTTGTTGTGAGTATCCCTTGCATACCAATCTTGCTTTGTTTCTTACTACTTCTCCTTGTTCATTCATATTGTTTCTGAATACCCATTTAGTTCCTATAACATTCTTATCTTTAGGTCTAGGGACCAATTCCCATGTCTTGTTCTTTTCAATCTGATCTAGTTCTTCTTTCATAGCTTTAATCCAATGTTCATCTTCACTTGCTTCACTAGTAGATTTAGGTTCAATTTGAGAAATCAAACATAACTATTCTTGTACCTTATTTTGAGTTATAAGTCCTTTGTCTATGCTTCCAATAATCTGCTCAACAGGATGATTCCTTGATAAGTTCCTGTTAGGTGTCACTATCTCAGATCTCACTTCAGGTGTCTGTTCTTCAATGATTTCACTATGGCTTTCATTCAACAAGTCACTGTTAGTCTCATAGAATAATTCAATAGTTTTAGTGTTAGGTTTAGGATGAGTTCCTTTATCAGATTCATAATCAAGAATTGTTTCCTGAATTTTAAACTTTTCATCAACTTTAACATTTGCACTCTCAACAATAGTCTTAGTTCTCTTGTTATAACATCTATAAGCTTTTCTCTTCAAAGAATATCCAAGAAATATACCTTCATCACTTCTAGGATCAAACTTTCTAATATCATCATCTCTCTTTATATAACATTTGCTTCCAAAAATTCTAAAATAATTAACTGAGGGTGCATGTCCAAACCATAATTCATAGGGTGTCTTATCTGTGTCTGCTCTGATTTGTACTCTGTTAATTGTATACACTATTGTGTTCACTACTTCTCTCCAGAATATCTTCACCAAATCATTCTCAAATAACATAGCTCTTGCTACTTTAGTCACTAATCTATTTCTCCTTTCTGCAATACCATTTTGTTTCGGTGTTCTAGGGGCTGAAAACTGTCTCTTAATACCATTCACTTCACAAAAGGTATTAAACTCTCTAGAAGTAAATTCTCCACCTATATCAGATCTCAAACATTTAATTTTCATTCCAGATTCATTCTCAACTTTATTCTTAATGACCTTAAACTTATCAAATGCTTCAAACTTTTCTTTAAGAAATGCAAGCCACATCATTCTTGTAAAATCATCAACAAGAATCATAAAATACCTTTCTCCATAGAATCCTCTAGTCCTTGTAGGACCGCTCAAATTTGTATGAAAAATCTCCAACTTCTCTACAGATGTAAACTTCTTACTGGGAAATGAACTTCTCTTCTATTTTTCCATCACACATTCCTTGCAAATCTCTTACTGCAAGTGTAGTACTTATTTTCACAATGTTATCAAAATTTATATGACAAAATATTCTATGCCATAACCAAATCTCATCTATCTTAGTAATCAAATATGTCATCTCAGTAGGATTCAACTGAAATACATTACCTCTGGTTCTAGATCCAATTCCAACCAGATTTCCATCTTTATCCTTTATCACACAAGTTTTCATAGTAAACCAAACTTGATATCCCCTATCAACTAATTGTCCAACACTCAAAAGATTATGTTTCAAACCATCCACAAAGTAAACATCATTAGTATTAGTCTTTCCATCAAGAGTAATAGATCATATACCTTTAATCAAACAAGGTGCATCGTTTCCAACTCTAACAACTCCACCATCATAATTGTTAAACTTTACAAACTTTTTCATGTCTCTAGTCATATGATGTGAACAACCAATGTCTATAATCCAATCAAATTTCTTTTCAACTTGAGAAACTAGGGCTTTTTCTTCCTTAACATTTGTTTCAAGATTTTCTTCTTTAATTGCTACAAATCCTGTCATCATTATTCTCAGTATCACTTTCACTTAAAGTTATCTCTATACTAGCTTCAAGATCTTCATCATTAGCGTAATAACATTCCTTAGATCTTCTAGGCTTGAAATTTTTTCTATACTTTTTAACTCTCTTAGGACATTTAGATGCAAAATGACCATATTCTTGACAAGTCCAACATTTAAAGATTTTCTTACCATTTGGTTCTCTCTTCACTAGTAAGGCAATACCTTCTTCAATCTTCCTATCTTCTTCATTTCTAGATTTTCTACCGCTAGCATAATCTCCACTCACACTGATGCTTCTTGACAAAGTAGGGAAAACACTAAGAGCATTGAATGCTGTCTCCATTCTAGGAAAATCTCCTGATAACCTCAGGTTCATTTCTGCTGCTTCCAATCTTCCAAGAAGAGTCTCTCTTGTAAAGTTTGAAGTACAATGTATAACTTGTTCAATCATCTATGTTGTCTACTTAAATGCAGGAGTCAATGTCCTCATAATTTTCCATATAACTTCATTTTCTATCTTTGTTCCTCCACAAGTTTTTATGCCTACAATAATTTTTGACATTCTACCAATATATCTTCTAACAGATTCATCTTCCATCATTCTTATATCTTCAAATGCACATATCCAATTATGTAATCTAACTTTCTTTGCATGTTCATCACCTTCAAAAGTAGAGTGTAAAGCTTTCCAAATTTCATGAGATGTTTTCAAATATTTTACCTGACTATACTCATTCTCTGGAAGGGCTGTCAAAAGTGCTTCTTTGGAAAGTGTGTTACACATGAATAGATCTCTCTCATCATTAGAACATGTTTCAAGATTATCTTCATCAATGATAGTTTTCTCATTATTTGTATTCAACCAATAACCTAGTCCTAAACATAGTAGATGTGTCTTCATCTTTTCTTTCCAGCTATCAAAATTCACTCCATCAAACTTAGGGCTTTCTTTCCTGAAATTTGCCATGGATCTCATTAAGTTAAACTTTTCTTTCAAGAACCTACTGCTTTGATACCAATTGTTAGAAAGTAAAGTCCACCAAGATAACTGAGAGGGGGGGGGGGAGTGAATCAATTATCTGATAATTATAACTTTTATCAACTTCAACAGAGTTTAACCATGTCAGAAATATAATTACTATCCATAGAAAGATATTCATACACAATAACACAATGACACAAGATATGTTGACTAGGGAACCTCTTGATCAAAGAGTAAACCCCAGTGGGAATGATTCCCATAAAAGATGCACTAATATGAATATTCCTTGTGAAAGGATGGACTCAATTAGGAGCCTTATGAAATACATTCAGTACATATGAATCCCGGTTAGGAGATTTTGAATCCCTGCTAAAAGATTCTAACTCTGTTAGGAGTTATGGAAGACAGAAGGACCCATTGCCCAAAAAAATTCAATGTAAAGATCACTAAACACATTGTCCAACTAATCTTTGGATTATTTAATAGAATAATATCAAGTCATTACTGATCTCAACAATATGTTACCTCTTCTCTGACTGTGTCGAACTACACTTCACTGCTACACCAAATCTCAATTTCAGATCTCTATACCTTGCATATCCTCTTCAAAAATTCACTTTTCACAATTAAATCTTCCCATCTTACAACAAGGAAAAAAATTCCTTCCTTTATACCAGACTCAAGTAATTACAAATGAGTCGGCATCCAATTACAAAATAAAAGGTTTCCACACATTACATCAAATTTACACAAAACTGTCAGCTTCCAATTAGGATAATTCTTCACTTGAGTGACTTCAAAGTTTTTGCTATCATCCACATCACTATCAACATGTCTTCAACTTCCCTTTAACTGTGCAAAACCAGATTCCATCCCGATTAGGAGATATCATCCAATTTCCACAAACTGCTACTCAGGAACATTGCCTGAATACTGCTTCCACCAAAATGCTCATAAATTCCATGAATAAATGAATTAATGTCTATTCTCTTAACCAAGAACATATAACATATCCAAGAGTAAATCCTAAGCATCGCATAGCTTGATTTGCAATACCCCACGTGCGCTCTGCTCCTCTACTAATCTCCAGTAGATCACTATATTGACATTAATGACAATAATAGTCATGAATGCAACAACAACTGCTACAGAATGGCTACCAATACTCCCATAGGATATATTTAGCATTCATTTTGATGCAGTAGTGGCAAGCAGAAGCTTTCAAATAGTGACAATTTGGTGAGTTCGTAGAGGTCTCAACTATCCCAAATAAGGATCCAAGTGCCCAATACTTATCAAAAGTATCCAAAAGGACTAGGAGGAAGGTTATCACAACCCCAACTATCCAAGGTAATGTAATCACTAGGCTTACCAAAGTCCTAAGCACTAAAACCCTTGAATTCACTAAGAGGTCTCCTCAACTTAATGAGTAATCAACCCCATGAAATGACTTATAAGACCAGGGGTGTCCCACAATCACTGTTATGGCCTATTTAGGTCCTATTACCTTATTTATAATGGTTCTTTCATCAAAAAGCAACCCACAACACTAAGTTGCTTCACAAACTAAGGATTTGGCTTGTAGCCCTTCCTAAAGTGAAATCTGAACATAAGTCAAAATGTTCCAAAATGAGATAATGAACTAGTTAGGGATTTTGATACCCTTTTGGGGTTTATAAAACATATCCAAACACTAGGGGATGGAGACAAAAATAAGTCACTGCTATTGCAAAGTTAGACCGGGTTAGAAGGCTTAATTAGGTCTCCAAATGCACTACAAGTGCTCTTTCTCCTATGCCAATGCACAAAATAAGGATGGAGGAATGTGTGGATATGAAAAAGACTATAGAATCCAAGTTTTGGTGTCTTGAGGAATCCCCAACCAATAGTTATGGTGACTGTCCTAGTCACTTGACTGGTGCACACATATAGATGTACACCTAGGGCCTTGTGGAAAAACCAACTCCCTGTAGAACTCCACCTCTAACCTACATATTGTGAAAGTACACAAAAAAATCTCTAATTTCACCAAGGGGCATCAGCTTCCCATGGTGGAATTGGGTCAAAAGATCAAACCCTATTGGAATGCCGCTTCAAACCCTACAAACCAGGATAGCAGTAAAGAAAATATAGTAACTTTCAATGTATGAAAGATCAGGACATGAAAAAAAAAGGAACTTAAAGGTGTTTCCTAGGGTTAACAAAACCTATTAGGGTTTCATCCCAAACTCCAATATCCATCTGTACCAGCAGTCTATACCACAAAATTTGCAGAGAAAATGGTTGTTTCTTTATTGATAATTGCCAAAATTACATTGTCTTGTCCTACCACCCACCTGTAAGGGCTTATGTAGGAACTAAAAATGGTTACATGACTTTTTTGAACTAATCAGCCATTTGGGAGTTGTGTTTACAAGTTTTGACAACTTTTAAGAAAGTTGCTTGATAACTTTTAGAGCAACTTTTGCCTATTTTGCAATTTTGCAAATCTAATGACCAAACTTGGTCCTAACCTTATTTTGATGATACCTAATGGATCCAAACATAGAAAACATAAAACTACCTATGGCTAGGGTTTTGGATCATTAATGACCACTAGTTAGACCAAGGGCTCATAAAATGCCAATCTTGGAACTGTGGTCTTACAAAGAGATCCAATGTTTAACCCTTGTTCAAAGCATGACTAGAGGCCTCTAAGGACCTTAGTGTGAAACCATAGGTTCCATAGGAATTCTTTTTGACTCTAGAGTAGGTGCTCCTGCACCACATTCCTAACAGATTCATTATTAGAATCCCTAGCTTGCAATTGCTCTTCTTTTCACCTTAGCTCTTATGAGAATTCTTTTTATATAGTGAGGTAAAATGACTTGATAATATCATATTTAAATTATTATATCAAGAAAGGTTCCCTTAGTTTTCATTTAATGCATCGTATACCAACCACAACCACTTTCATCAAAGTGAATATTCCTTTGATTCTTTTTAGTGAAGAACTCCTTGTTGGAGTAGATCTATCAAGATAGGAGACAAACATAGGAACTTTCTCCCCCTAACAAGAAGTCACAAAATTGATAATTACTAGAACCTATTTCAATACCAGGACCAGAGAAATAATCACTTTTGTTTATTGAGATCTTTCTCATTTCTTCTTTGACCTCTTCTTTGTTTATCTTATTTGTCGATTCAGACTGCTTGACATCAACTGATCTACAAAATCTTGCTATATGTCTAGCTTGTTATATTTAAAGCATCAGTTGGCATGCTTCTCTTGTCTTGACCTACACTAGTTAGCCTTATGTCCATATGCATAACATTTATAACAATAACTACTAAACTTATTGCTTCTATTAGGTTCCTAAATTAATTTTCCTTATAACCATAGATATTGCAGTTAAAACAACTAGTATAATATTTATTATTTTGATTTGACCTACTTCTACAATTTATTGCTCTATGTCCTAACTTTTGTAATTTAAACAACCATTAAAAGAATGAGATTTCATACTTACCTAGGGTTTTTACTGGAGTCTTATCTTTGCTTACTAGAATTCGTTCTTCCTTTTCTTTAGATTTGTTGTGAGAACATTCACTAGTTTTGTATCCAATTCCTTTCTTATGTGTTGACGATCTTTTAATATTTAATATTTCATCTAACTTCTTTGAACTAGATTTGACTCTTTCTTTGATCTTCTTGGTTTCTTCTTGATTTGACTTGAGAGTCTGGTCTTCTTGTTCTAAATTTTTGCATTCATCATATTTTCTCTTTATCACATTATTCAGATGTTTTTTGGTCTTTTTATCTTCTTCACTTTTGGCTCTTAGATTGGTGATGGTTTCATTTTATAGATTAATTTCATTGCTTACTTCCTTGTGTCTTGTATTTGACTCTTTCTTCGCTCTTCTTGATTTGACTTGAGAGTCTTAACTTCTTGTTCCATCTTTTTGCATTCATCATATTTTCTCTTTATCACATTATTCAGATGTTTTTTGGTCTTTTCATATTCTTCACTTTTGGGTCTTAGATCAGTGATGGTTTCATTTTATAGCTTAATTTTAGTGCTTACTTCCTTGTGTCTTGTATTGAACTTCCAGATCTGGTCTTTTAACTTTTAGATACAATCATTTTCCATTTGAATATTTTCTGGTAAGAATTTTTTTTCATCTTCAATTGATTCTAGATATTCATAAATGGAAATAGACTCATTCTCATCCATGGTGGATGTAGGTGTAAAATGTTCAACCTCCTAGATCTCCTTCAAGTAGTTAGACTCTTCCAAAGGAACTAAATCTGATACCAATTATTGAATATCCGGTATACTGAGAGGGGAGGGGTGAATCAGTATACCCTTAAAAAATTTAAAACATTAAGTAGTTGTCCACTTAACATACTTCAAACTTGATGGAAATAAAAGAACTGAAAGTAAATAACACAACAACACATAACACCAAATTTGTTTTCGTGGAAACCCAAGATGGGAAGAACCACAAACTGTTAACTCTCAAGTATTAAGTAATTGGTTAGATAATACAAAGGATCGCTCACTACCAATGTGGCTCATTGTTGATTGGCTCACTGGTGGTTGGGCTCACTACCCTAAATACAAAAGTGTATAATAGTATGAAGTACAAAATTAAACTGATAGGAGTGCATCAAGGTATGCACAAAGAAAATTTATCATTGAGGTGCCAAAATCCTTCTTTACCAATAGTGAATCATATACAAAAATTTTCATTTTACATCAATAGTTTGCATATGAAAATCATTATACATTTACACACTAATAAAAAAATTCTATATTAAACTTTTGAGATTACCAATGATATATACCATCATCATAATGCCTTTCTTTCATGTTGACTGAAGCAATCAATGTTGGCTAAGACCCAAAAGATAAAACAATATGATCAATTGAAACATGTAAATATAGTCAGCCATAACAAAATGTTTCTTATGCTTGATCATATATTGATCTAGATGAAAATACCCATACGCCATGGTAAACTTGAGTAGTTGTCACTAATACCATTAATGTCATTCTTGGTGAACTATAGAACTAGACCAATAGATGTACCGGTAAGAAAGTTGTACCAAAACATCCAAAGTACTATCTGTTAGAATAAATGAGAGGGGGGTGAATCAGTTATCCAATGTCCCAATTCAGAATGTATAATCCAAAACAATTCTACTACTTCTGCAAGTTGGTAAACATATAATACTTTCACTGTCAGTGTATTTACCGATTGTCAGTCTAAAGTTTGTAATAATTACCGATTAAATCTAACATGTAATATGCAAAGTATGATAACAAATAAATATCACAATCAACACATAACACAAGAGATTTAACGTGGAAACCCTGTAAAGGGAAAAACCACCTGGGACCGACAACCCAAAATTGTTCACTCTTCTGAAGTGAGGTCGGTGAAGGCCCAACCCTGTTAAAGGTTTACAAACACATGGTTAGGTGTGACCTTGTTAGAGGATTTTAGACTACAAGTTATCATCCAACCAACAGTCACTCTGGGGTTGACAGGATAACAATGTTCACTCTATGAATGAAACATCAAAATACTTTCATAGTCCACTCGGTTAAGAGATTTGACTGTGTACAATGGTTAAATATGTAACAGTAGATGATCTGCCTAAATACAACTTCAGTTTGCAGTTTACAGATCAATGTTCAGCTCATTCAAATATTTCTAACCAATATAACACTTCAGATTCAATACTGTATCAACTTGCTATCCGTTGATAATAACTCTCTGTAGCTCGGTAACTGTTTTGTAGCTCGGTTCTTATTAACTAGTATGATCAGAATGAAAACTTCTCCACGCGATAATTTTGTAGTCACTTCTTCTTCTGACATCTTTTCATACTGAAACCAATGTCTCTTATATAGACGAGTAAATCATTTTATTTTCCTCCATAAGATTTTGCCGCTTAATCATATTCATAAATTTTTCCACTTTAAGCTCCCTTGGCTGATGTGTCAGTAACACATTTCAATCTGCTCCATTAGATCCTTTTTGATTTATGTTAGCTGTCGATCTTCATAACAAACATTATCTATTACCTTAATTTCATACACTTTACAGCTCATCACTTTATCAGCTAAAATGATCATTTAATTCATTTCTATTTTTCTCAGTTAATAAAGATATGCATCGGTGAACACAAGCTTGGTTAATAGTACGCTCAGTATACAGTACACTTCGTCGGTGTATACTGAAATGCTTTATTTACCGACAACATTGCTTTGTGTCTTTCAGCTCTATTCTTCATCATAGATGAATGCAACATAATAAAGTCAATTTCATCAAGTCATAGATTCATCAGCAAGTTACTCAGTGTATTCCTTATCCTCATCTATCATATACATCTTCCTCATGTAGATATTTCTATTCTTCATCTCTTTCACCTTGCTTCAGATGTGTTGGTATAGTAACTTACAAGATAAGTACTATCAAGCTAGTTGACATTAATGATAACATAATACTAATTTAATCATCTTGCATATCTAATCATCAACTCCTCAGTAATCTTGAATTACAGATTCTTCATTTTGGTTCTGAATCAGTTTTAGTTCATCAATCTCTCCCTTTGGCATTGATGGCAACTTAAGTAATATGAAATGTACCATACACATACCAAACATGTATTCTACAATTTTGTGATCAAATGCTGTGTAGTGTAAGCTCTCCCTAGCTTAATATGTTTAATCACTATGTTACTAAAACAACATTATAAAATACAACTTTGTCATCCTGTGGATATAACCTTTTCAATTCTCAAGTTCCTTTCAGATTATCTCTCCCTTAGATAGTTCTCATCGGTGTATATCTCCTTTTCTTTTCATATTATTTATCTCTCCCTTTGACAACAATGCCAAAGAAACAAATAAATAGTCAACTCTGTAGTAGCTAAATAAATCTTTGGTGTCCATTACTTCCTCTGTATCTTAGTATACAGATATCCCAATCTATTTCAGTTCTTCAAACTTAATCACAACCTTGAACAAAATTCAAAGTGTGAACTATGTTTCATCAACATGAATGATCTTTTGATAAGATTAGGTTGATGCAACATCCAGATCACATTAGTGACCAATAGATAGGGGACAAAACCCAAGTCTAGTCCTCAAATATTCAAAAGTGTCCTTCAGTAGAGGCTTTGTAAAAATATCTGCAAGTTGTTCTTTAGATGTAAAAAATTCTAACTTTACTTTCTTCTCTAGCACTTGTTCTCTTAAGTAGTGATACTTAATTGATATATGCTTTGTCTTAGAGTGCATCATAGGATTATTTGAAATATTAATAGCACTTGTGTTGTCACAGTTTATGATCACTGGATCAGTGATTACCTCATTCATTCCTTCCAACACTTGCTTGATATATGCAATGTTTGAGCAGTTAGTAGCAGCAACAACATACTCTGCTTTAGCTATAGATTGAGAAATACAAGCCTTCTTTTTACTTGTCTAGGTTACAAGTCTTTCAACAAAGAAAAATGTTCCTCCGGTGGTACTTTTTCTATCATCCACATTTCTAGCCCAATCAACATTAGTATAAACCTTCAGCTCAAAATTACCTTCCTTAGGATACCATAATCCATAATCCTCTATCTTTTTCATATATCTTAAGATTCTTTTAGTAGCAATCATGTGTGATTCTCTAGGATTAGCAGAATATCTAGCAACAATTCCCATAACATGTGCTATATCTAGTCTACTATGAACTACATACATTAGCTTACCAATCATGGATCGGTAAAGTGTCTAGTTTACCTCTATAGTTTCATCTTCCTTTGTCAATTTACTTCCAGTAGCCATTGGTGTTCCCATAGGTTTAGCATATTCCATGCCAAATGTCTTCAAGACTTCCTTTATGTACTTGGACTGTGTGATGAATATCCCATCACTCTGTTGTATCACTTGTAATCCGAAAAAGAATTTAATCTCTCTGAACATAGACATTTCAAACTCATTCCTCATGTCATCAACAAAAGATTTACATACATGATCTTGACCTCCAAAAATAATATCATCAACAAAAATTTCAGCAATGATAATAGTGTCATCAGTATCACCTTTCATGTACAAATTGATGTTCTCACTAGTTCTTACAAAGCCAATACTTAACAAGTAAGTATGCAGTCTTTCATACCATGCTCTCGGTGCTTGCTTCAAACCATATAAATATTTGTGTAATCTACATACCATGTTTCCATTTTTTGGATCAACAAATCCTTCTGGTTGTTCTATGTAGACCTCTTCTTCAAGTATACCATTTAGAAATGTTGATTTCACATCCATTTGATAAACCTTAAATTTCTTGTGTGCAGCATATGCAAGTAACATTCTAACTCCTTCCAATCTAGCAATAGGTGAAAATGTTTCACCATAATCAATGCCTTCTTCTTGTGCATATCCCTTGCATACCAGTCTTGCTTTATTTCTTGTCACTTCACCATTTTCATTCATTTTGTTTCTGGATATCCATTTAGTACCGATAACATTCTTATTTTTAGGTTGGGGTACTAAGGACCAAGTTTTGTTTTTCTCTATTTGTTATGTTTCCTCCTTCATTGCATTAACCCATTCTTCATTTTCTAATGTAGCTTTCACATTCTTTGGTTCAAATTCACAAACTAGACATGTACCTTGTCTTGTTTTGCTTCTTGTCTGCATTCCAGCTTGTCTGTTTCCAATAATTTGTGTCTCAGGTTGATGTCTTCTGACAAAACTTGCTAGTACTTAGTTTCTTCTTTCTTGTTCATCCTGTTCAGGATCATTTTCTTGCTCGGTAGCACCATCTTGTTCATCGATTTCCCTTTCCTATTCCTCGGGGTTATTTTCCTCTTGACCAGTTATCACAGGTTGCGACTTCAGTAGATAGTCAGGAAGTTCAATGTAAGTGAATCTACCATAGTCTTTTGGTTCCTTTCTTTCTTCTATGTTTAAGTCATCATACTCATCAACACGAACATTAGTAATTTCAATCATCTTATTTGTAAATTTATTCAGACATTTGTATGCTTTACTCTTAGTAGAATATCCTAAGAATATTCCTTCATCACCTTTAGAATCAAATTTCCCATTTCTCTCATCCTTCAGAATAAAACATTTGCTTCCAAAAATTCTGAAATAACTTATAGTAGGTTTGTGTCTGTTGGACTACAACTGATTTGGAATCTGATTGAAGAATTTGTGATTAAAGATCATTGAGGAGTTTCTGATTAGATATGTAATATGATTAAATCAATATTATGTTGTCATTGATGTCAACTAGTTTGACAACACTTATCTTATAAGTTACTATACTGAGACATTTGAAGAAAGGTGAAAGAGATGAAGAACAGAGAAAGCTACATGAGGAAAGATGTACATGATAGATGAAGATAAGGAACACATTGAGTAACTTGTTGATGAGTCTATGACTTGATGTTATTGACTTTATTATGTTGCATTCATCTATGATGAAGTATAGAGCTGAAAGAGACAAAGTAGTGTTGTAGGTAAATGAAGCAATTCTAGTATACACCGATGAAGTGTAGTGTATATCGATCATAGTATTAACCGAGCAGTGTTCACTGACACATTTCTTTGTTAACTGAGTGAAACATAATGAATTAAATGATTAGTTTAGCCGATAAGATTGATGAGCTGGCAAGAGTATAACATCAAGGTAACATATAAGGTTTTTTACAAACATCGATGGCTGACAAAATTCAGGAAAGATCTAAAGGATGAGAATCAAACATGTTATTGACACAAGTGCTGAGAAAGTTTGAAATGGAAAAATCTATGAATGTGGTTAAGCGAAAAAATCTGATGGTGGAGAAGAAAACAATTTACCCGTCTATATAAGAGAATAGAATTTCATTACACAGATGTTGAAAGAAGAAGAAGCTACAGGAATATCATGTGAACAAGGTTTTCATGCATTTTGATCATACTGGTTAAGTAAGAACCGAGCTGCAGAACAATTACCGAGCTATAAAGAGCAATTATCGATAGACAATAAGTTGATATAGTATTGAATCTGAAGTGAAATATTGGTCAGAAGGATTTGTATGGAGTGAATATTGATCTATAATCTACAATTGAATTTGTATTAAGGCATATCATTTACTGTTACATATTTAACCATTGTACATAGTCAAAATCTCTTAACTGAGTGGACTCTGAAAGTCTTATGATGTATCATGCATAGAATGAACATTGTTATCCTGTCAACCCCATAGTGAATGCTGGTTGGATGATAACTTCTAGTCTAAAATCCTCTAACAAGGTCACACCTGACAGTGTGTTTGTAACCTTTAACAGGGTTGGGTCTTAACCGACCTCACTTCAGAAGAGTGAACAATTTTGGGTTGCTGGACCCAGGTGGTTTTTCCCTTTACAAGGTTTCCACGTTAAATCTCTTGTGTTATGTGTTGATTGTGATATTTGTTTGTTATCATACTTTACATGTTACATGTTAGATTTGATCGGTAAATATTATGGTATTAGATTGGTAATCAGTAAAAGCACAGATAGTGAAAGTGATTAGTGTTTACCGAGGAGAAAAAATTGAAGAAATTGTTTTGAATTATACATTTTGTTTTGGGACACTGGATAAATGATTCACCCCCCTCTTAGTTATTCTAACAATTGGTATCAGAGCGTTGGTTTCTTGGAAAAAAGTTTTAAGGACTTAAGCACAAAGGTCTAAAGATGTATAAGAGGGAAGTACCTGTATACACGTAAAAATGGTCACCTAGACTATTAGCCCCTTTTGCTAAATCATCAATTGCTTGTTCTTGATCAAATCCTAGTTCTATCATTTATTCGATTATTTTCTATGGGCTAACCATTTTATCCTAAGTCTTTATTTATTAAAAGGAATATTTCCTCCCCTTTTAATAAATAAAAAGCCCCCACTTTTCTTCTTATCCTAAGTTGCACAAATAAAGCATTATTCTTATTTTATAAAAAGGGAAAAAGCACTTTTTGTCTCATATGGACACAAAAGTCAACTCCTATTTTCTCATTGGAGGATATTTGTGCACATGGATTGCTCCTCTTTCAAGCTCCACCATTGATTAAATCTTTTGCCTCTTAATCTCCATGGTCCATTCCTCCTCATTTCCTATAAAAGAAGAGCTCTCTTCTTCATTCTAGATCCCCAACTTTTTATGCTAATATTATGCTGCAGGTTTTCTAGGTCATCTTGGAGCTTTTGGAGACATTCTTGCATCTAGGGTTTGAAGATTTGGAGCATTGTTGGCATTCATCTTGGATCTTCATCAACACTCTATCTTCTTGTCTTCATTCTTGCATCATCATGGCTTTCTTGCTTCATAGTTAGATTTCATTTCTTGCATAGTAGCTTTATTTTCATGGCATTCTTAGCTTAGATTTCCTTTATGCTTTAGATTAATTCATCTAGTTTAACTAGGAGGCTTTGTAATACTTGCATATTTCATTTCCATAGTTTAGCTTGCATTTCCATTCTTAATCTAGCTTGCATTGCATTTCATTCTTGATTCTTGAGGATATTGGCATTCTTGCCCTTGTCTTCATTGAATCTCCCATTGCATGGTTTACTAGCAAGGTTATAGGCTAAATAGCTCTAGCTGAGAGCATTCTTAAAACCCTTGCACTCCATGCCTAGGGAGCTATGGATCGATTTGTGAGGGCTCATTCTTGAGTTTCCTTGCATGTAATGATCCATAGAAGTGTGACACATTTATAGCACACAGTACCGAAGTTGAACAAAGAGAACTTTGTAGTATGGCAAAGCTGGATGAAGCTGCACATATATGGAATTGGGAATTCTGCACTAGATCTAATGGAGAATGGCTACATATAATCACCCACTGGTCCCTTAACTCTTGATCAACTGAAGAACAAGCATGAACACAATGTTACTATGATGGAATTTGCTACTGCCTGTACCGATGTTGAATTTGAAGATATTAAGACATGCATGACTGCCAAAGCAATGTGGGATAAATCAACACTAATATACAGTGGAGATCTGAATGTCAAAAGAGCCCGAGCTGAAAGTCTGAGAGGCAGATTTGATGATATGAGAATGAAAGAAGGTGAGAACATTGTCCAATATTCAAATAGACTCAAAGAGGTGACACATGCTATTAGAGCATCTGATGGAGTGATTGATGATGAAACAATAATAAGCAAGATTCTTAGAACTTTGCTACTAGTTTATGCAATCAGGATCTCAGCAATTCATGAAACAAGAGCTACATCCAATCTTACTCTTGACACTCTGATTGGTAAAATTACAACTTTTGAATTAAACAACTTTGATAACAGTGTTGTTCCTTCTATTGAATCCACTTTCATGTCTTCTTTGAAGATTGGGAAGTCTAGCAAAAATAATAAGAATTGTGATAGTGATGACAATACCGATGATGAACTTGATGAGCTTGAAGCTCTTATGGCCAGAAGATTTCCCAAAGGAAAAGGGAGATATAGAGGTAAGCTACCTTTGGCATGCTTTAATTGTAAAGAAATTGGTCACATCGGTGCTAGATTTCCTTAGAAGAAAGATGATGATAGATCTAAAGACCGATCTGAAGGAAGCTATGGGAGAAGAGTCAATAGAGGCTACTGACCCAACAATAGAGACAACTAAGATGAAAAAGGAAAAAAGGTATGTTACATAGCCAAAGATATTGAAACTAAATCTGATTCTGATGATGATATAGAAGTTGTATTTGTTGCTATGAAAGATGACTCAGAGGAAGAAGAGAAACATGAAGAGACAACACTGATCTCTAAAGTAAGCAGAAATGATACATGGATCATAGACAGTGGCTGTACACATCATATGACTAGTGATGTAGAGAAGTTTGATCATCTTGTTGAATATAATGGAGGATCTGTGAGAATGGGAAATGATGCACCTTGTATGGTAAGAGGTAAAGGTTCACTGATGATCAATGACATAATACAATGTGAAAATGCATATTGGGTAGATGGATTGAACTATAATTTTTTAAGTGTGGCTCAGCTGAACAACTGAGGCCACCGACTGTCTTTTGAGAGAAAAAAGGTGAAGATATATGATGATGAAGGAAGACTTGTCAGAACTAGTACACAATCTAGAGGTAATTTATTATATCTTGATATGGATCAGTCTTCTTGTTTGTTAATAAAGGATGAAGATGTTTGGTTGTGGCACATAAGGTTATGCCATGTGAACTTTGACAATATGATCAAGATTAGTAAAAAGAAAAGAGTTAGAGGATTGCCTAACTTGACAAAACCTGATCATACCATGTGCCATGAATGTCAGAAAGGTAAGATGACCAAGTCTAGTTTTAAAAGCAAAGACTACTTAACAAAGAAGATACTTGAGTTGGTTCATACCGATCTATATGGTCCTATGAGAACTCAGAGCTGCTCTAGTGATAAATATTTTATTCTTTTTGTTGATGACTATACTAGACTGATGACTGTTATGTTTTTGAAAGAAAAAATTGAAGCTTTTAAAATGTTTAAGTGGTATAAAGCTAAGGTAGAGAAAGAAATTGGAAAAGAAATAAAATGCTTAAGATCTGATAGAGGAGGTGAATTTATCTCTGATGAATTTACTAATTTATGTAATGAGCATGGAATTAAAAGACAATTTTCTCCACCGAGGACACCTCAGCAAAATGGCATTGCTAAAAGAGGGAATAGGTCTATAATTGACTATGCTAGAACATTGATGATATAGAAGAATGTTACTCAGACATATTGGAGGGAAGCTGTTAGTACAACTATGTATGTTCTTAACTGAGTACAACTGAAGAAGAACACCAACTGAACACCTTATGAACTATGGTTTGGACACAAACCTACTGTAAGTTATTTCAAAAATTTTGGAAGTAAATGCTTCATTTTGAAAGATGAAAGAAATGGAAAATTTGATTCTAAAGGAGATGAAGGGATATTTCTGGGATATTCCACTACAAGTAAAGCATATAAATGTTTGAATAAGGTTACAAATAAGATAGTTGAAAGTACTAATGTTTGTGTTGATGAGTTTGATAACAAGAACATAGAGGAAAGTACAAAGGAACTGGAAGATTATGATAGATTCACTTACATTGAATATCCATAGTATCTACCGACACCACAAGTTGTGACAACTGGTCAGTAGGGAAACAATATAGGACAACAAGAAACACCAACCAATGAACAAGATGGAGCTACTGAGCAAGGAAATGACCTTGAACATGATGAACAAGAAAGGAGAAATCAAGTACTGGCTAGTTTTGTCAGAAGACATCATCCTGAGACACAAATCATTGGAGACAGACATGCTAGAATGCAAACTAGAAGCAAAATAAGACAAGGTACATGTTTAGTTTGTGAATTTGAACCTAAAAATGTGAAAGTTGCATTAGAGAATGAAGAATGGGTTAATGTAATGAAGGAGGAAATAGAGCAAATAGAGAAGAACAAAACCTGGTCCTTAGTACCCTGACCAAAAGATAAGAATGTTATCGGTACTAAGTGGATATTCAGGAATAAATTGAATGAAAATGGTGAAGTCACAAGAAATAAAGCTAGATTGGTATGCAAGGGATATGCACAGGAAGAAGACATTGACTATGGTGAAACATTTGCACTTGTTTCTAGATTGGAAGGAGTTAGAATGCTACTTGCATATGCTACACACAAGAAATTCAAAGTCTATCAAATGGATGTGAAGTCAACATTTCTGAATGGTATACTTGAAGAAGAGGTCTACATTGAACAACCTGAAGGATTTGTTGATCCTGATAATAAAGACATGGTATGTAGATTACATAAAGCTTTATATGGATTGAAGTAAGCACCTAGAGCATGGTATGAAAGACTGCATACTTGTTAAGTATTGGATTTGTTAGAACAAGTGAAAACAACAATCTGTATATGAAAGGTGATACTGATGATACTATTATCATTGCTAAAATATTTGTTGATGATATTATTTTTGGAGGCTCAGAGCTTGTTTGAAAGACATTTGCTGATGAAATGCAAAAGGAATTTGAAATGTCTATGTTAAGAGAGATTAAGTTCTTTCTTGGACTACAAGTGATTTAGTAGAGTGATGGAATATTCATCACACAATCTAAATACATAAAGGAAGTACTAAAGACATTTGGCATGAAAGATGCTAAAATTGTGGGAACACTGATGGCTACTAGATGAAAATTGACAAAGGAGGATGAAAATACAAAGGTAAACTAGACACTTTACTGATTCATGATTGGTAAGCTAATGTACATAGTTCACAGTAGACCAGATATAGCACATGATGTGGGAATTGTTGCAAGATTTTTTGCTAATCCTATAGAATCACACATGATAGCTACAAAAAGGATCTTAAGATACCTAAAGAAAATAGAGAATTACGGATTATGGTATCCTAAGGAAGGGAAGTTTGAACTAAAAGTTTACACCGATGCTGATTGGGCTGGAAATGTGGATGATAGAAAAAGAACCACCAGAGGAGCATTTTTCTTTGGTAAAAGACTTGTAACCTGGACAAGTAAAAAGCATGCTTGTATTTCCCAGTCTATAGTTGAAGTAGAGTATGTTGCTGCTGCTACTAACTGTTCAAACATTGCATATATCAAACAAGTGTTGGAAGGAATGAATGAGGTAATCACTGACCTGGTGATTATATATTGTGACAACACTAGTGCTATTAATATTTCAAAGAATCCTGTGATGCACTCTAAGAAAAAGCATATATCTATTAAGTATCATTACTTAAGAGAAAAAGTGTAGGAGAAGCAAGTGAAGTTCAAATTTGTCACATCTAAAGAACAACTTGCCGATATTTTTACAAAGCCTCTACTGAAGGACACATTTGAATACTTGAGGACTAGACTTGGGGTCCGTCCCCTATCTATCGGTCACTAAGGTGATCTGGATGTTTCATTAGCCTACTTTTATCAGAAGATCATTCATGTTGATGCAACATAGTTCACACTTTGAATCATGTTCAAGGTTGTGATTAAGTTTGAAGAACTTGAACCGATTGGGATATCAGTATTCAGAGGTACAGAGGATGACATAATTGATTGTTTATTTGTTTCTTTGGTAGTGTTGTCACAGGGAGAGATAAATAAATATGAAATGGACAAGCACCGATGAGAATTATCTAAGGGAGAGACAACTGAATGAGATAGAGTATTGAAGATTAGTTACAGAGAACAGAAGTAGGAACAAGAGAACTGAAAAGAGAACAACTACAGTTTGGTAAAGCTGTATTTCTGTTACTGTTTAGTAATGTAGTGATTAAACATATTAATTCTATTCGACTTACAACATTTGTTCACAAAGTTGTAGAATATATGTTTGGTATGTGGATGGTACATTTCATATTACTTGAGTTGCCATCAATGCCAAAGGGAGAGATTGTTGGACTACAACTAATTTGGAATCTGATTGAAGAATTCATGATTAAAGATCACCGAGGAGTTGTTGATTTGACATGTAATATGATTAAATCAGTATTATGTTGTCATTGATGTCAACTAGTTTGACAAAACTTATCTTATAAGTTACTATACCAAGACATCTGAAGAAAGGTGAAAGAGATGAAGAACAGAGAAATCTACATGAGGAAAGATGTACATGACATATGAGGATAAGGAAAACATTGAGTAACTTGTTGACGAGTCTATGACTTGATGTTATTGACTTTATTATGTTGCATTCATCTATGATGAAGTATAGAGCTAAAAGACACAAATCAATGTTGTTAGTAAATGAAGCAATTCTAGTATACACCAATGGAGTGTAGTGTATACCGATTGTAGTATTAATTGAGCAGTGTTCACCGACGTATTTATTTGTTAACTGAGTGGAACAGAATGAATTAAATGATTAGTTTAGCCGATAAGATTGATGAGCTGGCAAGAGTATAACATCGAGGTAACAGATAAGGTTTGTTACAAAGATTGATGACTAACGAAATTTAGGAAAGATCTAAAGGATGAGAATCAAACGTGTTATTGACACAAGTGCCAAGAAAGTTTGAAGCGGCAAAATCTATGAATGTGGTTAAGTGGAAAAATTTGATGGTGGAGAAGAAAATGATTTACCTGTCTATATAAGAGAATAGAATTTCATTACACAAATGCCAGAAGAAGAAGAAGAAGCTACAGGAATATTGTGTGAACAAGGTTTTCATGCATTCTGATCATACTAGTTAAGTAAGAACCGAGTTGCAGAACAATTACCGAGCTATAGAGAGCAATTACCGACAGACAGTAAGTTGATATAGTATTGAATCTGAAGTGAAATATTGGTCAGAAGGATATGTATGGACTAAATATTGATCTGCAATCCACAATTGAATTTGTATTAAGGTAGATCATTTACTGTTACATATTTAACCATTGTACACAGTCAAAATCTCTTAACCGAGTGGACTCTTAAAGTCTTATGATGTATCATTCATAGAATGAACATTGTTATCCTGTCAACCCCATAGTGAATGCTGGTTGGATGATAACTTCTAGTCTAAAATCCTCTAACAAGCTCACACCTGACAGTGTGTTTGTAACCTTTAATAGGGCTGGGTCTTAACTGACCTCACTTCAGAAGAGTGGACAATTTTGGGTTGCCGATCATAGGTGGTTTTTCCCTTTACAGGGTTTCCATGTTAAATCTCTTGTGTTATGTGTTGATTGTGATATTTGTTTGTTATCATACTTTGCATGTTACATGTTAGATTTGATCGGTAACTATTATGGTATTAGACTTGTAATTGGTAAAAGCACAGATAGTGAAAGTGATTAGTGTTTACCAAGGAGTAGAAATTGAAGAAATTGTTTTGAATTATACATTTTGTTTTGGGACACTGGATAACTGATTCATCCCCCTCTCATTTATTCTAACACTATCCAAACCATAGGTCATAAGGTGTCCGGTTGGTGTCCTTATTTAGTTGTACTCGGTTAAGCACATATACAGCTGTACTGACAGCTTCCCTCCAATATGTCTGAGCAACATTCTTTTGTAGCATTAGTGTTATAGCACAGTTAATGATTGACCTATTCCTTCTTTCAATAATCCCATTCTGCTGAGGTTTTCTCGATGCAGAGACCTGTCTCTTAATACCATTCTCATTATAGAAAATATTAAATTCATTAGAGATAAATTCACCTCCTCTATCAGATCTTAAGCATTTGATTTCCTTTCCAGTCTCTTTTTCTACCTTAGCCTTATACCATTTAAACAACTTTAAATCTTTAGATTTCTCTTTCAGGAACATAGTAGTAATCAGTCTAGTATAGTCATCAACAAAAAGAATAAAGTATCTATCACCATAATAGCTCTGAGTTCTCATAGGACCACATAAGTCGGTATGAACTAATTCAAGTATCTTCTTTGTTGATTAGTCTTTGATTTTAAAACTAGACTTAGTCATCTTACCTTTCTCATGATATTCATGACACATAGCATGATCCAGTTTTAAAAAGTTAGGCAATCCTCTAACTCTTTTCTTCTTACTAATCTTGATCATGTTATCAAAATTCACATGACATAACCTCTTATGCCACAACCATGCATCTTCATATTTCATTAATAAACAAGAAGAATGATCAATATCAAGATAAAATATATTACCTCTTGATATTTGTGTACTAGTTCCAACAAGTCTTCCTTCATCATCATAGATTCTTACCTTTTTGCTCTCAAAAGCAAGTCGGCGACCTGAATTGTTCAGCTATGCCACACTTATCAAATTGTAGTCCAATCCATCTACCCAGTATGCATTCTCACATTTTATTCTGTCATTAATCATCAGTGAACCTTTACCTCTCACCATACAAGGTGCATAATTTCCCATTCTAACAAATCCACTATCATATTCATCAATTAGATCAAATTTCTTTATATCACCAGTCATATGATGTGTACAACCACTGTCTATGATCCATGTATCATTTCCGCTTACTTTAGAGATCAATGCTGTCTCTTCATGTTTCTCTTCTTCTTTTGAATCATCCTTCATAACAACAAATACTACTTCTACATCATCATCAATGTTAGATTCAAATTCAAATTCTTTGGCTATGTAACATACCTTTTTCCCTTTGTCATAGCTATCTTGATTATCTCTGTTGTTGTGTCGGCAACCTCTGTTGACTCTTCTCCCATAGCTTCCTTTGGATCAGTCTTTGGATCTATCATCATCTTTCTTATTCGGACATCTAGCAATGATGTGGCCAACTTCTTTACAATTAAAACATGCTAGAGGTAACTTGCCTCTATATCTTATCTTACCTTTGGGCAATCTTCTGGCCATAAGAGCTTCAAGCTCATCAATTTCATCATCGGTATTACTGTCACTGTCATTATTCTTATCATTCTTGCTACTAGACTTACCAATCTTCAAAGAGGACATGAAAGTAGATTCAACAGAAGGTACAACACTGTTGTCAAAGTTATTCAATTCAAAGGTTGTAAGCTTATTGATCAGAGTGTAAAGGGTGAGGTTGGATGTAGCCCTTATTTCATGAATTACAGAGATTCTGATCGCATAAACTGGCAAGAAAGTTCTAAGAATCTTTCTTATTACTGTTTCATCGTCAATAACTCCACCAGATGCTCTAATAGCATGTACTACCTCTTTTAGTCTATTTGTGTATTGCACAATGTTCTCACCTTCTTTCATCTTCATATCATCAAATTGACCTCTTAGGCTTTCTGCTGTGGCTCTCCTGACATTCGCATCTCCACTGTATATTAGAGTTAGTTTATCCCACATGGCTTTGGTAGGAGTACATCCCTTAATGTCTTCAAACTCGATGTCAGTATAGGAAGCAACAAGTTCCATCATAGTAATATTGTGTTCATGCCTATCCTTTAGTTGATCAAGAGTCAGGGGACTTGGTGTTGTTTCAATGTAGCCATTCTCCATTAGTTCTAGTGTAGAATTCCCAATTCCAGATATGTGCAACTTCATCTGACTTTGCCATACTATGAAGTTATCCTTGTTTAGCTTTGGCACTTCCCTCTTATACATATTGAGACATTTTTGCTGAAGTCCTTAAAACTCTGTTCTAAGCAATCGAAGCTCTGATACCAATTGTTAGAATAACTGAGAGGGGGGTGAATCAGTTATCCAATGTCCCAATTCAAAATGTATAATCCAAAACAATTCTACTACTTTTGCAAGTCGGTAAACATATAATACTTTCAATGTCTGTGTATTTACCGATTGTCAGTCTAAACTTTGTAATAATTACTGATTAAATCTAACATGTAATATGAAAAGTATGATAACAAATAAATATCACAATCAACACATAACACAAGAGATTTAATGTGGCAACCCTACAAAGGGAAAAACCACTTGGGACTTGTGTGTGTGAATTTTGTACCTGATCTATAGACACAACACTTCAGTAAAACATTAGAGGTTAGTGATAATCAAAATCGTGCAAAATTGAAAGCTATCTAACCAAGCGATTTACTGCCTTCTAATAGGTGCGAGATTAATCTTCTCAGATTGTAATCGAGATCAATGACCTAGACGACACCTAAATGAAGGATTTGAATGCAAAAGATGGATATGAAATTGAATGCAATTAATCTATATTTTTGATATTTTCTATGCAATAAGAATGATAAACTGATATGCTATGAATGCTATTGAAAACTGATATGAAATGAATGCTAAATGATCTAACAATGAAGATTCTAACAATAATATGAAAACTATGAAATTCTATGCTAAGATATAAAAACTATGCAATTGAAATTGATCTCACAAAGCTTTGAATTTGCAAGTTGATTCCTTAGCCTCCAATTCTCCAGCGTGATTGTGCAAAATATGAGATGCTTGGATGCAAATTTGAGAGATGATTGAGAGATGATTGAGAGATGAATTATGAAGAGCTGAGCATTGTTTTTATATAAATCCAAGGCTTTGGAGGTGCATGAAAAAAAGCCATAAATCACTCAAATAACTCAGGTTGATTTTTGAGTTATTTTTAAATAAAGGATAATTAACTCACAAAAACATGCAAAAGCTAAGCTTTAACTCAAAATAGAGTTTAGCTTTAATTGATAATTGATAGTTGTCTGCTTTTATGATTGTGCATGTTTTAATTATGAATTAATTTAATAATAAAGTGATTTATTTCCAACTTAACTGCTTTTTGAAATAAAATAATTAATTTATGGGTTAATTAACTATTTTACCAAACTTTTATTAAAAATTATATTATTAAATAATGACAACATGCTTTAATTAATTAAATAAGAATTTAATCAATTATTCATAAGAATTTTGATTTATTGTCAAAATTAAATAATATAATTAATAATGGATATAATTAAATTTAATTAAACAATTAAGTGGCAAATATTAAATCTAATTAATTAAATATGCCAAATATTTAATTAATCAAATTTTAGGATAAATGTGATTTATTGCCAAATAATTATAAAATTAAAGATAATTATGATGATTAGGAATATTACTAGGAATATTCCCCGATGTAGAATTTAAGATAATCAATTATGATTCGATGATGTTTAGATGTGCCTTAGATTAGGACTTTGATGTCGATTTCGTTCGAATTGAAGATGTAGGAGATTAATGAACTTATAACCCATTTTTGGGGTATTACAGGACTGGCAACCCAAAATTGTTCACTCTTCTGAAGTGAGGTCAGTGAAGACCCAACCCTATTAAAGGTTTACAAACACACTGTTAGGTGTGACCTTGTTAGAGGATTTTAGATTAGAAGTTATCGTCCAACCAACAATCTCTCTGGGGTTGACAGGATAACAATGTTCACTCTATGAATGAAACATCAAAAGACTTTCATAGTCCACTCAGTTAAGAGATTTGACTGTGTACAATGGTTAAATATGTAACAGTAGATGATCTACCTAAATACAACTTTAGTTTGCAGTTTACAAATCAATGTTCAGCTCATTCAAATATTTCTGACCAATCTAACACTTCAGATTCAATAATGTATCAACTTACTATCCGTCAGTAATAACTCTCTGTAGCTCAGTAACTGTTCTGTAGCTCAGTTCTTATTAATTGGTATGATCATAATGAAAACTTCTCCACATGATAATTCTGCAGTCACTTCTTCTTTCGACATCTTTTCATACTGAAACCAATGTCTCTTATATAGATGAGTAAATCATTTTCTTTTCCTCCATTAGATTTGGCCGCTTAATCATATTCATAAATTTTTCCGCTTTAAGCTCCCTTGGCTGATGTGTCAGTAACACATTTCAATCTTCTCCATTAGATCCTTTTTGATTTATGTTAGCCGTTGATCTTCATAATAAACATTATTTATTACCTCGATTTCATACACTTTACAACTCATCACTTTATTGGCTAAACTGATCATTTAATTCCTTTCTATTTTGCTTGGTTAACAAAGAAATGCGTCGGTGAACACAAGCTCAGTTAATACTATGCTCGGTATACACTACACTTCGTCAGTGTATATTGAAATGCTTTATTTACCGACAACACTGCTTTGTGTCTTTCAGCTCTATTCTTCATCATAGATGAATGCAACATAATAAAGTCAATTTCATCAAGTCATAGACTCATCAAAAAGTTACTCAGTGTATTCCTTATCCTCATCTGTCATATACATCTTCCTCATGTAGATATTTCTGTTCTTCATCTCTTTCACCTTCCTTCAGATGTGTCAGTATAGTAACTTACAAGATAAGTACTGTCAAGCTAGTTGACATCAATGACAACATAATACTGATTTAATCATCTTGCATATCTAATCATCAACTCCTCAGTAATCTTGAATTATAGATTCTTCATTCTAGTTCTGAATCAGTTGTAGTTCATCACTGTCATCAATCAGAACCAGAAAATAGAGGTACCCTAACAATATATATGTGAATATTTTGTATAATATTGTGATTTTATGGTTAATGGACTATTTTATTATTGGGCAATGGATGTAGGAAAACTAGGTCCCCCTCTTGGATGAGGAGGAAAAGCATCATCAAAAAGCAGGAAGAACATATGAGAGAATGACATGAGCACCATGACTATGAGAACTCACACACATTAAATTATGCCTTTTTGTATATATTATTTTTATATTCACCTTGAATCATGGACAATGTAACATCATTTTGGTTTTGGTTGTTTTCTATATCATTTGGCCATTTTCCCTTAGTAGTTGATATTGACTTCTCAACTTACATATTTTCTTCACAATGTGTCTTAAGCTTGATAAGATTTTGCGACATGAATATTTTATAATTATTATTTTATGAGAAATACAAAATAATATATGTGTGAGTAAATATTTATATGTATGTGAGAGAATGACAATATGTGTGCATGTGTGCACACATGCATTCTTGTGTATGGGTAATGAAAGTGAAAATCAAATAATATAAAAATATTGCAAAACAAAATCCAAATTCAAACTTAAATATCACCCAATAAAGATAAGGTCAATGCATAATTACAATGATAAACAATGATACCCTACAAAATAACTTAGATTGATCCACTATTTGTTGATAAGTACTTGAATGCTTCATGTATGTTTTCTCTCAGAATTTGTAGCATAATGTGATATCAACATGAGAGTATGAAGACCTTGAAGAATCTTGGTTAATTTTGTTTTTTCTCCTATTTTAGTTAGTGAGCCTCTACTAGCTTTTGGTTGGTTGGATGTTTGGTGTGGGCTAGTTTTATTTTCTATTGGTTCATTCTTTCATCTGGTTATTTTTGATGGGTGTGTTTAATGTATTATCTTATGTATTATTTTTGTAAAGGTTTTTGGGTCCCTTGAAAACCTATTTTTGTAGTTATCAAAAACATGAGATTATGAATACTTGATGCTTGATAATTGATGCTTGCTTAATAATTATAGTGCTCATGAAAATAATACGATATGAGGGCTCTGTTGATAATAATGCTAGATCTAGGATAAATGGACCATGATACGCTCCTTTTGATAATAAAATTGCTAGGGGTGGAAATGAATAAGTGAAGGTCTTATTTACATGTCTCACTTAACATTTGATAAATGATAGAGATTAATTAGAAAGATCAATGGGTGAGACAATTTGAAAGAGAGCAGGAACTATAATTAGCACATAGATTGATGAGGTTGAAGGATAACTAGGGGTGTAATGCATCAAGGAAATAAATAAAATATTTATTTATTTATGTAAGGTGGGAAAATTAGATAGCTAATTAACAAAGGTGGGAAAGTTAATTATTATTTTAAAATTTATTTAATTACAGAAGTAGTGTTAGTTAATTCAATGAATAAAAATTATTTAATTAATATAGACAAAAGAATTTATGAAATCATGATGAAATAACAAAATGAAAATGCAATGGTCAATTTTAGATGTCTATATTTTGCCTCTCTTTGAGACAATGATTTTCATATCATTTTTCCTTTGAAAAAATGATATGTGTAATATGACCCATTGATAACATAGAAATAAGATGGAAGGATGGATGATATCCCCTTGAGAGATTAGCTAGAATGATATATTTTAGGAAAAATTGTGATAGGAAGGATATGATATATGGAAGGATAATATATGTGATATGTGTGCAATAAATTAATGAATGCAATTGGAGGCAATGATGATAATTATCCTATTGATTAAACATAAAATGAAGCATTTATATGAATAATAAAATGGAAGGCAAGTGTACAAAATGGATGGGGTATGACAAGATATGAAAAAGTGAATGAATGTCTTCTTTTCTTGTTATAATTTGTATTATCATTGAGTGTCTTATGAAGTAGACAAAAAACAAAACAATGATCAAGATTAAACGTCAAAGGTAACGATAATAATGACAATAATAAATATAAATTAATATTTTCAAGGTTTATGATACCTAGTCTTGATCGACATTTCCCTCAAGTGATGTCATTCTTCTATATTTTCTACTTTATTTTTCATGTACCAAAAAAATTGTTGAATATATAATGTAACAATTATAGGGATATTGTTGAGATGCATTATGATTTATACTTGGTGAAAGTATGAATCATTAGTCATTAGGAGATTAAATAAAATAAAATTGAAGAATATCAAGAGTTAGCATTATAATTGCATCATTCCTTTAATTCGTTCATTGTTAATATAATCTTGCATGTAATGATAATAAATATTCTAACATTATGACCAATAACAAACATAAGTTTCTTCAAAATCCAAGAGGATATTTTGAGTACTTTTGGCTTTAACTATTTTTTATTCCTCTTCTTCATAATAGATCATAGAATGTGATCTAGAATGTTCACACACACACATACATATGTGTGTGTGTGTGTCTACATATATACATACATACATATACATACTCATATATGTATGTATAGATGTATGTATGTATGTATGTATGTGTATGAATACACATATATACACATACGTATATACATATGCATATATATGTATATATATATATATATATACACACACATATATATATATATATATATACATATATATATATATATATACATATATATATATATATATATATATATATATATATATATATATATGTATGTATGTATATATATATATGTATATATATATATATGTATATATATATGTATATATATATATATGTATATATATATATGTATATATATATATATACATATACATATATATATACATATATACACACACACACACACACACACACACATATATATATATAGATATATATATATATATACACACATATATATATACATCTATATATATATATGTGTATATATATATATATATATGTATGTATATATATATATATATATATAGATGTATATATATATATGTATATATATATATACACACACACACACACACACATATATGTATATATAGCTTGATAGAAAATATTTAATTATTTGATTAATGTAGTTTTGGATTTAGACCTAGCCCGGACCAAGGGAGGTTACAACATGGGAAACCACCAATCCCAAATATGGAAACACATACAAAATCCATAAATAGATCAAATAAATCCACACATCATAACCAATAATCAGAAAAAAAAAAGTTAGATTGACCCTTAGTTCCTCCTTTAGTATAGGATCGAAGAATCATGTCAAAAGATTTCTAAACTTTCTTTTATTTTTTCCCTTTCACAATTTCCCGACCTTCTTCCACTTTTGTAGCCTCTTTCTACCACTCCTTGAAGTTGATCTGAGGTTTCTCCATCTTCACAATTGAACTAAAATCACCTTGCATCATTCTTTCTTTTGTTGGATATTCTTCCTCCTTATCTCACAACCCCACATGTCACTTTTTCCCTATCTTCTGATGTTGTGATTCCATTCTTGTGTTTTAGCCCCATATCAAGACCAAATTTGGCAACATTAACATTGTTAAAAGATGGAGGTACTTCCCGAGTTGGAGCCCCAGAAGATATTTGTATCTCATTCCCATTCACAACCTGAGAATAAGTCTTAGGATGATCACCCTTATTTTCTAGTGTATAATGAGAGGGGGAAATTTGTTTCCATCATGAAGCACTCTTATCCACTCTTCATTTCTCACAATGGATCACCATGTGCCTAGTTTTAAAGCATCTTCTGCATCAAAACAAAAATCATTCATAATCCAAGGGTTGCACCCAACAACCCTTTTAAGATTTGATCAAAATGTCTTCTAGGAGGCTGTTAGAGGAGTCTATTTCCATCAAAATTTGAGCATAAGTTAAATGCAGAAGATTGGAAGAACTTGCATCAAATATCAAAAATCTTTCCAAAGAGTTTCCTACAACTTCAAAGAAAGAATCAAACCAAAACTATAAAGGAAGGTTTAGAAGCCTCACCCAAATTGATTACCTATCAAAAACTTTAGTAGTAGGGCATAAATTTGGGTGCCAAGGTTTCAAAATCAAAGGACACTTATCCTTCCAACTCCATAGGTAGTCACATAAAATATTATTCCTATCTAGAATATCCTCAAATACCTCAATAAAAAACCTCTAGCTACAAGATAGATCTAAATACACCCTTTCAAAATAGGCTCTCATTGCTTATAAATCCACCCATGGAGATCATGCAAGCTCAACCACAATCCTCTAAATCATCCAATCAATCCATGTTTAGATAAAATTGCAATATTATGAGCCATTTCCTCTTCCACTTTTCCCTCTAAATCTACTAAAATGGCTATGTTCACTCACAACTTCAAAACCCCATCAAACCCATCACCTTGGCAATACAGCCTAGAAACAAGTGTAGTTTTGGGTAAAGAAACCCTATGGTGTCATTATCCAGGCTTGTTTCTCCAAAACACCATCTAGAATCCTTTCCCCCCAAAATTACATTCAATGGGGTAGTATCCTAGTACAAAACCTTTTGCATCTCCATGGAGTCTATACTTCCTCCTCTTAGAATTCTCTCCATAGCCCGCTGAAACTACCCCGATCGTCCATCACACTTGTGATAATGCTCCACAGATACCAAATCCTTCTGCACTCTATGATAATTTTTAATCTCACCTTGCAATAGTTTCAAATACAACCCTAGTCACTAGAGACTTCCACATATGCTCCACCCAAGGTGTTCCCAAATTAGCCTACAATATTGATATATGCATATACATATACATATAGATATACATATACATATTCATATGCATATAAATATACATATACATACACACACATACACACACATGCACATATATATATGTATGTATGTATGGATGTGTGTATGCATGTATGTATGCATGCATGTATGTATATATGCATGTATGTATGCATGTATGTATGTAGGTAGGTAGGTATGTATGTACATACGTATGTGTACATATATGTGTGTGTGTGTGTGATCTAAAGTACTAAGAATAATTATGATAAATTTCACTTTTCTCATGAGTATTTGTGACGGTCCTAATTTTGTATTATCGTTCATAGACTAAAATGACAAGTTATATATATGATACATTTTCTTTGGTTTGTTATATAATATTGAATAAAGAATGATTTTATGATATTTATACTTATATAGACTCTAGGACATTCACATCTCATTAATCTAAAAATGTACGCATCCACATTCACAATACACTACTATATACTTACTCATCTTGGAGGGTTATTTTTACTATGTCCTCAATGTATTATTACTTAGATATCTTAATGATGAAGAAATTATACTGCACTCAAATATTACAATGGAGCAATATGTGGTGTTCATAAACTAGAAAATAATTACTAGCATAAAAGATATTAAAAATTGGTTAGTATAAGAGTAAAATGGAAAAGGGTGCACATCACTTCACATAGAAATGTGCAATATTATTAATACAATGACTAATTATTAGGTTGGTATTATACATGATAAAATGACTTATATAAGTGAGGTTACAATTCTTGACTTCATTTTAAGTTTGTGGCCTCATTAGAGCATCCCTGCATCATCTTTGTCATGATTTTTTTAAAATTTTGAAGATCTAGAAACTCATGAGAGTAGTGTCTATTTATCTTTCTATGGTGTTAAATAATTAGGGACTATAGTAGATGATGGTAAAAAAGGGGCTAGATCTCTCTATGTAAAGGAAAAGCGCTCCTATGAGCATTTTTTTTTAATTTAAAAAAATGCAGGTTACAAAGGAAAGAATAGCAATTCAAAGAGAATTGCAAGAGAAAAAGAAGAGATTATACAATATCTTGTAATTCACGGTAGTAGAAACAATAAATAAATATCATAAACAATAGTTGAATCAACTATGAAAATAGCCCAACATGGTGAAACCAATAGTGTAGAGAAACAATAAGCTATATAGATATCAGTTATACATAAGCATGAAAATAGTTTTTCACAATCTAGAACAAATTTTATTCAAAATTTGAATAAGAGGCTAAAGTCCATGAAGTAAACCAATCTTGAGATTTCTAATAAGATGATCAAATTGATGTTGGATGCATTGGATTTGATATTCTATCTTTAAGATCTCCTTGGAATCCACCTGCAATTGAGAGAAGAGAGAAGTAAGACAATAAAATATGCCAGAGTAAAGTTTTAGAGCTAAAAATTCTTGATGATCATAAGAGTTATTAAAAATTGCTTTACATCAAATTCTCCACAAATGCAATAAAATATTTTTTTGAACTCCTAACATTATTTTGAAGCCCAATTCCAAGTAAGGCCTCTTTCTAATTAATATTATGATAAAAAAAAATAGAAGGAAAAAAGTGAAATATAGAGTTCCATAATTTCTTAACAAACTGACATCCCCAAGAAATGTGTCTCATGTCTTTATATTTTTGGCAAAAAGGAAAATTGATGGATTGAAACATAATACATTTCAACCTAAAACCAATCAACAACTTGTAATTTAGTATCTTCCAAGCCATTAATTGTGCTACTACATTAATTATTGACTTCCAAATATGAGTAGAGAATTTGGCTCAAAAATTTTCACTAAATTTGCAATTCCATTTACTATTTAGGTGAATTTTTATGGGCAGATTAGGAAGCAATTGCAAATATATCTTTTTTAAAGGAGAAAACAAGAAAGAATATAGAGAAAACCATAACCAAACCTTGAAAAAAATGCATTGAATCAAGGTACAAAGCTTCATAGATAATTCTAATAGAAACAAAGACTCAACAAAGATTAGAAAATATTTGTACTTGTTGCTCAAATTAAATGAGGATCTAACAACATCCCATGGTAGCCAATTTAGAGTATTGAAGTCCCAAAGATCTCTCACCTTGTTGATGCCTTTTTAAATAGAAAAAATGACATTTTAGGAAAACTCAAAGCTAAAGGCTGACCATGATTCAAAATATACTTGTTCCACCACATAGATGAGATGGAAAAAATGAAACCATGTTGGAGAGAGGCATCTTTTGATCTTAAAAGATGAGATACCTTTTGACTCACTTTTCAAATTGATTGGAGAGAAGGTGAGGCCTTAATAGAGAAAAAAGGAACATGAAGTATTTTGTCTAACAATCCAATAGCCCTACATTTTCCTTTAACAGTGGAAAGGTTAATTATGTTTTAGACAAGGATTTTCCATGGTTCTTCTCATTTAACAGCTCTGATAATCCATTTATCTACGGAGAAAATCCCTTGAGTCTTTGGATCAATTAATCCCAAACCACGTTTATGCTTAGGTTGAAAGTAATGAGACCAAAAGGGGGATATAAACCTCATGTTGCGATTCATCCCATTTAATCCATAAGAAACATCTAATGATTTTAGCTAAGTCCTCATTGTTGATCTCCAAGTCATGTTGTTTATTAGTGTTAAATACTTAGTCATTATCAAGGCAGAGTTGGTCGGTCATGTTGGCATAATGTTCAACGCTCCCCTCAAGATTTGTGACATGGATTAACCACCTCTTATGTCTTTTATAAGTCTAGTGGTTGTATTAGGCATTAATAGGTCAATCTTTTGGTGCAAAGACAACTGCTACTTGTAACAAGTGGTATCAAATCTTGGTCATAGGTTTGAATCCCCTCAGGTAGCACTGAGGGAGAGATTGTTGGCATAATGGTCAGTGCTCCCCTAAGGATTTGTGACATGGATTAACCACCTCTTGTGTCTTCTATAAGTCTAGTGGTTGTATCAGGCATTAACATGTTGGTATTTTGGTGCAACAAAAACTACTACTTGTAACAAGTCATCACTGTGACTGAGCCCTCCTACTAAGGTCGAGTAATGTATGAACTTATATTTTGTATATGTACTAAGTAGTAGTTATTGTCAAGCAATTCATTGATCGCCGAGTACCCCAGTATTTATAGAGTAGTATGAATGTTGAGATGTATAGAATAGTTAGTACCAAGTGCCAGTATAATGATAATAGTTTTGACCAAGCACTAGAGACTTCATAGGTCGAGTGAACCAGTTTCGTATATGTGTTTGGAATGGCACTAAAACCTAGGTAAACCATTTTGGCTGACTTCTTTGCATTATTTAATGATTTTTGAGATAATTAAAGAGTTGATTATGCATTATGATTTCAATCATTAATCCATATGCAAGCAATATAACCAATCATAAAAAGGAATGTATAAGTGTAAGATGAAAAATATGTGGTGGGGTCCTAGAACAATGGTTTGCACATAAAAGAGACCCCAAAAAGGATATTTTACACATACATGAAATTATATTGATATGGAAAGTAAATGTAGAAGACTAATGTTGAAATGAAGAAATAAAGGTACTTACCTCCGAAAAAGAATCGGCGAAAAACCCTGTCAAACAGTCTCAAAAACTATTAATTTTGGCAATCCTAAACTGAAAGTGCGAGATCTACAAAACCTAGAAATCTTTTTCTTTTCTGAGAAAGGTCATCATTGACCTAGGTAGACAAAGTCGACCTTGACCCAGAGTCGACCTTGACCTGCACAGCTCCGACGAAAATTCTATTCGTGGATCCTGAAAGTTTGACAAAAATGGTATCCAGATCTACATTGTAATTTGTCATCCCACACCTGTACCTACAAGAAAAATGGTTTTATTTTTTGGGGGGAGGAGTTTGACTTAGTCAAACCTAATTTAGGAATTAACCTTGAAATTATTTGAAATTGCAAAGATAAACAAAGTAAATGGAACAATTTACCTTGCTTATGTTGAAAACCCTTGTGGAGGATTCAAATCCTTGAATCCACAAGTATGGATGCTCCAAATGAATGTAGAATTGAATGTAGGATGTCTCAAATCAATTGTCTTTATATCTTCAACACCAATCTTGAATGGATATTGGATTAGGAAAAGGTTTGAATGGAAATGGATGGAGGAATCTTCAACAAGAGGGCTCCATAGAGCTTGAATCCTTCAATGGCTAACAATGGATCTCCTTGATGAATTGGATCTTGAATGCTTGAATGATTGAAGGCTTGAATGCTTTCCTTCTCCTTTCTTTCTTGAGTTCTTGAGAAATTATGAGATGAGATGGAGAAAATGAGAGAGGAAGGCTCACTTTTATAGTGATCTAGGGCACAAACTTCTAGAGAGGCCACATAGAAAACAATAATTAAGGGCCCATGGCACAAAAATCTAGAGAGGTGCACATGGAGAGGAAATTAAATTAAAGTCTTGACACAAAAATCTAGAAGGGGACCACCCTTAATATATAAATGAAGATAATTATTTAAGAGCCTTGTCACAAAATTTGAGGTAAGGCCAACCCCAAAGTTAATTTGAGCATTAGGCACAAAAATCTAGAAAGGATAATCTCTAATAATAAATTAGGAATTATATAAAACTCGAGAAAGATCCACCTCAAATATTAATTTGAGAATTTGACACTTAACTTGAGAAATAGTGGCCCCGAAGAGGGAAAAGACAAGATTTTGATGAAACCCTGAAATCGAGACCTAATCCCAAGGACCCTGGACCCTAGGGTCAAGGTCAAGGTCAAATTTGACCTAGGTCAAGGTTGAGGTCAACTTTGACCTAGGTTAGAGTCGAGGTCAACCTTGACCTAAGAGGTCGACCTTGACCCTGAGGTCAAGAATCTCAGGTTTGCAATTTAGGATGCCAAAATTATGTCAGGAAGAAGTGGAAAATGGGGCAGAATAGGGGAAAAAGCTAGATCCAAGTCAAATACCCATTCAAGGCATTTGACATGACCCCAAACCACTTACTCATAGGGCTAAACATTCTTAACATGGAAGTGCTTCCATTTTAAGACGATACATTAAGCCCCCACTTTAGCAAGAGTATGGACTTGATGTAAAATCTTGGTAAAAGAGATCACAAAGAAAAATAAAATCTTATTAAAATCAAAGGGACAAAGGAATCCTCCAGCCCCCAGGGACTCAAGTCTTCATCAACTCCAAGATTACAATAAGAGAGAGATCTCTAGAAAAGAGAGAGAGAGAGAGGAGAGAGGAGTGGCTAGCTCACCCAGTAAGATGTGTGTATCTCAATATAAACCACAAAAAGGATAGGGTGGCCCACCAAGCCAGGACTTGATAGTCACCCCATAAAGTTGTGTGCCTCCTAGCAGCTTTTTTCATGTATGTAGTGTGTCTTCTGACGGCTTTTATGAAGTACCCATGGATCCATATTCTCATATCACCATAGAATACCTTTGTAAAATGTGTATCTCTTTAGGATTTAGCAACTTATGTGTGTTACCCTCCAAGGATTTAGCATATTTGAAATTGAACATGCATGTCTATTCAGGATTTAGCAACGTATGTGCGTTACCTTCCAAGGATTTAGCATATTTGAAATTCGAAATGTGTGTCTCTTAAGGATTTAGTGACTTATGTGTGTTACCTTCCGAGATTTAGCATGTTGTAAAACAAAAGGTTAGAACAAAAATACATAATATAGAACGAGGGAGGCCGTATATATGCCCCCCTCCTTAAGATGGAAAAAAACATACTATTTTGACATTTTAAGGAAGGAAAAGAACGAGGATAAAACCTTCTTCAGCATGATGACAATATCCATAGACAACACCCAGTCCAAGCCAATAAGGTCATAGCTCCTATGAGGCCATGGAAGGGATGAATGCAAAGAGATATCATGCAAGAAGTGAAAAATTAACCCTTGTGAGGGATATCACACTGTTCAGCTTCCAAGGTGAGAGATTTATCAACCATGGAAACCCAATGTCAAACAATGAAAGAGGTTGTGATCAAGGACAAAGATCCTTAATGCAAACAAAAATTTTCATGTATGATTGGATATCACATAATAGATAGGTACTACTTAACCAAGGAAAGAGGTGAATCCTAAAAAGATAGAAAGGAAGGAGATGACATCCTTTCCCCCCAAGCATAGGAACAAGGATGGAAGGGGATCTATTATATTTCTCACAACACTATGCAAGACAATGAGCCCCCAAGGATTAGGCTAGCATTGTTTACATAATTGGAGCTCCATAATAGGAACATAAATGTTATTTAGAGAAAACATGATTGAAATACAACTCATTGCCACATGATATATAAATAACCTTACTATCAATGAGATGCCTAATCTTATAATGTAAAGCTTGACATTCATTAGTAGAGTGATCATGAAATCTATGATACAAACAAAAAGGAAGAGTCTTCAAGTGTGGACTATGTTTCTTTTTGTGTTTAGGTCTAGTAATCATCTTAGCATGAAGGATTTTAGGCAAAATAACTTCTTGGTCAAATTCCTTCATAGGTTCATCATGTTTTGAAGTGTTATTTGAGATGTTGTTAACATTGATTTTTTGTTGAGGATTAAATCCCAATCCATAAGAATGCTCATGCCCCCCATTTTGTAAGGGCATTTGAATTCCCTGTTTATGCTTACCACATCCTTGACTATTGAATCCTTGTTTAACAAGGAAATAATAACCAAGAACATAAAGAGAAGCCATATCTGAAGGAGTCAATAGAACTTCAGTAGTCACTATGTCATCATTAGTAGGTTTGACAGATTCATTATGGGTAGGAGCAGTGAAAAAGTTATTATGAAGGGCATTAGAAGTAGAAGCAAAAGATCATTGTTCAAAATCTCTTTGTTGCTTCATAAAATCAAGATCAGAAAATTTATACTCTCCAATAAAGGTAGGGTTAAAATCCAAGGTTTCCCAATCATCACTAGGAAGAGCATTAGAGGAAGAAGGATTAATATTAGGAGTAGTAGTGTGGGTTTGAATATTCAAACAAGCATTCAGCGCATCATCCGCATGAAGTGTATACATCATGTTTTTATGTATAAACTTGACTTTACAGTGAACAGTGGAAAGAACAACATGCATCTCATGCAACCAAGGTCTACCCAAAATAAGGTTATAATTGAGAGGTCCAAGAATAACATGAATAGGTGTATTTGGGATGACTAGAACTACTTTGATAGGTAAGGTAATGATGCCTAAAGGGTTCTTAGCAATGTTATCAAAGCCACGTATAAGAACATTGTAAGGTTGAATAGTTGAAAGATCAACTTTAATCGCTTTGAGCATGTCCATGCTACAAACATTAAGTCCAGAGCCATTATCAATCAAGGTCCTATGAATGATACTTTTATTGATAGTAACAGAAACCATAAGAGCATCATATTGATTCTAAACTTCTTTAGAAGGTGAATATTTTTGACTAAATACAATGTCAAGAGGACCCAGGGCAGCATGCATGCATTGTAAGAAGTTATTGATGTTCTTTTGATTGGGAGGTGGAGTAGGAAGAGTTGCTAGAGATTTTTGCAAGGCTTCATAGTAGGTAGGTGAAGTTTGAAGAAGCTCCCATAAAGAAATCTTGGTAGTGGTATTTTGTAATTGGTTTATCAAATCATACTCCTTGCTAGAAAGATAGGGTGGAGGAGGAAGAATGGGTTGAGAAGGTGGTAAAGAAGTAGAAACCACCGGATTAGGTTGAAGGTTATTCCTTGTATGATATATGTGAGATATCAAATCTTGGTCATTGAAAGACTCTAAAGACTCCATAGGTTTACCTTTGATAGTAATGCAGGGACAACCTTTGACAGTCAACAAGGGTTTCATAAAAACCATGTTAGTTGTCTCAACACTACAAATAGATTCACAAGAAGGAAGCAAAGAAAATATCCTAGGAGGAGATGAAGTAGGATATTTATTCTCCATAAGATCATCACTAATATGGAGAGCATTAAGGGAATTCATATACTTCTCTGCTAATGCCTCATCACTAGAAGGAATCCCAAATGGAGGTAAAGCATTTATATTGTCATCTTCTTTCACTAAAATGTCTACATAAGGGGAGTGTATTTTAGAAAAAGAATCACCATCATGTATTAATATGTCATCCATTAATAAATCACCCTCTTGTATCAAAGATTCTTCATGAGGAGGGGATAAATCAATGCCTTTATCCAAGGAATCATCCACAATGGTTTCATGAGGAAGAGAGTAATCAACATCCAAATCCAAAGGTTCATCCTAAATAGGAGGATTATCATCCCTACCAATAAAGCACATTGTAGGATCACCATAAATCACTAAATCTTGATCCCTTGAGGGGAAAGAAGGTAAATTATATTCTAAAGTAGGTTCATTAGGAGAAGAATTAACATCAATCCTCAAATCATCTCCATAAAGAGAAATATGATGGAGAGATAGATTAAAGTCATCTTCCTACTCTAATATATCCTTATAAGGTAATTCAAAAGAGGACAAAGAAACATTACACGCACTTGATAAAGTCTTTCTAGGTGTAACACCATGCAATGGTAAGGTAAGAGGAGGATGTTGTGTAATCCAAAAAGTTATAGAAGAATGTTTGGAAAACACTTGAAACAACTTGTGCAACATGATAAAAAATAAAGAAATGCATAGAAAATAGATCTAGATATATCCAAATGCATTCAAATGAAATTTATAAGCATGAAAAATGTAAATGATTTTGTATTTTTGAAGAATTTTTTCAATTTTTTTTTTTTTTTTTTGTATTTTTGAAATATAAATGCAAGAGCATAAAATAAATCTACTTTTGTAAGCATGTAAGATCTAACATAAAATGTAAATCTAACACCAAAAATAAAGAGTTGTCTATCGCGAGTTCACCAAAATGTAAGAGGTGAACCATAAACACAATAGGGCATATAATTCCACAAAAGATAGGGGGTAAGCTTGTCGAGTTCACCAAAATGTAAGATAAAAAAATATGTGGTGGGGTCCTAGAATAATGGTTTGCACATAAAAGAGACCCCAAAATGGATATTTTACACATACATGAAATTATATTGATATAGAAAGTAAATGTAGAAGACTAATGTTGAAATGAAGAAATAAAGGTACTTACCTCTGAAAAAGAATCGACTGAAAACCATGTCAAACAGTCTCAAAAACATCTTTAGTTTCATGATCTTGAATCGAAAGTGTGAGATCTACAAAACCTAGAAATCTTTTTCTTTTTTGAGCTAGGTTGTCATTGACCTAGGTAGACAAAGTCAACCTTGACCCAAAGTTGACCTTGACCTGCATATCTCTGATAGAAAATTATGTTTGTGGATCCCAAAAGTTTGACGAAAAGTGTATCCAGATCTGCACTTTAATTCACCGTCCTGCACCTATACCTACAAGAAAAATGGTTTTGTTTGTTGGGGGGGAGGGGTTTTCCTTAGTCAAACCCCAATTTAAGAATTAACCTTGAAATTTATTTGAAATTGTAAAGATAAACAAAGTAAATGGAACAATTCACCTTGCTTATGTTGAAAACCCTTGTGGAGCATTCAAATCCTTGAATTCACAAGTATGGATGCTCCAAATGAATATAGAATTAAATGTAGGATGTCTCAAATCAATTGTCTTTAGATCTTCAACACCAATCTTGAAAGGATCTTGGATTAGGAAAAGGCTTGAATGGAAATGGATGGAGGAATCTTCAACAAGAGGGCTCCATAGAGCTTGAATCCTTCAATGGCTAACAATGGATCTCCTTGATGAATTGGATCTTGAATACTTGAATGCTTTCCTTCTCCTTCTTTCTTTCTTGAGTGCTTGATAAATTATGAGATGAGATGGAGAAAATGAGAGAGGAAGGCTCCCTTTTATAGTGATCTAGGGCACAAACTTCTAGAGAGGCCACATAGAAAACAATAATTAAGGGCCCATGGCACAAAACTCTAGAGAGGTGCACATGGAGAGGAAATTAAATTAAAGTCTTGACACAAAAATCTAGAAGGGGACCACCCTTAATATAGAAATAAAGATAATTATTTAAGAGCCTTGTCACAAAATTTGAGGTAAGGCCAACCCCAAAGTTAATTTGAGCATTAGGCACAAAAATTGAGAAAGGATAATCTCCAATAATAAATTAGGAATCCTATACAAAACTTGAGAAAGGTCCACCTCAAATATTAATTTGAGAATTCGACACTTAACCCGAGATATAGTGAACCCAAAGAGGGAAAAGACAAGATTTTGATGAAACCCCGAAACTGAGACCTAACTCAAAGGACCTCGGACCCTCGGGTCAAGGTCGAGGTCAAATTTGACCTAGGTCAAGGTCGAGGTTGACTTTGACCTAGGTCAGAGTCAAGGTTGACCTTGACCTAAGAGGTCGACCTTGACCCTGAGGTTAAGAATCTCAGGTTTTCAATTCGGGATGCCAAAATTATGTCAAGAAGAAGTGGAAAATGGGGTAGAATAGGGGAAAAAGCTAGATCCAAGTCAAAAACCCATTCAAGGCATTCGACATGACCCCAAACCACTTACTCAGAGGGCTAAACATTCTTAACATGGAAGTGCTTCCATTTTAAGATGATACAATAAGAAGCATAAATGATGAATCTAGATCATTGATCTTGATTTAGAAGCTTGATCAGTTATTTATTTAAGGTGACATCAAAACCCTAATATTGTAATAGTTATTAGATCTCAAATGTATGCGGAGGAAGCATTTTTTTGGATGTTAGAAGCGTAGATCAGGTAGAGTGACTGAGTAGAGTAGTAAAGGACAGAACAAAGTTATATTTGATTTTGAGATCAGATAAGTATTGGGAAGAGGAGATTCATTATCATCATTTGAAGTGCAAATTGAAGGATCAGGTAGTGATACATCCCAACAAGTGAATCGAGGTAAATCTCTTAATGGAGTAGTCCTAATAGACCTTTGTAAATCTCCTAACAGTGTGCTTACCTAGTTGTAAGTTGAAATCAGTTAATCAAGGTAGATTGTATAAGTCTGTAAGCTCTTAGCAAGGTAGACCCCTCACATGGTAGATCATCAGAAGTGATCAATTTTTTTAAGCCCTAACAGGCACACTTTATTACTGCAGTAGTGAAGATTTGTGGGTGTCATCCCCACCCTAGTTTTACCTTTCATGGGTTTCTGGGTTACCAAAATCTGTGTTATGTGTTTCATTTTCATGGATGATTATTAGCAATTAGATCTATTTTAGCATTGAAGTTTATGTTTATGATATATATGTTGAATTAGTTTCAAAGTGTAAAAGTTTTATAGATTCTGATTCACCCCTCCCCCCCCTCAGTATCTTACTTTCTCAATGAGACTTCCAACAATTGGTATTAGAGAATTGTTCTCTTAGAAAAATTATAACCACTTGAGAGTTAAGATCTTGGAGATGGAGGCTTATAAGTTGGGAAAGATCATAGAGAACCAAAATATTGACATCCATCTTGCATTGCATTAGCTTGAGGCAAAAAGAGAGGAACTAAAGAAATCCTTAAAGAGAAGGAAAGAATTGGCAATCCAACTGAATGACACTCATTATCAAGAAGAAGACACTAAAGGTCTATTTAATAATAGAAATTCTAGTGAAAGTGATGTAGCAATAGTAGATCTATTGGAGAGAAACAACACACTAAATGAAGAAGTCAGAAGTTTGAAGAGAGAACATGGAATTCAATCTGTAAGACTATGTGAAGTGATTGAACAAAAAAAGAAAGTTGAGGAAGATAAGACAATGGTAGAAGAGGATAAGAGACAAATGACTACTAGACTTGATGAAAGGACATGTGATGTGTAGAAGCTTACAAATAATCAATTAGATGTGCTAACTTAACTGTTACTTGAAAATCAAGAGTTAAACAAGAAGGACATGGAAAATACAAATTTGAGATCAGAGAAAAATAAAGTAAAAAATGAGTTAAGATCTGAAAGGGAACTAAATGAGAGGATGAACAAACCTAATGAAGTTATGAGATATTTTGAGGAACTAATGAGATCACCAAGAAGATTCAATGACACCTCTGAACTAGGCCATACTGAGCACCTATCATCCACTGAAGAAGGAGAATCATCAAAGAGTGGAGAAAAGAGGACTGCAAAGCCAAAGAACAAAAAACCTACATGTCATCAATGTAAGAAACTAGGACACACAAATTATTTTTGTAGAAGCAAGAATGATAAGTCCAGTCGTAAGCCTAAATTCAATGGATATTGTTTTAACTGTAAAAATCATGGATAACAAGCACATGAATGCAGGTACAAGGCTAACAATACACCTACTGCACCTAGATTTCAAGGAAATTGTTCAAATTGTCAAAAATATGGTCGTAGAGAACAAGAATGTAGATCCAATGCAAAACCTAAGTGGACATCCAAGAAGAAAGACAATGGACCTAGAAATGGTAACATATTTAACTGGGGTTACAATACATGGTATAATTGTCACTATTATGGAGAATATGGTCATATTCTAGAAAATTGTATAAGGACACACTTTAGATGTAAAACCAAGAGTTGGATGAATGGAATTGGTCTATTATAGTTGTCACAAGATTGGTCATTTAAGAAAAGACTACAAGACTAGAGTACCAACACTGAGTAATGAAAAAAGAAAAGGTAAAGAGATTATTGATCAGATAAAGAACCAAATGAATCAGACATGGAGAAAGAAATAGGAAGCAAGCAATAGTGGAACCAGTGAACCTGAGATCACCCAATCCAATGGATCAGGCGATCACACTACTTCTAACTAAGAAAAGAAGGTATGTAAGGAACTGTATTTTCAAATGCTATATTTTACACCAGTTCCTAACATTAGATGTGTTAAAGTCCATATCTACATAAGTAAATATGTAATAGGATAGATTTAAGGTAAAGAGTTAAATTTCACAATTGGTGTCGAGCATTAGTATATATATTTCTAGTGACTGAGTCTCTCAATATGTGTCGAGCTCCTATAATGACTAAGCTATTATATTGACTGAGATAAAGTGGAAGTGTCATTAATGACCGAGTCATCATGTTGACTGAGTATGGAAATGAGTTAACTGAGCTATTATGCAAAGGCTGAGGAAATTGTATTACACCTACTAGTGTATGGAGCATTTATTAAAGACCTAATTCAACTGTTTTAATTTATTTAATGAATTTTACCATTTATTTTCATGTCACCAAGTAGTGATTTGAGAATTTGCATAGCAATTCAAAGGTGATTGAGAGAGTGATTTGTGCGAATTCAATTTGTGAAGATTCAATAGCATGTCGTCGACAAATACTATGAAGAGTTGATAAGACCAGGTATATCGAGCTACATAGAATTCATTTTATGAGCCCTAATTTGATAAATGGCATCAAGATCATCTATTGGAGTGAAGAAGAAAGGAAAGGAGGTACAAAATGTTCAATTAATGAGGAGTGATGCATGCAAACCACCAAATTTCCATGCAGTACCTGAGAGTGCGGTGAAGGGAGATCTCTTAAGAGCCCTGTCATCAATCTTGCTAAAGGTTTTGATGATCCACGATGTATGAGCATGCTACATGTGTAAGATTAGTGAAATTAGAGATTATGAACTGAGGGAGGCATACAATAAACTGTGTGAAAATTGAGAATTGAAGGATGAACACCAGCACATTGTCGACAAAGGGTTAGTTCGTGCACTTCCCTCGTAACTTCAAAATGGAATGGATTAAGATAGTTTTGAGCATAGTTCATGACATGCAATTATGGTGGGAGAATGGGTCAGTGAAGATCACTAAGTACATCATACACTAAGTCACCGGATACCCTACTCTTAATGGGAAGAAGACTATTTTTTTCCAAAGCAAGAAAGTGATTCAAGAAAACACAATGATAGTATGGAATAAGAGAGGGATGATAATTTCCACAAACACAGATCCTGAGATTTATTTTGCTGTAAGGTTAATTGGACACAAGTTATACCAGTCAAGTAGGATGGATAGCATTCATTGCATTGTAGTGGACCAGCCATGGAAGATACTAAAGAAGGATCATACATATGATCTTGTCGAGCTACAACTGACACAATTGGTTGAGAACCTATCATCAATCAAGAAGGAAAAGAGCTCTATATGTAAGTTCAGATCCCTAATAGTTTGTATATTTTTCTATGTACAAAACACTTTTCCTACTATTAGAGATGTAATCTGGAGTTAGGACCGACCCGTGACACAACCGATTAGTGAATTTATTCAACAATTAGGAGAAAACTTTGACAATGTGATGGAAAACTACTTTGTTGAGTTTAAGAATAAAATGAGAAAGAGGAGTAGAATTATGATATCATTAGTAGAGAAATTTTATGATGATGTATGTTTTCTTGTGGATACCGATCACACATATGTACAAGTTGTTGTACCAAGGGTAGCATGGTTGAGACCATTGCCCTATGAAGTAAATATAGATGAGACATTTTCAGCTATTACAACTTTACTAGCTGCAGAAATTGACAACACTACTAAGATTTTTGGAAGATATGAGGAAGCTAAATCTAAAATAACCATGGGCTTGAAGTCTGCAACCCTAGAGAGGAAGAAAAAGAAGTTTGTGAAGAACCTTGAGAAATTTTAGGTCAAGGAGAAGAGGAGGATGCACCACTTGAAATCACACAAGGTTAGTGTGAGGACCAATCATGTGAGTCAGAAGAAAGTAAGGATGAGGAAGTAGATGCAAAAAAGAAGGGAAGGGAGGTAATGGTTTCCGAACCCACTATGAAGAAGAACCTTAAATAGAAGCCTACTCCTCCTACAAAAACAAGACCGAAAAAAGGGGAATCTTCAACTACAATAGCAGTCGAGCCACGTAAGAAAAATATAATAAAGAACACTGAAGGGGAGAGCTTAGAAAAAAGGAAACAAGTACAAACAAATGTTGTGTCGAGTGATCCTAAGAAGAAACCGAGAAGGAAATTGGTACTAAAAAATCATGATGATGATGAGGAGATGATAGAGAATGAAGATATCAGTGAACCAAGGTGGCTACACATAAGAATCCAACCAATGTGGATGAGATTTTCCAAAACATCAAGAGTACCGTAGGTTTGGCAAGATTTAAATTCATTAAATTTGAAAAGTTGAGTAAAACTAATAAGGCAAAGATAGAAGATGCAATGATAGAAATGTTGGGCACATTCAAGATGACACCTTTGGAGATTGGGAATCTTTTCCTTGGTGAATTTTTTATTAAAATTGATGAGAGATGGAAGTATGCCATTATGACATAAAGACAGATCAGAGAAGGCACCTTAGCACAAATAAGGTTTGAGTTAACAACAAAGCAAAGATAAAAATTCATGGAGAAATATAGAAATGGGTTTATACCTAAATTGAGGGCATACTCCATATTGAATAAAAATGTGGAAGAAGTTGTTAAACAAAGCACATTAATATGGAAGAAAATTTTTTGATTGATAGTTGACAAAAGTGCACATAAAGATGAAGGCACATCTAGACAAACTAAGCTTGATAATGTTGGCAATTTGGCTGAGTTGATTACATAGATGTTGTCATTATGGAAACATATGATCCACATGAAGATCACACAGGTCAGAGAGAAAGTATGATAAAGCGCATTGCAAATTTGTCTAAGTGTGAGACAGTGTCTTACTAGTGAACCTGGATATAGTTTTTATTTGCGACATTGACTGGAGTAAGTTCAGTGCTTGCACACTTGAAAATACACTCTATGATGTCTATTGATCACCCATATCAGAGCACACATTAGAATGGCATGTACGAAAGAAGTTATGATAGTTTTAACGAAGACAGTGTGAAGCCGACAGGACAGAATATGAAGACAGAACTAGTAAAGAGTTAATAGATTATTTTGTTTCTCAAAATAATGACTTAAAAATATAAAGGGATGACATCCTAGATGTTAAATCTTGGATAAAGATATTGGTATAAATGTAAATGTAATTGTAATTGTAGTAGTAGTATTGAAATGTAATGAAGTAGTGATATGATGCGAAGTATATGAAGCATATGTAATAGCGATAGTAAAAGAGCAGCGAAGTGATATTGATGCAAGCAAAATAAGGTTATGTACCTTAACCTATTTTTTAATCAATGTATATTGTACATTACTTGTTAGGGCAGTGGGCTCATTTGGAAATCACATTTTGAACTACAACTCCTAACAGGGTTGAGGCTTCTAACAAGGCCTATAGTCCCTTAACCAGGACTGATACACTATATGTTTGTAATAGACTCCTAATAGGGTCAACATCCTTAATAAGATACTTTTGATTAGTGGATCTTTTTGGGTGCCATCCCCACTGGGGTTTTCCCTTGGCTAGGGTTTCCTCGAGAAAAAATAATGTGTTATGAGTTCTTTATTGTTATGCATGTTGTTTAGCTTCTTATGTTATGCATGTATAAAGATAATTTGTTATATCCATAATTGGGCAAAAGATAAAGTTTGTAGAATACTGATTTACCCCACCTCTCAGTATTTCCTATTTCTAACAATTGGTATCAGAGCATAGTTACTTGGAAAATAATCATTCAAGGTAAGCCTATTAGCTTGAGTAAGATCTCTATTGATATGGATCAACTATAGAAGGATCTTGAAGAAGCTCTTGGACAGATTGACTTGTTTAATATTGAAAAAGATACTTTGAAAAGAAAGTATGATGATGCAAAGAACCCCATTGAGAAACTAAAAAACAAATTGGAAGATCTGAGATCTGAAAAGGAATCCAAAGTTTTTATTGAAGATTGTGATGAAAATTTAGAAAAAGAAAATGAGATCCTTAAACATGAGCTGAAGATAGAAAATCTGAAGCTTAGTTTGAAAGATGGAAATGGCAAGAATGAAGCAAATCTGAAATTTGAGAATGAAAGTCTAAACACTAAAAATGAAGGACTAAAATCTAAACTTTGTAAAGTAACATCTGAACTTGAGAAAGTCAATTCGCAGTATGATGAACTTGAGAAATACAATAAGATTGTGAAAGGTGAACTGACTAAATCCAAACAACAACTTGAAAGGCTATATTCAAATAGTGAGAAGATTGGTGAACAAATATCTTATCAAAAACCATTCTATGATAAGACTGGTCTTGGATTCAACTTTTTTAAAGCAAATGATGAAGGCAAGGAACTAGATCTGAAGATATCTGAAAGACTAGATGAGAAGAAGCCTGATGAGATCAAAAAATTTGAAGATACACCTAAAGAAAAAGAATCACCAAAGCAAAAGGAATCACCCAAAGGTATGCAAAGAGAATTCAAAGGTAGATGTTTTGCTAGTAATAATATTGGTCATATGAAGAGAGATTGCACACATAAACAATTTAAACCTCTTAATGGTTATTGTTACAATTGTCATGGTTTTGGACATAGAGATATTATATGTAGGAAACCTAAATTTATTGAGAATAATGATGGTAGTAGAATGTTTAGGAATACTAACAATGCAGATAAGAAACCCTCTGAAGATATGAACAAAAGAAATGGAGTAGTATTTTATAGATGCAACAAGGTTGGACACATTGCTAGAAACTACAGATCACAAATCAATAAACCTGGACCAAGATATGAAAACAATGGAATTGTCTGTCAGATATGAAACAAGATTGGACATAAAACAAGGTTTTGAAATATGAACAATAGAGTTTTTTAACCTAATCCTAATCCCAGAAATCATGCAAGAAGAAATGAAGATGCAAGTAACAGTAAAAAAGAATGCTATAGTAATTTAGATGAAGTGAAGTTTATCAAAAGCATAGATCAAGGAGACATATTCAACATTGAAGGTAATTAGGAAGGTGAAATATTGAAAGGTAAGAATGAATCTTTACCTGACCTATCTCAAAGTACTTAATTTATGTAAATTACAGTAGAATAGGAACTTAGATTTAGTGTAGAAGTAGATATATGATGAAATGAGTCTTGCACAGTTAATGCAAGGTAGTTTATGATGTTATAATGCTATGGTTAAGAGTGCAAAGAAAAATATTATGTTTTGCGAGATCGCAAGAAGTTTTAAGTTTTGCAGGTTAGCAGCGACAACTTTTTGGAAAGAAGTGACAAAAGAATTGAATGCGATATCAGATCTAAGTGAGATTGAATTAATAAAAGGTTATGATTGATATTATTTGATCATCAAAGTGAATTCACGTGTCAAGGAGATCAAAGAGTAGTGATTGAAAGCATTTTGCAAGGATTTGGTGAAGAATTTTTGTGTCGAATCTACGCAAGCCCTAAAATCATGAAATTAAGGTATTTTACTTGAAAAATATTTGAATCAATAAAGGAATTTGAAGAAATCATGGATGTTTCCTTAATACACAATGTCAAAGATAAGAATAGACCTAAATTGAAAAGGGAACCAATAGAACCCTTGGAAGAAGACCCTAGGTTTGCATTATCATCCGTACCAGATGGAGTTTTACACTTAGAAAATGTTAGATGTTATCTTGGATACAAACTAGAAACAGTGAGTGATAGTGATTTCATAGATGAATATCAGAAGATTTACAATCAGGATATGACACTGAAACAAGGTTTTGAATATTTGGAACATAATGAAATTGTCAAATATGGCTTACGGTATGAATTTGATAATGAAGAATGCACTAAGATTATCTCGAGTAGAATTCATAATGGAAATTTTTGGCTAGAAGATAGAGTGATAGATATTACAACATACTTGATTCATGAAGTCACTGGATTATCTAAAATTGGAGCTATTCCTTTTAATGAGAAAAACATGAGGAAAATAGTCATTGACAACACTAACTCATCCTATAATGGTAGAGGAATTATGATTAGTAAGATCAAACAAGATGATGTGAGATACTTATGCAAGATCCTAACTACTAAGTTTTGTGCAAATTCAAGAGAGGATGACATGGCAGCTGGAATGGTACATGCAACATATCTAATGTGTGTTGATAGGGTACCAGTTGATATGTGTGAAATTCTTAGAATTCAATTGTTTGAGAACTTGGAGAAGATGAAGAAAACTAAGTATACACAGTTTAGGTTCTCATCCCTAATCACATATATGTTTTTTCATCTTTTGAGGAGATTTCGTTACACCATAGGAAATGACTAGAATGATAGACAAACTACAATGGAAAGGATTAACATACTATATAGAAGACATGCTATTGACAGTGTTAATGAGAGTGCAGTACTTGTTATTAAGACATTTTAGAATATTGTGTCTAGCAGATCAAGGATCCCTAAGTCTCTTGTTGAAAAATATAAAGATGATATATGTTTTATGGTGGATACTGACCTTACCTATATTGAAGCAGTAGAGGCTAGAACATAGTTTATAGACCCTCTTGGCTATGAAATATCTGAGGTAGAAACTAAAGAGTATGTTAGTAGATTACTTAAGTGTAAGTTGTACACTCAGTGTAACAGGTTTGGAACCTTTGAGGAGAACTTCAACTCCGTAAAGATTCTAATTGAAGAGAAGCAGTCTAAGAAGAGAGTTGAGAGAACTATTAAGAATATCCTAAAAGATACATGAATGACAGAGAGAGAGAGTTTTTTGTAGCAAAGCAGACAACAACAGGAATCAGAGAGAGTGGACAAAAAGAATTTTTGTCTATCCCTCCTTTATCAATCAATTGTTGTGCAACAAGAAGAACCACAAGTAAAGGTGAAAGTGGAAGTACCTGAGAAGGACATAGAAGCAAAGATGTCTACTAGATCCACTTCCTCCACACTGAGAAAAAGAGTTAAGGAGAGTGCTACTAGACTAGGAAAAAGAAAAAACTATAGTGCAACCAGTTCCAAGAAAGATTGCAGAAGTAAAAGATGATTTCACTACTAAGAAGAAAGCTTGGAAACCAAAAGTTGAAAAGATTAATGAGAAGATTATTGAGAATGGTGACTTTGCAAGAATGAACAAATATTATGATCTTTATGATTATAATGATAGACTTAATCTGGAGAATGTAGTTGTGAAACATATGATTTTGACTAGCAAGAAGTTTGATACTATTCAAGGATAGATACTTGATGATCTATATAAGAAACTTCTTAATAGGAAGAAGAGAGCATCAGAGGAAGAGACAGTTATCAGAGAAAATCTTGTGAGGAAGCTTTGTGAAGTAAGAGATGAAATTCATTTAAATCAGATCATGAAAGCCCTAAGCACTCATCTGAGAACCAAAAGGAGAACAATTCAGATTATGGGAGGCAAGTATGAAGAAGTAAATTCTAAGACAAAACAGGCTATTATCAAGGTTATGGAAAAATATGTTGGAGAATCATCAGTTGTAATAGAGCAAGCAGGTGAGAAAGTACAAGAGGACATTCCCTCTTCTCCAACTATTAATATTAAAGATGAAAAAATGAATGTAGAAGGTACAAAAATAACCTTGGATACTGATGAAAATGTATTCAAGAATTTGGAAAACATTATTGACAATTCGACCTTTGAAGTAAAGGAAGCTACAAATGAAGAAGAGATGACAGAGACCATAGTTGTAGAACCACCAGTTACAGAGGAACAAGTTCCCATTCCCACCAAAGAAGCTATCAGTCTTACTCCTAAGACGGGAAAGAAGACTCAAATTGGATCTATGATTGAGCATTTGGGGAAAGAAGTAGATGATGATGATCAGTTGGAACTGATTACATCCTTGAACAAAATCATTGGTAAGAATAAGAAAGTAAAGAGTCTTGAAGGATGTCTAAAGGAACTAACTGAGAAGTTACAAAGTATTGTAACTACACAAATTTCAGAAGCAAACCCTATGAAGAAAGCAAAGAAGGTAATGAGCACCTTTGATACTGAATTCTCAAACCTAGCTGATATTGCAAAAGTAAAAGAACAAGCAGTCTATGAGGCTAGAATGATTTTGAACATCAGTCAAAATATCAGAAATGATATCAACACTCTTGATATCTGTATCAAGGATTTGAGGAAGCATTTGGAAACAAGAAAATCTTTGTACATATAGTGTACAAAATTAGAAACTTTGACAACAGAGGAAGATCAGAAGATAAAGTTGAAGGAAGCAGAAATTCTAAATGAAACAAACCTTTTGTCTAGGCCTAATGTGAAGGTCTGTGATGTTGAGAAGAAAGTTAGGAAACTTTATGATGAAATCAGAGTTGTACAAGATGAGAAAGTCAGGAAATTGAGAAGATACACTCTTTTGAGAGAGCATGCTTCTATGAAGTTGAGCATCATTGAAGAACAATTGGAAGAATGTCCTTTCAGCTAAGACATCTTTTCAGAAATTTAACTTTGAAAACCTCCAAGCACGTGAAATAGCTTCTTATGGACTGAGCGCACTACTTAATGTGGAAAATTCCATTAAGAAATCATAGGAGAAGGAGATAGAAGCCATAAAGAAAGATTTTGTAGATTGTGTTGCAAGCCTACAAGCTTTGTAATAAATAAATTGAGGTATAAATTTTTGTGATACAATTTTGTGATCCTCCCTACCTTATTTTGTCATTGTTGTCAAAGGGGGAGAGATATATAGAAGAAAATTGATAGTATATGATAAGGGTTATTACTATTAGGGGAAGTACTATATTAGAGGAAATAATTTTTTGAGGAGCTATAAGGATAGTATGTATTTTATACTATGGCCATCGTTTTGAACAATTTTGAGATTTTGAGTTGTACACTTAGCCAATTTTCTCATATGTTGCCACCAATGACAAAGGGGGAGCTTGTTGGCAATTTGGTAGAGTTTATTACATAGATGTTTTCATTATGGAAAAATATGATCCCCATGAAGATCACACAGGTCAGAGAGCAAGTATGACAGAGCGCATTGCAAATTTGTCTAAGTGTGAGACAATGTTTTACCAGTGAACCTAGACATAGTTTTTGTTTGCGACATTGACTGGACTAAGTTTAGTGCTTGTGTACTTGGACATAGACTATATGATGTCTATTAATCACCCATCTCAGAGCACAAGTCAGTATGGCATGTATGGAAGAAGTTATGATAGGTTTACCGAAGACTGTGTGAAGCCGACAGTACAGAATATGAAGACAAAACTAGTAAAGAGTTAAGGGATTATTTTGTTTATCAAAATAATGACTTAACAATATAAAGGGATGACATCCTAGATGTTAAATCTTTGATAAAGCTATTGGTATAAATGTAAATGTAATTGTAATTGTAGTAGTAGTATTGAAATGTAATGAAGCAGTGATATGATGCGAAGTATATGAAGCATATGTAATAGCGATAGTAAAAGAGAAGTGAAATGATATTGATGCAAGTAGCATAAGGTTATGTACCTTAACCTATTTTTTAATCAATGTATATTGTACATTACTTGTTTGGGTAGTGGGCTCATCTGGTAATCACATTTTGTACTACAACTCCTAACAGGGTTGAGGCTTCTAACAAGGCCTATAGTCCCTTAACCAGGATTGATACACTATATGTTTGTAATAGACTCCTAATAGGGTCAACATCCTTAACAGGATACTTTTTATTAGTGGATCTTTGTGGGTGCCATCCCCACTGGGGTTTTCCCTTGGCTAGGGTTTCCTCGAGAAAAAATAATGTGTTATGAGTTCTTTATTGTTATGCATGTTGTTTAGCTTCTTATGTTATGCATGTATAAAGATAATTTGTTATATCCATAATTGGGCAAAAGATAAAGTTTGTAGAATACTGATTTACCCCACCTCTCAGTATTTCCTATTTCTAACAATTGGTATCAGAGCATAGTTACTTGGAAAATAATCATTCAAGGTAAGCCTATTAGCTTGAGTAAGATCTCTATTGATATGGATCAACTATAGAAGGATCTTGAAGAAGCTCTTGGACAGATTGACTTGTTTAATATTGAAAAAGATACTTTGAAAAGAAAGTATGATGATGCAAAGAACCCCATTGAGAAACTAAAAAACAAATTGGAAGATCTGAGATCTGAAAAGGAATCCAAAGTTTTTATTGAAGATTGTGATGAAAATTTAGAAAAAGAAAATGAGATCCTTAAACATGAGCTGAAGATAGAAAATCTGAAGCTTAGTTTGAAAGATGGAAATGGCAAGAATGAAGCAACTCTAAAATCTGAGAATGAAAGTCTAAAGACTTAAAATGAAGGACTAAAATCTAAACTTGAGAAAGTCAATTTGCAGTATGATGAACTTGAGAAATACAATAAGATTGTGAAAGGTGAATTGATTCAATCCAAATAACAACTTGAAAGACTATATTCAACCAGTGAGAAGATTGGTGAACAAATATCTTATCAAAAACCATTCTATGATAAGACTGGTCTTGGATTCAACACTTTTAAAGAAAATGATGAAGGCAAGGAACTAGATCTGAAGATATCTGAAAGAATAGATGAGAAGAAGCTTGATGAGATCAAAAAATTTGAAGATACACCTAAAGAAGAAGAATCATTGAAGCAAAAGGAATCACCCAAAGGTATGCAAAGAGAATTCAAAGGTAGATGTTTTGCTAGTAATACTATTGGTCATATGAAGAGAGATTGCACAAGTAAACAATTTAAACCTCTTAATGGTTATTGTTACAATTGTCATGGTTTTGGACATAGAGCTATTGAATGTAGGAAACTTAAATTTATTTAGAATAATGATGGTAGTAGAATGTTTAGGAATACTAACAATGCAGATAAGAAACCTACTGAAGATATGAACAAAAGAAACAGAGTAGTATGTTATAGATGCAACAAGGTTGGACACATTGCTAGAAATTGCAGATCACAAATCAATCAACCTGGACCAAGATATGGAAACAATGGAATTGTCTGTCAGATATGCAACAAGATTGGACATACAACAAAGTTTTGCAGAATGAACAATAGAGTTTTTTAACCTAATCCTAATCCCAGAAATCATGCAAGAAGAAATGAAGATCCAAGTAACAGTAAGAAAGAATGATGTAGTAATTCAGATGAAGTGAATTTTATCAAAAGCATAGATCAAGGAGACATATTCAACATTGAAGGTGATCAGGAAGGTGAAATATTGAAAGGTAAGAATGAATCTTTACCTGACCTATCTCAAAGTACTTAATTTATGTAAATTACAATAGAATAGGAACTTAGATTTAGTGTAGAAGTAGATATATGATGAAATGAGTCTTGCATAGTTAATGCAAAGTAGTTTATGATGTTCTAATGCTATGGTTAAGAGCCCAAAAAAAAATATTATGTTTTACGAGATCACAAGAAGTTTTAAGTTTTGCAGGTTAGTAGAGACATCTTTTTGGAAAGAAGTGGCAAAAGAATTGAATGTGATGTCAAATCTAAGTGAGATTGAATTAATAAAAGGTTATGATTGGTATTCTTGGATCATCAAAGTGAATTCGAGTGTCAAGGAGATCAAAGAGTAGTGATTGAAAGCATTTTGCAAGGATTTGGAGAAGAATTTTTGTGCCGAATCTATGCAAGCCCTAAAATCATGAAATTAAGGTATTTTACTTGACAAATCTTTGAATCAGTAAAGGAATTTGAAGAAATCATGGATGTTTCCTTAATACACAATGATAGAGATAAGGATAGACCTAAATTGAAAAGGGAACCAGTAGAATCCTTGGAAGAAGACCCTAGGTTTGCATTATCATTCGTGCCAGATGGAGTTTTACACTTAGAAAATGTCAGAAGTTATCTTGGATGCAAACTAGAAATAGTGAGTGATGGTGATTTCATAGATGAATATCAGAAGATTTACAATCAGGATATGACACTGAAACAAGGTTTTGAATATTTGGAACATAATGAAATTGTCAAATATGGATTACATTATGAATTTGATAATGAAGAATGCACTAAGATTATCTTGAGAAGAATTCATAATGGAAATTTTTGGCTAGAAGATAGAGTGATAGATATTACAACATACTTGATTCATGAAGTCACTGGATTATCTAAAACTGGAGCTATTTTTTTTAATGAGAAAAAAATGAGGAAAATAGTCATTGACAACACTAACTCATCCTATAATGGTAGAGGAATTGTGATTAGTAAGATCAAACAAGATGATGTGAGATACTTATGCAAGATCCTAACTACTAAGTTTTGTGCAAATTCAAGAGAGGATGACATGGAAGCTGAAATGGTACATGCAACCTATCTAATGTGTGTTGATAGGGTACTAGTTGATATGTGTGAAATTCTTAGAATTCAATTGTTTGAGAACTTGGAGAAGATGAAGAAAACTAAGTATACACAGTTTAGGTTCTCATCCCTAATCACATATATGTTCTTTCATCTTTTGAGGAGATTTCCTTACACCATAGGAAATGAATGGAATGATGGATAAACTACAATGGAAAGGATTAATGTTCTATATAGAAGACATGTTATTGATAGTGTTAATGAGAGTGCAGTACTTGTTATTAAGACATTTCAAAATATTGTGTCTAGCAGATCAAGGATCCCTAAGTCTCTTGTTGAAAAATATAAAGATGATATATGTTTTATGGTGGATACTGACCTTACCTTTATTAAAGCAGTAGAGCCTAGAACAGATTTCATAGACCCTCTTGGCTATGAAATATCTGAGGTAGAAATTGAAGAGTATGTTAGTAGATTACTTAAGTGTAAGTTGGACACTCAGTGTAACAGGTTTGGAACCTTTGAGGAGAACTTCAACTCCGTAAAGATTCTAATTGAAGAGAAGCAGTCTAAGAAGAGATTTGAGAGAACTATTAAGAAAATCCTAAAAGATACAGGAATGATAGAGACAGATTTTTTGTTAGCAAAGTAGACAATAGTAGGAATCAGAGAGAGTGGAAAAAAAGAAATTTTGTCCATCCCTCCTTTATCAATCAATTGTAGTGCAACAAGAAGAACCACAAGTAAAGGTGAAAGTGGAAGTACCTAAGAAGGACATAGAAGCAAAGATGTCTACTCTATCCACTTCCTCCACACCTAGAAAAAGAGTTAAGGAGAGTGCTACTAGACCAGGAAAAAGACATAAAACTATAGTGCAACTAGTTCCAAGAAAGATTGCAGAAGTAAAAGATGATGTCACTACTAAGAAGAAAGCTTGGAAACCAAAAGTTGAAAAGCTTAATGAGCAGATTATTGAGAATGGTGACTTTGCAAGAATGAAAAAATATTATGATTATAATGACAGACTTAATCTGGAGAATGTAGTTGTGAAACATATGATTTTCACAGGCAAGAAGTTTGATACTATTCAAGGACAGATACCTAATGATCTATATAACAAACTTCTTAATAGGAAGAAGAGAGCATCAGAGGAAGAGACAATTATCGGCGAAAAGCTTGTGAGGAAGCTTTGTGAAGTAAGAGATGAAACACATTTCAATCAGATCATGAAATCCCTAAGCACCCATCTGAGAACCAAAAGGAGAATAATTCAGATTATGGGATGCAGGTATGAAGAAGTAAATTCTAAGATAGAATAGGCTATTATCAAGGTTATGGAAAAATATGTTGGAGAATCATTAGTTGCAGTAGAGAAAGTAGGTGAGAAAGGACAAGAGGACATTCCCTCTTCTCTAGCTATTAATATTGAAGATGAAACAATGAATGTAGAAGGTACAAAAATCACCTTGGATACTAATGAAAATGTATTCAAGAATTTGGAGAACATTATTGACAATTTAGCCTTTGAAGTAAAGGAAGCTACAAAAGAAGAGATGACAGAGACCACAGTTGTAGAACCACCAGTTATAGAGGAATAAGTTCCCATTCCCACCAAAGAAGATATCAGTCTTACTTCTGAGATTGGAAAGAAGACTCAAATTGGATCTATGATTGAGCATTTGGGAAAAGAAGTAGATGATGATGATCAGTTGGAACTGATTACATTCTTGAACAAAATCATTGGTAAGAATAAGAAAGTAAAGAGTCTTGAAGGATGTCTAAAGGAACTAACTGAGAAGTTACAAAGTACTGTAACTTCACAAATTTCAGAAGTAGACCCTATGGAGAAAGAAAAGAAGGTAATGAGCACCTTTGATACTAAATTCTCAAACCTAGCTAATATTGCAAAAGTAAAAGAACAAGCAGTCTATGAGGCTAGAATGATTTTGAACATCAGTCAAAATATCAGAAATGATATCAACACTCTTGATATCTATATCAAGGATTTGAGGAAGCATTTGGAAATAAGAAAATCTTTGTACATATAGTGTACAAAATTAGAAACTTTGATAGCAGAGGAAGATCAAAAGATAAAGTTGAAGGAAGCAGAAATTCTAAATGAAACAAACCTTTTGTCTAGGCCCAATGTGAAGGTCTGTGATGTTGAGAAGAAAGTTAGGAAACTTTATGATGAAATCAGAGTTGTACAAGATGAGGAAGTCAGGAAATTGAGAAGATACACTCTTTTGAGAGAGCATGCTTCTATGAAGTTGAGCATCATTATAGAACAGTTGGAAGAATGTCCTTTCAGCTAAGACATCTTTTCAGAAATTTAACTTTGAAAGCTTCCAAGCATGTGAAATAGCTTCTTATGGATTGAGCACACTACTTAATGTGGAAGATTCCATTAAGAAATCATGGGAGAAGGAGATAGAAGCCATGAAGACAGATTTTGTAGATTGTGTTGCAAGCCTACTGGCTTTGCAATAAATGAACTGAGGTATAACTTTTTGTGATACAATTTTGTGATCCTCCGTACCTTATTTTATCCTTGTTGTCAAAGGGGGAGACATATATAGAAAAAAATTGATAGTATATGATAAGGGTTATTAATCTTAGGGGAAGAACTATATTAGAGGCAATAATTTTTTGAGCTATAAGGATAGTATGTATTTTATACTATGGCCATAGTTTTGAACAATTTTGAGATTTTGAGTTGTACACTTAGCCAATTTTCTCATATGTTGGCACCAATGACAAAGGGAGAGATTGTTAGCAATTTGGCTGAGTTTATTACATAGATGTTTTCATTATGAAAAAATATGATCCACATGAAGATCGCATAGGTCATAGAGAAAGTATGGCAGAGTGCATTGCAAATTTGTCTAAGTGTGAGACAGTGTTTTACCAGTGAACCTAGACACAATTTTTGTTTGCGACACTGACTGGAGTAAGTTTAGTGCTTGTTCACTTGAACATAGACTATATGATGTCTATTGATCAACCATCTCAGAGCACAAGTTAGTACAACATGTACGGAAGAAGTTATGATAGTTTTACCGAAGATAGTGTGAAGCTGACATGACAGAATATGAAGACAGAACAAGTAAAGAGTTAAGGGATTATTTTGTTTATCAAAATAATGACTTAACAATATAAAGGGATGACATCCTAGATGTTAACTCTTGGATAAAGCTATTGGTATAAATGTAAATGTAATTGTAATTGTAGTAGTAGTATTGAAATGTAATGAAGCAATGTAATGAAGCAGTGATATGATGTGAAGTATATGAAGCATATGTAATAGTGATAGTAAAAGGGCAGTGAAGTGATATTGATGCAAGAAGCATAAGGTTATGTACCTTAACCTATTTTTTAATCAGTTTATATTGTACATTACTTGTTTGGGCAGTGCGCTCATCTGGTAATCACATTTTGTACTATAACTCCTAATAGGGTTGAGGCTTCTGACAAGGCCTATAGTCCCTTAACCAGGACTGATACACTATATGTTTGTAATAGACTCCTAACAGGGTCAACATCCTTAACATAATACTTTTGATTAGTGGATCTTTTTGGGTGCCATCTGCACCAGGGTTTTCCCTTGGCCAGGGTTTCCTCGAGAACAAGTAATGTGTTATGAGTTCTTTATTGTTATGCATGTTGTTTGGCTTCTTATGTTATGCATGTATAAAGATAACCTGTTATATCCATAATTGGGCAAAAGATAAAGTTTGTAGAATATTGATTCACCCCCCCCCCCTCCTCTCAGTATTCCCTATTTCTAACAAATAATACCGAGGATATATATGAGAAAGAAAATATTGAGGAATAAATAAGGCAAAAGGTAGAGGAGAGTGAACAACAAGATGTGATCACTATTGAGGATGTACCTAAAGATACATAGGTAAATATCAATGTCTTTACTGAGGAAGAGATCAAGAGTCAAATTTTTACCGAGGTAGCTTCAGATACATTTCTACCAAGCACCAATCCATTTCTATTCCAAGTACATGATTATCCAAAGATTGGGGGTGCACCAACTATAGATTAATTTTTTTTTATCTCTAACATAGTCACAGTTGCAATAAAAGATACGCAAGGTACAAATGCTGAGAAATAGGGTAAGCCAGAAACAAAAGAAATCAATACACCAATCAAGGAAAACATTAAAATTAATACAGGTGAAGGAGAGGAGAGCATAAAAGAACAAGCAGAAAGTCTACAACAAAAGTTTCAGGGCCTTATGTTGGGGAAGCAAAGGAGATTGAGCCTAAAGTAACTAAGGAGAGTCAAGTGCCTAAGGAGAAAGAGGTTATTCAAGTCTTAGTATAGCTATCGAGTAGCAACACACCAGAGACCGAGAAGAAGAGGTCACATAAGAAAAAGGACAAGTCTCTTGGCACTCAAGTAACTTTAGATGAAGTTGTAGTGATTTCTAAATGGGACACTGATAACTTGACATATGAAAAGATGCAAATTTTGAAGGATCTATTAAAAAGAAAAGCAAACAAGAGGAACTAAGAAGGGAACCAGGGATAACTTTAAGAAACCCCCTTATAGGAAAAAGTGTAAAATCTTGGTGAATCGTACATTACTTTAGGGGGGAATTTGTTTTAATGCAGGCAAATTTTTTTTCAAATCCATGATTTTTCATAGTTTTTATTAGTGATTTTTTCCCCGCTGAATATATGAGGCAAATGATTTTCTTTTGAAGGGTAAAAAAAATATTTGTATTGGCGAATTTTATGTACCGTTTGAAAATTTATTTATTTTTTTGGCTAATCATTCGTTAATTATGGCAAAAAAAATCTTTTGTTAGTGATTTTCAAAAGATGGGAAATATTTTGTTATAATACCTTAGAATAACATACCTAACATACATACATTATTTTATAATGTTAAATATATTATTTGAGACCGTCCGATGATCCAAGATCAATGGCTGAAGTTTAATATCAGCCCCAATTTCTTGAAGGAAACAGACTTGTGGAGGAAATCACCAGAATGTTGACACGTATCAAATAAGGGTTACTTGTCTGCAGACTACAGTGTACACATGTTGGTATCGATATTCATGGCTCTATTAATATAGTGCAACTTGTAACCTCTTAACTCGGTAAGCAATAAATGCCTTGTCAGTGACAAGCGACATTCTTTTACTTGTCATGCAAAGTAGACACACACCACTTCCAAATTCGTACAAATGCTATAACCGATATCTGACATTTTTTGCATTTAAGGAAAAAATTTACATGAAAGATTTAGAGGCATGTTAAGGACAATGGATTTAATACCATTAAAAATAGAATAATTTATTGCTAAGTAATGATCAAGAATTCAAGGGCTATTTATAGACGATCTAGCTTCATTATTCATCGATTCATCTTTGGCCTTTGCTAGATAATTTGTTTGTTTAGGGTCTGCAGTTTGCACTCTGCAAATAATTTGTTTTTAAGTTTTCTGAAGTTTTACTATTTTAGATGGACACTCTAATTAGGCTTATATGCACATCTGAGGAGGCCCATAAGGCCTTTCTAGGTTCCTTTTTTGATGAAACCTTAGAATCTATTTGTAAGGAGGGTGGGCCTTTTGTAATAAAGGCTGTGAAAATGGTGTTGGGCTGAGAGTTTCTGAACTATGAAGATAGGCTTCGGATCAACATGGACATTATGTCCCATTTTTTGGCATCTCTTCTCGACCTCGAAGGAGAGAAGGTGGACATGTTAATGCTGCTAAGGATGGTTTTTAAAGAAGAATACTTGGGGGAAAATGTTAATATTGTTGTGTTCACAAAAATAGGGGTGGGGATCCCTTGGACAAGTGAAATACCCAAGCTTCTCCTCCCAGGCCAGAATGTGTCCATGCAACCTTTTCTTTTGGGCCTGAATGCTGGGCAGTATAAGCACCATAGGAAATGGGCCTTGATTGCTAAGGATTTTCTTCGAAAGTGGTTTATGCTTGATGAAGAGGAGGCTCAGGCGGGGCAATTTAGGTGTCTTGATGAATTCTCGTAGTTAATCCTCTTTGGAGAATTCTACTTAGATGGAGCCAAAGGGTAAAATCACTAGTGGACTACTACTGTGTGTGTGAATTTTGTACCTAGTTGTAGACACAACACTTCAGTAAAACATTAGAGGTTAGTTAAAATCAAAATCGTGCAGTGAAATGGAAACTAATCTAACCAGGTGATTTACTACCTTCTAGTAGATGCGAGTATGTATTCTCAGATTGGACCGAGATCAGTGACCTTGACGACACCTAAATGAAGGATTTGAATGAAAAATCTAGATATGAATTAGATGCAAATTAATCTATATTTTTGGTTTTTCTATGCAATTATGATGAAAAATGATATAAAATCTAATCTATATGAAAAACTGATATGCAATATTCTAAGGATTGATATGAAAAACAAAATTGATCTCACAAATGTGGTTGATTCGCAAGATTCTTTAGATACCAATTCGCCAGCATAAGTTTGCAAAATTCTGAGATCATTTGTGAAGAGTTGAGCCTTGATTTTATAGAAATCTAGGGCTTTGGGGATACATGGAAAAAGCCATAAATCACTCTAGTTGATTTTTGAGTCAACAAGGAATTAAAGATAGTTAACTCACAAAAATCATGCAAAAATAGCTTTTTGATTTAAATCAGAAGTTGAGATCAACTTTTAACTCAAAAGAGAGTTGAGTTTATTTTTAAAACAACTTGAATTGATTTTCTGATTTAAGTTTAACTGATTTTTGGATGTGCACAATTACTTATGAATTAAATAAATAAATAAAGTGATTTATCCTCAACTTAACTGATTTTGAAAATAAAACAATTGATCTATAGGTTAATCAATTTAAATCAAACTTTTGTTCAAAAACTATATTATTAAATCTGACAATTGACATTAATTAATTAAATAAGAATTTAATCAATTAGTCATAGGATATTTGATTTATTGTCAAAATGGAATAATACAATTTAGGAATAAATATAATTAAATCCAATTAAATAATTAAGTGGCAGTATTAAATCTAATTAATTAAATATTCAGAATATTCAATTAATCAAACTTTAGGATAAATAGGATTTATCACCAAATAATCATTAAATTAAAGATAATTAAGAAAAATAGGAATATTACTAGGAATATTCCCCGATGCAGAATTTGAGATAATCAATTAGGATTCGATGATGTTCAGATGTGCCTTAGGTTAGGACTTCGATGTCAATTTCATTTGATGTGTCGATATAGGAGGTTAATGAACCTATAGCCCATTTTTGGGGTATTATATTTTGCCCCTCTTTGAATTGTTGTGTGAAGCACAGTGGTTCAAAGACAGTCTGTGTATGATGTTGAAATTGATGTTTGAAATTGATATTGATATGAAGCATAAACTGATTGAAATTGATATGAAGATAATAGGTCTTGAATGACCAAAGATAATGTTAACTATAACAACAAGGAACTGATGATTGCAAAAAAGTGTCAAAATGCTTGATTTTGAACCTTATGATTGCGAAGAAGTGAGTGACTGATTCCAGACCCGATTGTTGATAAGAATCACATTGGTATCACATCTGAACCCTTTAGTTACAAAGAACCAAGGAAATAAAACTAATGAACTGATGGTTACAAAAGACTGATATAGTTTACAAGATTAGGAGAATACCAGATTGATATGGATCTTGATGAATCTGATATGCCCCGAGCGATGATTGATTTGCCTCAAGCGATGAGGTCTTTTTGATGAATTAGCAACTAGACGTGGTTGTTGTCTTGATTATTGAGGAAAGATATGATTTCAAATTTAGATTACAAACTTTGAATGATGTGTAATACCATGCCCCCTTCAGGATTAAAATGGAAATTTGACAAGAAAAGTCAGCGTTATATGGTTCAGAAGCATGTTAATGGATTTGAAAAGTGGTTAAACACGTTCAAAAATGCATTTTGCATCATTTGGAGGTCCAAAAGACCAAGTTGGATTGGGTTTGACCATGAGTTGACCATGGTTGACCAAGTTGAAATTTTGATAGTTTGATGTAAGATAATCAGTTAAGTTGAATTCTAGATTTCTATGATGATTGAAGGTCGATTATGCAAGTAGTTAATAATATAAATGATCTCAGATTTCAATTTTGATCCTGAAAAAGGATTCTACTTGTTGTTTCGTTGGAGGAACCTTCATGTGAGATTCAACTCTTGTTAGATTTGAAGATGTGATTTGAAGAATAGTTTAAGCATTGAAGTTTAGCCAACCATTGTGAGATCATGCAAACATGCAAAATGCAAAGAGACATGTAGAATGAAATGCAACCTAAGACCTAGGACCTAGTCACTAATCATGTGTCAATCATTCTCATCATTGAATTTTTAGGTAACCAGATAAATCAATACAATTCCCACTAGTTATGAAACCATAGACATATGAATATCGATTTGTATGCACAGGAATCAATACAACACCGTCTGATTAGGAAACAATGGATATATGAATATTGATTTCATTTTGGAATGTCAGATTAAATATAAGCATCAAGGCACAAACACCAGGATGACCTAAATATCATATCCATTTTGATATAGCTATTTGTATAAGCATCAAAACATAAACATCATGATAGCCAGAATACGCCTTACGTTACAAACACATCAAACAGTCGAGAGATCATTCTAAATTCAATGTGAATTACTTGTAGTGACCCTTTATCATTCACATCCTTAGGTAAGATCATGTTTCATAGTAGGAGAAAGAACTCACTCAAAAAGACAATAGTTAGATCAAACTTCCTTGGATTTTCCAGGTATCAATGGTCGAGGTACGCGTGACCATCCAATTCGAGATAGAGGCTCTTACAGTTGGACACCATTTCAATCTAGAATTTCCAAAGTTGTTAGATTTTCACATACAAGCAGAAGACAAAGAAAAAATTATGCCCCCAATCATCACTCTCTAAATCCTGTAAAGGACATCATCGAAGAGCTCAAAAGGACATAATATGCAAAAATCTCAATGTGAATCAGTAAGCATACAAGGAGATAAAAGCATGTAAAAAGAATAGATTGTTTTCAATTTGTGTTCGATGTTTGATTGCATTGTGGTAGATGTAAAATCCTTTCTGGAGACGAGACTGACTGACTGACCCAAACGAAGCTTCAAAGGACTCTGACTGGATATGACTCATCTAAAATGTACTGGAGACTGTAGGATATGACAATGATTTCCCCCAAGTGTTAAGCATTGATAGGATATAGACACGTGAGCCAATTGGTGTACAGACCAACTTATTGAAAACAAACTAGGATATATGTACAAACTAAAGCAAGACTGAAAGCTGGGAAAGACCAAGATTGTGCTAACAGATGGAGCATTTTGAAACAAGTGGCACCCGTTTGCTAGGTTTTCACCATCTTGGCAGAGATTCTATTTTTCCTACCAAGGCGCATGTTTCCAGGTTTTCACCAAGGCACTTTTTCTTTTTCTCATTTTTTTAGTATTTTTTTTAAAAATTTTTTTTGTACTTTTGATATTTTTCACTTTTTTTGTGAATCATCAAGGTGCCCATTGCTAGGTTTTCACCAAGATGTTCATTTTTTCAGGACTTTTTTTGATTTTTTTTTAGGACATTTTACCATAGACTGAATGCCTTAGGTGTAGAATTTCTTTAGATGGAGAATTTTGATTGGTTCTTGGAGCTATTCTCCTTCAGTCATTGAGAGTTGATAGGCACGAGAGCCAAAAGTAGTAGTGATAACAAAGGAACCCAGCCAGTTGGGTTCAAACTTCCCCTTGCATTCTCGATGTGATTGATTTTTAGGATTCTCTTTCAAGACTAGATCACGAACCTAAAATTCTCTATGTCTAACTTTCTTGTTGTAACCTCTAGACATCCTCTTTTGATATACTCTGAGATGATCATACGCTACTTGTCTGCGCTCATCTAGTAGTTCAAGTTCTTGCAACCTAGACACTCTGTAGTCATCATCAGTTACTAGACCATGCATTCGGATTCTTAGTGATGGTATTTCAACCTCAATAGGCAGTACCTCTTTAGACCCATAAACTAAAGCAAAAGGAGTAGCCCCAGTGGGCATTCTGATACTTGTTCTATAGGCCCAGAGAGCTAGATTGATCATGAGATGCTAGTCTCTTCCTATTTTATTAACTATACGTTGCAAGATTTTCAATAGATTCCTATTAGAAGCCTCTACTTGGCCATTCCCTTGAGGATAGTAGATAGATGACCAATGTTGTGTAATCTTGAACTTAGCACATAAATCATCTAGATCTTTGTTCTTGAATTGTCCACCATTATCTGTGATTATGGAATGAGGTATCCCATATCTGCATATGATATAGTTCAATATGAACATAGATATTTGTTTTCCAGTTGCTTGTGTCAAAGGGACTGCTTCTACCCATTTTGTAAAATAATGTGTAGCTGTGATTATATGGGTATGTCCATTAGAAGAATGAGGATGTATAGCTCTTATAAGATCAAATGCCCATTGGTGAAAAGGCCATTGTGTAGTAAAGGAAATTAAATCTCTCCTTGGAGCATGAATTAAGTTGCCATGCACTTGGCACTTTTGACAGTTCTTAGCAAACTTGATAGACACTTTCTCCATTTCAAGCCAATAGTACCCAGCCCTAATAAGTTTTTGAGCTAGTGTTAAACCATTCGAGTGTGAGCCACAAATACCATCATGGACTTCCTCTAATGCATGTTGAGACTCTTCCCATTCTAAACATCTAAGTAGCATACCATCTAGACCTCTTTTGTACAGATCATGACCAATGATGACATATTGAGAGGCATTATAGATAAGGTATCTATTCTCATGGTGATTGAAGGTATCAGGAATGATTTGGTCTTGGAGATAGGAAAATAGGGTTTTGTATCTAGATGAATCATGACCAACAAAAGTGTAGATCATGCAGGTTTCAGGGGAATCATATGCTGGATAAGATAGTGCTTCCACTAGGAACTCATAGCATAGCTCATGTTTAGGCTGCTATAATAGAGTAGATAGCATTGCCATTGCATCGGCAACCTTGTTCTCTGTTCTAGGTATTTGCTCAAATGTGATAGATAAGAAATACTTCTTTAGATCATCTACCATTCTCTTGTAAGGAATGAGCTTTTCATCTTTAGTTTGGTCAACATCATTGACTTCATGGATGACAAGTTGAGAGTCTTCATGAATGTGTAGCTCTGTTACTCTCCATTCAATTGCTATTTTCATACCATTCAAAAGGGCTTCGTATTCTACAATATTGTTTGTGCAAGGGAACTTTAATCTGAATGCTTTTGGGATTGAGTATCCTTGGGAGTTATGAACAATATGCCTACTCCAGATCCATTTTGTGTATAGGAGCCATCAAAGAATAACTGTCATTCTCTAGAAGAAAGAGTCATGATAGAGGAATCTGGAAATTCCATTTGCATTGGTGCATCATCGATCATAGGTGCATCTGCTAATTGATCAGCAATAACCTATCCTTTTATAGCTTTTCTCTCAACATATTCAATGTCAAATTCAATTAAAAGCATGACCCATTTAACTAATCTACCCGTGAGGGCAGCTTTGCTTAGTAAGTACTTGAGTGGATCAATTTTAGCTACCAAATGTGTAGTATGAGCTAACATATAATGTCTCAGTTTCTGTGATGCAAAGATCATAGCTAGAAAAGCCTTCTTAATCATAGAATAATTCTTTTTGTATGCCACCAATGTTCTACTGATATAGTATATAGCTCTTTCCTTTTTGTTCTCATCATGTTGTGCAAGCAATGCCCCTAGTGATGTATTTGTAGCGGAGACATATAAGATCAAAGGCTTCCTTGGAATGGGAGGCATTAACATAGGAGGATTTGAGAGTTACTTCTTGATATGATTAAAGTTGTTCTCACATTCTTCATCCCACGCAAATGTCACACCTTTATGTAATGTTTTTGTAAAAGGTTGTGATTTTTCCGCCAGCTATGATATGAAGCATTTGATAGATTGAACTCATCCTTGCAATGTCCTCATTTGACTAATATTCTTTGGAGGTTGCATTTCCATGATAGCCTTTACTTTAGTTGGATCAACTTGAATGCCCTTCTTTGAGACTATGTATCCTAAGAGCTTTCCATAAGTGACACCACAAGCACACTTCTTAGGATTTAGTCTAAGACTAAATTTTTCCATTCTGTCTAGTATCTTGCTCAAGTCATTTAGATGTTCAACTCTAATCATAGATTTTGCCAAAGTATCATCAACATAATCCTCCATAGTCCTATGCATCATGTCATGAAAAATAGATGTCATGGCTCTTTTATATGTAGCACCAACATTTTTAAGCCCAAATGGCATGACATTCCAACAGAACATGCCCCATGCACATGTGAAAGCATTTTTCTCTTGATCCACTGGAGCAATTTTTATTTGATTATATCTAGAAAAACCATCCATTAAAGAATACATCTCAAAGCCCATAGTCATGTCCACTATCATATCAATGTTAGGTAGTGGAAAATCATCCTTAGGGCATGCTCTGTTTACATCTCTAAAGTCTGTGCACACTCTGATTGATTTATCTAGTTTTAAAATAGGTACAATATTAGAGATCCACTCTGCATAGTCAATAACTCAGATGAATCTGGCTTTCAAGTATTTCTCTAATTTAGCTTTTAGCAAGAGTGCAACATGAGGATGCATCTTTCTCAATTTTTGCTTGACAGGTTTGACATTTGGAGCTATAGATAAATGATGCATTATAAGATTAGGATCCAACCTTGGCATGTCTGAATATTTCCATGAAAAGTTGATCTTCTTCTTTGTTAAGAATGTTGTAAATTTTTGTTTCTCTTCTTCTGATAAAGATTGTGCTACATGAATCAACTGTGGTTCTTCTATTGTTCCCAAGTTGATGGATTGAGTGGGCTCAATTAGAATTGGAGATTTGTCCTGTAAATGACTTGGAAGGACATCAAATATATCATCCTTAGGCACCTCAGAGAGGTTTTCACCTTTAGATACACCTTTTATTTTTACTTTTGTAGGTTCTGAGACTGCCACAAAGTGGTTTTCACCCTCAGAACTCCTTTTCTTTTTATTCTTATTCTTATTTTTCTGACTAAGATACTTGATGTCTGACTTCATCATGCTAATGCGCGGTTCACTGATGGAAGTCCTTATAGGTTCAACTGCATTAAAGTAACAAGAAAGGGCATAGTCATTTGGGAAGGCATAAATACCATGGCTCAAATTTGTGGAGGTTTGATTAAGAAGTTTAGGATGTTGGATAGTCAAAATGGGGAAAGATTGGGAGATAGTGTTTACGGATATGGATTTTTCATCATTGGTCCTAACCCGATGCTTGAGTTCAAAGGTGATATTACAACTTAATACATTCAATTTGTGAATAGGCTCAATGTCATTGTGGGAGTCCAATTCAGCCCTAGGTGGATCAGACTCGATAAGTTCATCATTTCACTCTAAACTTACATTGGGTTTAGGTGCATATTGGTGAATAACATCAACATGTTTCTCTATAATAAGCTCATCTTCTTCTAGAATGGCTCCCCATTCATAGTCATTAGATTCTTCATCTATACCTCTAGGAAATCTAAGAACATGAGTAAAGTTAGGATGAATACCCCAAGAAGGGTTACCCTCATATTCTGATTTGAATTCATACTCATGAGAATCTATCTCAGAATAACTACCACCTTCCTCTTTGTTTGTTTGATTATCTTCAAGATTAGTTGGTTCTTGTGTTGCAACTATCTCTTGATTGATAGTAGGTTCTTGTTTTTCTACTACATTGATTCTTTTTATTGGATCATCTTCAGCTTCAAGGAGGTCTTTGATTTCTTTAGGCAAATGCTCATAAGGAACAAGTTTTGAGCTGTCTGAATCACTATTTGATGGTTCATTTTCTTCCTTCTTAAGAAGGGGTTCTCCTAGTGTGATCTACTCTATGACATGAGAACAATTACCTTTGAGGTGGAAGGGTTTCTTTTTAAAGCCTAAGCCAACAGTATCTTTGTTTTCCCTACCAATATGTGAAATAGGTGTCACAAGACCTTTTCCTCTAACTCCTAGAGGTCCTTTGCCTAGATATCCCATCTTAGCTATCAATTTATCTCCTGGACCATATGTCTTAGAAAGGATTTTGGATATTGTAGAGTCACCAGTTGGAACAACTTGAGATTCAGGTTCATCTTTGTATAGCCATACAAGCACAACTTCATCTTCTTCAAACTCTTGTTTAGATACTTGCTCTACTACAAAATTCTTTTTATATGCCTCAAGAGGTTCTTTAGAGTCTGGTTTGGAATATTTTAAAGATTGTCCATAAGAATTAGGTGAGATAGGGAGAGATGTCAAAGATAAGACTAGCTCTATAGTATATTCTCCCATACCATTTTCTTTGATATTGACTTCTTTTGTAATGTCCTCCATTTTAGATGTGGATGCTTCTTGGGTTGGCTTAATGGAAGATTCTCTATTACTAGGCACAAGTTTATCTACACTTTCCTTCAATGTATTGCAAGTGGTAGATATATCCGCTGGAATAGTGACTTCTACTCCTTCATAAGGAAATTTTAAGCATTGGTGAAATGTAGAAGGAATAGCCTTCATCTCATGTATCCATGGTCTCCCTAGAAGAATGTTGTAAGCCAAAGGTAGATCAAGAACTTGACATATAGTGTCTCTGATAACTGGACCTACTCTGCTAGGTACGACAATGGTGCCTTTAGAAGATCTTTCTTGTTCATCATAGGCTTTTATGGTTATTTTATTTATAGGATCAATAGCCAATTTTGAAAATCCCAATTGTGTGACCAAGCTGTAAGAACAAATGTTTAGTCGAGCGCCCCCATCTATCAACACACGTTTGACTCTACGGTTCTAGATCAAGACTTCTATATGCAAGGGATGGTTATGCGGGTGACTCAAGGAGTTGTCATCTTCCTTTGAGAAGGAGATATATTACGGAGATGTAAGATGTCCAATCATAGTTTGGAACCTATCTAAATCAAGGTCATCAGGAACATTGGATCTGAGCAAAGCTTTGTCTAGAATAGCTCTATGAGTTGGAGATATCCAAAGCAACTCAAACATGGAGATTTTCACATTAGTGTGCTGGAGTTGTTGAACAATGCTATAAGATGTCAGCGTCATATCTTTAGGATTGGAAGATTTAGAAGTAGCCTTCTATTTGGAAGAAAAAGAAAGATTGAAGGGCATGTTAGGGACATTTGATGAATCTGGGATTTGTCTGTTCAGATGTGCCTGAGCCTATGATCAAGTTACTGCGTTAGCTAAAGTATGATCTCTATCTCTTCACACAATTGTGATGACATTGCAATGCTTAAAGAGATAATGTTCAACCATATTGATAACAACATTATTTCCAGGGTAAGCATAATTGACCTTTGCCCCCATATTAGGCTGAGAAGATGAAAATTCTTGACCGTGTTTCAAAAATGGTTCTGTGAATGCTGTATGATCATTATTGCTCTTATGATTGTCAATCATGATGTCTCCCTTATCAATCAGATCTTGAATAGTATGTTTCAAGCGTAAGCAGTTATTAGTTTTGTGACCTTTACCCCAATGGAAATCAAAAAATTCATTCTCTCTCCACTATTTTGGTTTAGGATCAGGATCAGATTGTCGGATCTCAGGAAAAGAGATGATGTTATTAGCCAACAGAGTTCTCATAGCTGATTCTAAAGATTCTCCTAGAGGAGTGAACTTTTGTTTATTATCAGCGGACCAAGATTTGTATTCTGGCTTCTTTTGAGATGGTTCGAGCACCTTTTGCTTTGAAGCTTTGATGGCTTGGGTACCAATAGTTAGATTGAAAGCTGGTGCCTTTGATGGGGCATGGATGGTATCAACAACACCATCTGTGATGATGCCTTTATTCTTGTTCCAATTTTTTTTCTTGTCTTTAGAACTAGATCCTGATTCGTACTTGTCCCTTTGAAGTGTGATGTCTCCTTTTTTCACAAGTACCTTTTCAATTTTGATCACATTGTCTACCATCTTATCAAAAGATGTATGATCTTGCATTTGTAAAGGGTAGTTGATCTTTGGGACAAGATTATTAATGAAGATTCCCAGTTTCTTAGTTTCTGGAATAGGCCTAGCATATAGAGAGAATTTCTTCCTCCATCTCTTGAGAAATGTCAGGAATGGTTCTCCTGGATATTGTTTGAGATTGCAAATATCAATCATGGTGACTGGATGTTGAATGTTGTAGGAGTATTTTTGATAGAACAATTTGATCAACTCCTCAAAAGTTTTGATAGTAGAAGGCAATCTAGAGAACCAATGAATGCCTTCTCCTCCCAGAGATCGAGGAAAAAGATTCATCAGATAGGTTGGTTCATGCATGAACTCCATAGATTGTGTGCAAAATTCTCTGACATGATCTTGAGGATCAGAGTGTCCATCATACTTATCATACTTAGGCATCTCCACTCTTTTTGGGAATGGTTGCATGTACAAGTCTTTGTCAAATGGAAAAGGACATAGGGCCTCCATAGAGAACTCCTTGGGTTCCTTTTCTTTCTCAAGTTTATTAAGTTTGACTTGCATGGCATGCATCTGTTTCATCATAGCTATGAGTGGAGCTTCTTCCTCATGCATAATGATATCTTCAACATTAAATTTGGGAGGAAGTTTGGCTCCTTGATGAGCTAATTATAAAAAGTATGCTTCTCTATCTTCTTTCAAGAAATGCTTCATCATTCTTTTGAAGTCATCGTCATTTTGATACCGCACAATTTCTTTAGGTGTGGGTTCTTGATCTGTGCCATGTTGAGAGTGAGCTCTTTGAGAGCCAAATTTTTTCCCTGCTTGAGACATGGTAGGAGTTCTCCCTAGGATAGATTGAGGAGGAGTTTGTTGATTACCTCTGTGAGTTGATGAAGGAGGAATGTAACTAGATTTCAATCAAAAATTGCCAAGACCGTCGTCTTCATAAAGACCAGAATTGTAGAGTTGCTCAAGAGTTGGAGCCTAGAGAGTATTCAAAGGTACAGTATGGGATATTTCTCCAGATTTCTTGTGAGAGGAAGCTCTAGTTTCCACCATTAACCTTGGGTGAAACAAAAGAATATGATGAAGACAACTAAAGAAAGATCTGATTCAAGAAGATCAAATGACGTAACCTTGTCAAGGTTTGGTTGATTGAAACTTGGATTAGACATAAATGAAGGAGACTATGCCCTGGATGTATGGGTAGATTCCCAAAAGATGGCGGACATGAGTTCACAACACTTAGCCATTTTGAAGATGGATTGAAGATTGATTGTTATGACAAGGTTTTGACACAAGATGATAAAGACTCAAATCGATTAAATAGAAGGCTAAATCATTCAAAAGGCCACTTTAGGAAAATGATTGGATTCTCAGTAGTTGTTCCTCTATTGCTGACACAGTAATTTTCTTGACAGACCCTGGGAATAGGCTGGAAAAGCTGGGTCTTTGACAGTTCTGACAACTTTTTGCCAATTTTTCAAAATTTCTCAAATGACTTTTTGCAGGCTCATACGACAGTGGATATAGCATGAAATGATAATTGAAAAAATCATACAACTATTGCAAAACTCACACGATAGTTGATAGCAGGGTTTTTGACTTTTTGGAATTGACTGGCAGCAAAACTCGTACGACAATGTACCATATACCATATGACAATCTAGGGGTTCTGAAATGACAATAGCCAAAATTCGTACAACTTTCTAACTTTACAAGATGAATTTTGACTCCATAAAGGTGTTTGACATCATATTTTGCAATTTATCAGATTTTTAGTTCCAAATTGTTCACAAAATTGTCTGTCCAGATTTGAAGATTGTAGCAGATTGATTCATTCTCAGTAACCAGATAGATAAATAAGCACGCAAAACAATAAGCAAGTGATTTCAAGCATATTTGAAAACAATGAACATGGGACAAAGCAACCCTGCACATGAACAATCAAGTGACTAAATTGTGCTAACCCCTAGGAGTGCTAACAGTGTATGTTCCAAAAAGTTTTGCAATAATGCACATATTCCTAGAAAATGAAAATTTGGCCTCACTAGGGTTTTTAGTAATGGTCTGACTCTGCAACTTTTGTGATTTCAAGAGGGCGAACTCCAATCTAGGCACACCAGGGTTTTGACATAGTCTGAGAACTTAATCTTCAAGATCTGCTGGGGAGATCTGATAGCCCAACAAGAGACCACACCTGTGAAGATTTCCTCCACAAGGACATTTATATAGCGACTGCTACTACCATGGTAAAAATGGCTATTACCACTTGAGGTTTTGTCAATGTGGTTGACCTAATTAAGGGAATGTCCACTGTGGTTAACCCTCTCTAAAGGTGACTCACAAAAGATACCACATGGAGACTGGTTCCAGATTCAAGGATCTGAGTTTCTGGTACTACCCAAAAAGGGAGTAGAGCATAATCCTCTAGCCTTTTCACTTTTAACCCAAAAAAATTAGACAGATTAATCCGACACGCTAAGACCAAGATTATCTCACAAAGATCTATGATGTCAACCACTCATGATCTATAAACCTCTTTGGAGAGAGAATCTATCAATCAGAAGCTGAAGATGCACAAATCTAGTAGAATGTGAGACTCTCTCAATAACCTCCCTACCTACAAGGGTTCCTTCATTGAGAAGAGTTTCGCTAGAAACCCACTCTCTCAAGAACCACCAATAGTGTTCATAGGGCCTATTTACTATGTGTAACAAAGATGTTGAAAAGCAAATCTATGTTCATTTTTATAGCCCAAAATGAAATATGTGATATGAAAGCAATAAAGGTCACAAAGGCTTGACACACAAGAGTTCTTTTTAATCCAAATTGAAATGTTATCAGCTGAGAAGATTACCTGAATTCCTTGCAACATGCTTAGTAGATTCTTACCTATTTTTAGCAATTCTCACACTTTTTCCCAATCAAAATAAGTAGAAATCAATTAGAAATAACAAAGTTCAATCGTTAATGTTAGCTGTCAGTCCAAATCAGAAAAATAAATCTGGAAAACTGCCTGGAAAAGGGAAATGACAATTGAAACCTGGCACTAAAACTTGTAAAATAGTGGGTCACCTTCCAGACAATAGTCCAGAAACTCATACGACACTGGGTATCAGATCATACAACAACAGGGTTTCCAAATGATACTGTATTTTTGATGGTACAATCCTCGATCAAATAAACTATCGTACGACAGTGGGTATCCTCTGATACAAGTTTCTGACAAAACTCATACGAAAATTGTACGGACAAAAATTAAAAATTGTAGCTTGGAATAGAAAATGACAAGAAGATGATAGAAATTGAATGGAAACCCGTTTCAGGGCCCCACGGTGGGTGCCAAAGATGTGTGTGTGAATTTTGTACCTAGCTGTAGACATAACACTTCAGTAAAACATTAGAGGTTAGTTAAAATCAAAATCATGGAGTGAAATAGAAACTAATCTAACCAGGTGATTTACTGCCTTCTAGTAGATGTGAGTATGTATTCTCAGATTGGATCGAGATCAGCGACCTTGACGACACCTAAATGAACGATTTGAATGCAAAATCTAGATATGAATTAGATGCAAATTAATCTATATTTTTGGTTTTTCTATGCAATTATGATGAAAAATGATATGAAATCTAATCTATATGAAAAACTGATATGCAATGATTCTAAGAATTGATATGAAAAACAAAATTGATCTCACAAACGTGGTTGATTCACAAGATTCTTCAGATACCAATTCGCCAGCATAAGTTTGCAAAATTCTGAGATCATTTGTGAAGAGCTGAGCCTTGATTTTATAGAAATCCAGGGCTTTGGGGATACATGGAAAAAGCCATAAATCACTCTAGTTGATTTTTGAGTCAACAAGGAATTAAAGATAGTTAACTCACAAAAAATCATGCAAAAATAGCTTTTTGATTTAAATCAGAAGTTGAGATCAGCTTTTAACTCAAAAGAGAGTTGAGTTTATTTTTAAAACAACTTGAATTGATTTTCTGATTTAAGTTTAACTGATTTTTGGATGTGCACAATTAATTATGAATTAAATAAATAAATAAAGTGATTTATCCTCAACTTAACTGATTTTGAAAATAAAACTATTGATCTATGGATTAATCAATTTAAATCAAACTTTTATTCAAAAACTATATTATTAAATCTGACAATTGACATTAATTAATTAAATAAGAATTTAATCAATTAGTCATAGGATATTTGATTTATTGTCAAAATGGAATAATACAATTTAGGAATAAATATAATTAAATCCAATTAAATAATTAAGTGGCAGTATTAAATCTAATTAATTAAATATTTAGAATATTCAATTAATCAAACTTTAGGATAAATAAGATTTATCGCCAAATAATCATTAAATTAAAGATAATTAAGAAAAATAGGAATATTACTAGGAATATTCCCTGATGCAGAATTTGACATAATCAATTAGGATTCGATGATGTTCAGATGTGCCTTAGGTTAGGACTTCGATGTCGATTTCGATGTGTCGATATAGGAGGTTAATGAACCTATAGCCCATTTTTGGGGTATTACAACTACTGGTTTTTTTTAATAAAAATACACCTCATAGTCATTTATGGGTTTTTTTTGTTTATAGTAGGTTTCTTTTTGTAGTATTGTACTGGAAGTGGACACTGGACTACTAGTCTACTAGTGGTTTTTTTTAATAAAAACATATCTCATTTTTTGGTTTTTTTTGTTTATAGTAGGTTTCTCTTTGTCCTAGAAGTGGAACTGGACAATGTTTATGTAATTATAATTTTATGAAAAGAAAACAATGAAAATTTCACAAGCTTTAGCTCATTTCAATTTGTACAAAAAATGGTTCTTAGACATCTCTGTCACTGTGATTGCAATATTTTAATTAGTTTCTTTATGATTTATCTACGTATTAGACATGTATGATGTATCACAGTTGTACAATGTAGATAGTTGTAGTTAATAAAAGAAATGTCTTATCAATTATCACTAAGTTCTGATATTAAGTTTGGGTAATGTTATCTGTCAAAATTCACACACTCGTACATTTAATATGAAAGATTTATAGAATTTTGAAGGACAAATGAATTAATAAGGTTAGAGAAAGAATTTATGGTATTATAATTATAATGTATGAGAATTATATGTGAATCTGTGATTATAATTATCAACGTTAAAGTTATAATCAATAAAAAATATCATTTTAACTTTAAGAATACTATATAATCAATTTGACAGACAAATGCATTAATACGGTTAGAGAAAGAATTTATTGTTTTCTAATTATAAGGTATGATAATTATATGTGATTATAATTATCATTGTTAAGTTATAATAAATAAAAAAATATCATTTTAACATTAATTATACTATATAATCAATAAAAAATATTACTTTAACTCATATTTGGGAGACCTAGCGAGTTAGCAACCACATAAATCTCATTATCTCTAAACACTAACCTTAACTCTGGCCTTTGAAATTTATTAGAATGTAATATTATTAAAAAAATAGTTCATTTTGAATTGATTGGCTAAAATTATTACTATTCAATTAAATAACTTTAAATGTTATTAATTTATTATCCATTATTAATTAATATTTATAAAGGAAAAAATAACATTATAACATTTAACAATGACCGTTGCAAATAATTACCATTGGATGAGCACAGATCGACGATGTACGATGGACTTCAAGATGAAAGGGAAAATCAACCCCATCTTTTCAAACCTGTTTCAGAATCATGACATGTGTCACTAAACACATAACATGTTCCACTCACAGTCTCGCATGGTCCTACCAACAATGCCATTTGATGATGATGTGACACGTTTGACTCGTAGTCATGAGGTAGGTCATCCGTTAGGTGAGTGGTGACTAGGTGATTTAATGGGACCCACGGGGCCTGGGGCCACCACATGCACACAACACCATTATGACCGTTGGATTATTGTAGATCAATGACTGAAGGTTTATTTTGGGATGAAAGGGAAAAGAAACCCCATCTTTTAAAACCCGTTCCAAAATCATGACACATACCACTAAACACGTAACACGTTACACTTGCAATCTCGCATGGTCCTACCAACAATGCCATTTGATGATGACATGACACGTTTGACTGGTGAAGTGAGTCAACTGTCAGGTGAGTGGTGACTAGGTGAGTTAATGGGACCCACGGGGGCCCGGGGCTACCAAAGGCATACAATGCCATTATGACCATTGGATTATTTTAGATCAACGATTGGAGTTATATTTCAGGATGAAAAGGAAAAGAAAGCCCATATTTTCAAACCCATTCTAGAATCATGACACGTGTCACTAAACACATAACACGTTCCACTCGCAGTCTCGCATGGTCCTACCAACAATGCCATTTGATGATGACATGACACGTCTAACTCGTAGTCATGAGGTAAGTCAGCCATCAGATGAGTGGTGACGACTGTAGATTGTACAATTTTGGCACTTTAACTTTCACTTTCCAATTTCCAATCTAATTTTTCATTTATAAGTATAAGTAGTCTACGGATTTAGAAAGGGTTTACGGATTCTAAATTTCTATGTTGAGGAAAGCAACAAAGTCTCTCAGTTGAAGCTCTATTCCCAGTCATAGTCTACAAAAATCAAAACTAATGGGTAACTACTAAAATCCTGAACAACTACATCTTGCATTTTAAATTTTTCAAATCCCTTGATTTACAACTTTACTATTTATATTATATACAAAAAATTATCCTGTTAGGGTTTAATTTTGAATCACCCCAGTAAATTGTAGGCTTGTAGCTGTGTATAAATATTTAAATTTTCCTACGAGTAAATAGTGATACCGCTTACCAACTTACCATGATGGGAAAAACAAATATCAAGAATAAAACTATGATTAAAAGGCCAAGTCAGATACTAGAATTCCACAATCTACTTAAAACACCAGGTTTCACTGATTTATTCCATGATATTTATGATCTTGTTATTCATGGAAATGAGATTTGTACTTGAAAACAAGTGGAACGATCCAAATAAGGGTTCAAAATTTAATTCATTTAACCTCGTGATAAATGCAATGAAAAATAAAATTGGACCGTGGGTTGCTGGGTCGGCACACAGGGCGTTACCTCAAGTATTCCCTTACCCATAAATTGTCATGGTCTGCGCTAAAAATTATGATGAAAATAGAAAAGAAATTGTGAATAAAAATACTCAGGAGGAAATTTTGTCCATAATCAAGAGTGAATTTTCTAGACTATTGAACCTAGGGTTTGAACAACAAAACTCAAACGTGCACATTGACTTGGGAAAGTTGGCAGAGGATTATGAAAAGTTAGATGTAACATAGAGAGATTCTTATATCAGAGGAATAACAAATAGTTATAGTCTAAGTCCAGATCATAAGCCTCCTTACGATTATGATATTTTTGTGCCATGGGCATAGGATAGTATTTCCTTGCTAGAATTTTGTTTGGGAATGGATAGTAACAAACAAGTGAGTGCCAGCATTCTTGAAATGCTTTTTCATATTTATTTTGAAAAAGAACCAGTAAAATATTGTTTTATTGAGCACATTGTTCGTTGCATGCAAGATCAATTACTAATGATTCAAAGAGGTTCACATGAGACATCTATATTCATAACCTACTTATGCTATCTTCTCTTAGAAAAGCATCATGCAGTATTTCAGACAAACAAGCTTTGCAGTTAGGGCCAAAATCCATTATATGAGCAGACACCTCAGATAAGGATGATTGATAATAGAAGGAACTACAACAATTTTGGAGACTTATTTTTGGCAGCAATGTACCATAAAATTAGAGGCACTCTGATGCCTAGATTGCCTGTTACTTGTAGAAATTGAATTCAACTAGGAAGTTGATTACAATTGGCTAACTAGTACTTAATGGAAGAGTACACTATGTTAAGGTTTTACGGTTCAGTGGTAGAACCCTACAAACTTCCAATGTGTTAGCACATGCAAAAAAATTCATGGCTCTAGCTCTTTTCCCCTGGTCTCTACAATTGTTTTTAGGTCTCTGCCTCAAACCCTTGGTTCAAATTTTTGAAACTAGCCATTGTATTCAAAGCCCTTTGTAAAACCCTGACCCTGTTCTAATTTGTCATTACTTTATTCAGGTCACTTAAGGGTCCTAATTCACATGTGCTTAAATCATTGTCCCCTTTGTCGCATGAGCGCGTGAACTTTTCCCATGTTACGCGATCTTGCGACTAAAGGTTTTATACCCCGACGGCCTTTAATTTTCCTAGGTCATGCCCCTTAATATTTCTTGGGCCCAACCTTCTGACACCATCTTGATCCAATGGTTGTCGCTAAAGCGCAAGGGATTTGCCAGAGCTATGCGATCTCATGATGATCATTGATTCTCCTTTATGGCTGAGCTTCTCAAGTAGGTGGGTCCATTGACATGTATGCACAAATGGTGGTTCCTCATTGACCAAAAGAAGTAATAAAGTGGCAGGGTTGTATCAAAATAAAGGAAAAGTTGCATGTCCACCTACCAATTTTTGCAATGTGGCAGCTTGTGATTCGTTGAAATGGCCTATGCGGCTGGGTGGGGTCATGTTGTCAGTCGCTTGATGATCTGGTGGTTGTCGCATGATCGCAAGGAATATTCTTCCCCTTTGTGATCATGCGACAGTTATCAATTTGGGATCTAATGTCAAGTTGTCAGTGGGACCTGGTTTTTGGATGCGTTAGAGGGTCCTAATATCTATAGAAGATCGATGACGGGCATAAGTTCTCATGGGTTTTGTCAGAGGCTTGCGATCTTACACTGGTTGTCAATCTTACTTTCCTTAGAAGTGATAAAATGATGCGAGTCCACTACCATGTTGGCACAGTTGTCATTCTCTCATTGGTCGGTGTGTTGCTGAGAAGGATCTTGTCTGTGGGGCCTGCAGAGAAGGTTTTTCAATCAATGATTAGTGCATGATCTTAAGGAATATTCCTACCCCTCGAGATCATGCGCCATCCATTGATCTCACATCTTATTTGGATATGTCAGTGGGTCCTGTGTCAGGGGTGACCAAGCGATAGCATCAAATGATGTGGTGACATGTGGCAAATGTTCAGGCGGGCCCAACGTTATCAAAGGTTAGCGGCCTAACAAAATTCAATGGGTTCATTCATTCGCATAATAAAATGGTGGTGTTCCAAAATGATTGGTGATTCAGCGAAAGAAGGTTGCGTGATCACTAAATATTTTAGCGGTGACTTAAAATGTTCTACAAACTGGTGAAAGCCTTTTGTCACCAGTTCGCTAGATGTAATTGGGGTAGGTTAGATCTCCTTTGTTCGCTAAGTCACAGAGTTAAAAGATGGGTTAAGGTTCCACTTTGTGAATAATAAATGCATTGTCACGTAGTCGCTAAATGTAAACTAGGATTCCTATAAAGGGTAAATCATAAAGCCTGTGAAACATGAGGATTGAACGACCATGACTTAAAGTTGATCCAAATTTGAATATAGGCCGCCGATTTGGCGTTGGCACTTGGAAACGACCGTTGTGATTCAAATTCAAATTTGGGAGGGGTTTCCTATGACCAGAAGGACTAAAATTGAATGCTTTCACAGCCGGATTTGATTTGTTTGGTGGCACTTGCTGTTGCAGAGTGGTCCAGGGTGTGCCATGATTATTTGTAGGGGTTTGTACTGTGTGGTTTTGTGCTCGAGGCATGTTGCAGGTGGCCGATTAGGTTGACATTTAGGCATCTTTATGGTTCTCAGTACCTTCTCAATGAGATTTATCATGATTATGGATCACTCCAGGATTTGTTTTCTCTTGGTTGCTTGGGTTTCTCCCCCTGTAATAAATTTGTGATCGTTTCTAGTGGGTCTAGTGGGTGAAAGCCTAACCCTAGTCATCTGTAGCTTGTTGCAACCTATTTTGGAATTCCAAGATGACTAGGGGGTATTTATTGCAGATTTTTTTTGACTTGGTAGAGGTTCCAAAACTTTCTTTGGTCCCTGGTTGTTGTTGATGGTATTATACCGAGTAAAGAGAGCCTGGATTTTGGGTCTGTTTCTTTGGCATTTTATTGTCTGATAATGTATTGATTCTGGAAGTCTTAATGAGAATATAGTTGAATTCCAATCTCATAGTGGTGTATGTCTTTTTGTTTTGTTCTTGAGCTCATATATGTTAACTTCACAAAGTGGGTTAGTATATGGTAAACAAAGAGTATTTTGAGATTATCTTTGAGTTCCTAACAAAGTTAGGATTAAAGCCTTTCAGGTAATTTCAGTGAGTTCATGGCTTGATAAGAATTTGATGTCCTGGTATGTGAGTGAGAGGGATAATAGGTAAAGCACTTATCCTAAATTCAAGTGTGTTTGAGTTAGGGTCTTTGGTTGATGTATGCTATTAGGTGACTCTATGCCCTGGTTAAGCCACTGATCTATTCTTTGGAGGTAGTCCATCATAGTCAATCACACATAAATTTAAATGATCAAATCCTTAAATTAGTTAGTAAAGAGTATATTGGTATAACATTTTAGGATTCCTTTGAAGAAGCGAATCAAGGGTACACCCACCTGAGCATTAGAGCTCAAAGTGTAGGAGGATCTCTTTTGATCCTTGTTAATTGGCCCTCTTCCTTGTAGACTTTGGAGTGGTGATAGAGTTAAGGTGTTATTAAAATTATCCATCAAAGTATAAATCTACAAGTTGAAGATCAAAGGGAACTACCAACAAAATTGGCAACTCTGTTGGGGAAGAAGTAAAAGACAGCAAGCTTTCCTACTTGGCTGGATCATCCCAGAGTTTGGTTATATGATCAAAGAGTCAGATACAAAAATAAAGCATTTGCTAATATCTTCTCAATAAGTGTTGAGTGGCAGCTCTGAGGTTCTCTGTTTGATCAGTGCAGTTTCTGATAAATAGTGAGGCCTAGTGAAGTTCTTGGTTGATCGGAAGAAGACACAAAAAGTGAAGTATTTTTCCTCTTCAAGGAGGTGGCAACTCTACATTGCAAAGAACCTGATGGAGCTACATGATGAGCTCTAGATTTTCCCTACCTTCAAGTCAACAAAGTTTTTCTGCTGTAGAACTTCAGGTATCATACTTTCATGTTTGGAAATGTCTCCTTATTAAGTGATCAAGCACTAAGAAAAGGAATAAGGTGTGAGGTATGTAGGAGGGGTTCAGTGACAAAAGAAGATTAGTTTCAAGTATAGATTTCCTGTCATTGGTCTTGAAGATTTTCAAGTGGGTGTGCAAAGCTGCAGCTAGTGATGGATGTTCACAGGGTTTCTTTTGTCAGAGGATATGTGCTATTTTGTTATGATGGCATACCTAGCTTCCCTAGTAAGATCCCTAATGGAATCGGGAGATATTTACCAAAGTATAATAGGAACCAGTATCAGTCAGCAAGGAAACATGTTCAATGCTTTGTTGATGTAATGTGTGATTTTGATGTGTGCCATGAAGACCTATGGATGAAATTGTTTGTTCAAACTTTAGAAGGTGATGCTAGAGACTGGTTCTCTTTTCTACCAGCATGTTCTATCTCATCTTGGAGTGAGATGCATTCGGCCTTCATGGAGCAATTTGGAGAAAGGGTAAGCATATCTGATTCCTATGATAAGTTTTTCAAGATTCATATTGAGAATGATGAACTTGTTCCTCATTTCAATATCAAATTTGAAAAAGTATTGAATGATATCCCTGAGAGTTATAGACCCAATGATCAAGTATGTATGAATGTCTACTTTGATGCATTTGGTAAGAAAATGGACTACTTGCTGAGGGATAAAGAACCTAGGTCATTATATCAGAAATTTGTAACTGCGATGGACATTGAGAACAATTTGAAATATGGATTGACCAGAGGTCATTTTGTCATGAATGTGTGCCAGTATAATGAATATGAAAGAAAAGAAAAATGTGGTGTTGATACCACATTTCCAAATTGGTGTATCAACACTCCTACTATAGTTTGTAATCAAGTTGAAATGTCAAATCAATACATGTGTATAAATGTTGTTGAGTCTTTTGCTACTGATGAGACATGTGTTCAGGATGCTACAACAGTAAGATATATTCCTGACCTTGGTGGAATTGAGCAGTGTGATGGTGTTTTGAGTTGTGAATTTGCCATTGCTATTAGTTCTTGTAATTTTTATTATGAGCATGATTTTGCTAGTGTTCCTAGGCATGAGGTTTCTGCTTCTATATCTCAGTATTATACAAATGAAGAGACTGAAATTTATATCTCTAATGATGAGTTTGAAGTTGTTGTACAAGATGAGGAATATGATTCACAGATATATCAGTCACAGTCTGAGGAACATAGTGCTGAAAGTGGTTATTCAGGTGAGAGTGATGAAGGAAGTGATGTTGAGGTGTCTTCATATGAGTCAGATGCAACATGGGAGGAGGAAAGTAATGATGGAAGTGAACATTCCTTTATCAGTGAAGGTATGTTTTCATTTTCTAAATCTGAAAATGAGAATGCATCTCAGTTTTTGCATTATACAAATCAGTTTAAGTATGAGGATGTTGAGAGTGATTTGTCCTCAAAGTTTGAAGATAAAGAAGTGGTAATTTAATGTGATGTCAGTGAGGATGAACATGAAGATTTGAGTAAAAGGTTATCTAATGGCCCTGCATTGGAAAATGAGGTTGCAGCATACAATAGAGAGTTTAGGAGTGAACCGTGGTTTTGCTATGATGGTTTTCCTAAACAAGATAATGAAGAAGATATAATTATGGATACTATATGCTTGATAGGTGATATTGATTGTGAGTCTTCATATAGTTCTAATTTTTTTTCATATGCTGAGAGTCTCCATGGAGATAAAATGGGTAGTGAGTTTAAAGTGTTTTCTAATACTTTATATGATGAGGACTATGATGATGATCAGCCCATTTTTTGTCATAATGTGCAACAAGGAGTATTACATGGAATTATCAACCCATTGTTTGATGAACACATGGAGGTTCCAAATGTTATAGAATTTGATGATGATGACATGTGTAAGTACAAATGTGATTATTCTTTTGAGCTCCAACCAGCCACACATGAGGATACGCAAAGTCAAGGTATGAATGAAGATTTTTATCAAAGAAAGTATGTGACTTTTGCATTTCAGATTGATGGCATACATGAATCAGTAGAGAAAGAACATTTTCAATTTGATGATGGTATTCATGAGCATGTTGAGTTTTACTTTCATAGTGAGCAGGATAATGAGAGTGTTCCAAGTTTTTACATGCACTATGAAGGTGAAGATAAATTTTTTGTTTTGCCTAAAGGGCTAATTGAAAGTATTAATATGCCTAGCGAAACAAATGGGAATAAAGTATCTAGTTTACCTCAAGAAGAAAGAAATGAAAACTAGATTTTTGACAGGGGCAAAGATTGGTTCAGGTTTTGAGGTTTCAGGCTTTTTGTAAAATGTGTACACTTTGTATATAGTTTCCCTTCCTATTTTCCCTGGTGGGTTCCCTATGTTTTTTGAGGTCTCTGTTCCCTTTTTCTAGTGGGATGGTCTACTTTAACCAGTGATTCTAGGTCCTTTCTATGTTTGCAAGAGGCATACATCTCTAGACAGAGCCACTGTTAGCATGTGCAAAAAATTTCATGGCTCTAGCTCTTTTCCCCTGGTCTCTGCAATTATTTTTAGGTCTCTGCCTCAAACCCTTGGTTCAAATTTTTGAAACTAGCCATTGTATTCAAAGCCCTTTGTATAACCCTGGCCCTATTCTAATTTGTCATTACTTTATTCAGGTCACTTAAGGGTCCTAATTTGCATGTGCTTAAATTGTTGTCCCCTTTGTTGCATGATCGCATGAACTTTTCCCATGTTACGCGATCTTGCGACTAAAGGTTTTATACCCCGGTGGCCTTTAATTTTCCTAAGTCACGCCCCTTAATATTTCCTGGGCCCAACCTTCTGACACCATCTTGATCCAACGGTTGTCGCTAAAGCACAAGGGATTTTCCAGAGCTATGCAATCTCACGACGATTGTTGATTCTCCTTTATGGTAGAGCTTCTCAAGCAAGTGGGTCCATTGACACGTATGCACAAATGGTGGTTCCTCATTGGCCGAAAGAAGTAATGAAGTGGTAGGGTTGTATCAAAATAAAGGAAAAGTTGCATGTCCGCTTGCCAATTTTTGCAATGTGGCGGCTCGTGATTTGTTGAAATGGCGTATGTGTCCGGGTGGGGTCATGTTGTCAGTCGCTTGATGATCTGGTGGTTGTCGCATGATCGCAAGGAATATTCTTCCCCTTTGTGATCATGCGATAGCTATTGATTGGGATCTAACATCAGGTTTTCAGTGGGACCTAGTTTTTGGATGCGTCAGAGGGTCCTAACATCTGCAGAAGATCGACGACGGGCATAAGTTCTCATGGGTTTTGTCAGAGGGTTGCGATCTTACATTGGCCGTTGATCTTACTTTCCTCAGAAGTGATAAAGTGATGCAGGTCCACTGCCATGTTGGCACAGTTGTCATTCTCTCATTGGTCGGTGTGTTGCTGAGAAGGATCTTGTCAGTTGGGCCTGTAGAGAAGGTTTTTCAATCAACGGTCAGCGCATGATCTTAAGGAATATTCCTACCCCTCGAGATCATGCACCATTCATTGATCTTGCATCTTATTTGGACATGTTAGTGGGTCCTGTGTCAGGGGTGACTGAGTGATAGCATCAAATGATGTGGTGACATGTGGCAGATGTTCAGGTGGGCTCGGGGTTATCAAAGGTTAGCGGCCTGACAAAATTCAATGGGTTTGTTCATTCACGTAATAAAATGGCAGTGTTCCAAAATGATTGGCGATTTAGCAAAGGAAGGTCGTGTGATCGCTAAATATTTTAGCGGTGACTTAAAATGTTCTACGAACTGGTGAAAGCCTTTTGTCACCAATTCACCAGATGTAACTGGGGTTGGTTAGATCTCCTTTGTTCGCTAAGTCATGGAGTTAAAAGATGGGTTAAGGTTCCACTTTGTGAATAAGAAATGCATTGTTGCGTAATTGTTAAATGTAAACCAGGATTCCTATAAAGGGTAAATCATAAAGCCCGCGAAACATGAGGATCGAACGACCACAACTTAAAGTTGATCCAAATTTCAATATAGGTTGCTGATCTACCGCTGGCACTTGGAAACGACCGTTGTGATTCAAATTCAAATTTGTGAGGGGTTTCCTATGACCAGAAGGACTAAAATTGAATGCTTTCATGGCTGGATTTGATTTATTTGGTGGTGCTTGTTGTTACAGAGTGGTCCAGGGTGTGCCATGATCATTTGCAGGGGTTTGTACTATGTGGCTTTGTGCTTGAGGCATGTTGTAGGTGGTCGATTAGGTTGACATTTAGGCATCTTTGTGGTTCTCAGTACCTTCTCAGTGAGATTTATCATGATTATGGATCACTTTGAGATTTGTTTTCTCCTGGTTGCCTGGGTTTCTCCCCCTGTAATAAATTTGTGACCGTTTCTAGTGGGTCTAGTGGGTGAAACCCTAACCCTAGTCATTTGTAGCTTGTTGCAACCTGTTTTGGGTTTCCAAGATGACTAGGGGGTATTTATTGCAGATTTTTTTTGACATAGTAGAGGTTCCAAAACTTTCTTTGGTCCCTGGTTTTTGTTGATGGTATTATACTGAGTAAAGAGAGCCTGGATTTTGGGTCTATTTCTTTGGCATTTTGTTGTCTGATAATGTATTGACTCTGCAAGTCGTAATGAGAATATAGTTGAATTCCAATCTCATAGTGGTGTATGTCTTTTTGTTTTGTTCTTGAGCTCATATATGTTAACTTCACAAAGTGGGTTAGTAAATGGTAAACAAAGAGTATTTTGAGATTATTTTTGAGTTCTTAACAAAGTTAGGATTAAAGCCTTTCAGGTAATTTCAGTGAGTTCATGGCTTGATAAGAATTTGATGTCCTAGTATGTGAGTGAGAGGGATAATAGGCAAAGCACTTATCCTAAATTCAAGTGTATTTGAGTTAGGGTCTTCGGTTGATGTATGCTATTAGGTGACTCTATGCCCTAGTTAAGGCACTGATATGTTCTTTGGAGGTAGTCCATCATAGTCAATCACACATAAATTTAAATGATCAAATCCTTAAATCAATTGGTAAAGAGTATATTGGTATAACATTTTAGGATTCCTTTGAAGAAGTGAATCAAGGGTACACCCGCCTGAGCATTAGAGCTCAAAGTGTAGGAGGATCTCTTTTGATCCTTGTTAATTGGCCCTCTTCCTTGTAGACTTTGGAGTGGTGATAGAGTCAAGGTGTTATTAAAATTATCCATCAAAGTATAAATCTACAAGTTGAAGATCAAAGGGAACTACCAACACAATGCATGTAACAGAGAGGGTATTTGTAGTGGAATATGTACGACAGATGGAGAGCATAGATGTACTCTTTAATGGTCAACAAAAGAAAATGATATTTCCTTCCTTGCCTGTCTCACTTGGAGGGTTCACATTTGAGAGAAGAGGATTCAAAGTGGCAGTAGCCTTTTTTTCAATTTTTCTCTTTGATGTTGACAGTCACTGGCAGGATGATCCACTCAACATAATTGGAACAAAGCTTAGAGAGAATGGGAACTCTACAAGCAAATGTCAACATGAAAGTATGTCATTGATTGAAAAATTTAAAAACATGGAGTCTAGGATGAGGTCAAAAAAGCGATGTAGAAATATGTTGCTGAAAATAATATGTTAATACAGGAATTGTCATCACAAATAATGGCATTGCACAAATAGAAAGGAATAGTGTAGGCCATGACATCATACAATTTCTACCAGATAGTTGATCAACCATCTACAAAATCTATTCCAAAAGACCTAATGGATGAATGTATTGATGATAATTGGACTCGAACCAAAATTTCTAATTTTTGGGAAATGAGGAAGAATCTCAGTGAGCCAAAGACCTCTACAGATATTTATGACGTGGAAGAGGATATAATGTTTAATGAATTGTGGAATAAGGAGCATCCAACTGAAGCATATCACATTTATGACCATGACCATAACTAGGATTCTGTGAATCCCACATCCAGTAAAGATATTTAATTAGTAGAGGAGTTGATGCATCCAAAAAAATTCAATATACCAAAGGGGCAGATATTGTAGAAAAAATGGGCTACCCAGGTTTTGGTGGTTTGGGTCCCAGTGGACAAGGGGTTTGAAATGCAGCTGAGCTAGCTGTTCCACCAAAACATGGTGAGAAACTAGGCCTTGGGCTTGGAGTTCAATCATCAAATTCATTAACTCTGTCAATTCCATTTGTTCCAAGCACTCATATTCAATCTGAATCAATTTCCACTCCCACAACTATGGATATCATGGGTACAACTACAACTAGTGGTTCAAAAAGGACATTACAGATAGAAAGGACATTACAAATAGACATGAAAACAATTATTCCTAGAGATCAAGGTAATGTAAAGAAGAAAAAGGTTTTGACAAGTATTGGTACAACAATGCCAATGGTGACTGTGAGTCCAACAATTACCCAACCTTCAGGAGAAAACCCTCAGGCTCAGAATAGTCCAAAAACTCCACTTGTAATGGGTCAGGGTGTTGCTAATCCTCATGGTGTAATTAGCAGCACCATAGGAAACATAGGTGGAAGCTCCTACATCAGTGCAAGTGCTATTTCACCATTCAAACATTTAATTGTGTCATAAAACCCTAATTTTTGTTACAATGATTTTGTAACTAACTATGAACAATCAAAAAATAGGAATAGACAACATAGTAAGACAATGAAGATGGAAGCAGTTGTTGTAGCTCATGATGCAGAACCTGCATCCAATAGGTTATTTCCCACATATGACCCAAATAAAGATATGATGGAATTCATGGTTGTTATGCCCCCAGCTAGAGATAAAAATCCACCAAAAAGTCAGTTAGATCCATCTCAATTTCAAGTTAGCACCCTCCAAATGGATTTATCCAAAATTAAAAATGTGGACAAGATAAATGTGTCAAAAATGACCAACCAAGTGGTCTACAGTTCAGTGATGAAGTCTGAGAGAGAGAAAGGAAAGCTTCAAGGCACAATAGATAAGTTAAAGGTAGACTTGGAAAATGTAAAGGAAAATGAGAAAGCAACAGAAAATAGGTGCAAAGAATTAGAGAGAAGGATAAAAAATTCATCCTCTAAAGAAGCAATTGGACAACAAGAACGTATGGACATGTAGAACTGAAAACTCTGAGGGAAAAATTGGAACGGAGCGAACAAAAACATGAGGATGAAAAATCATCTTCATTAAGTTTATACAAAAACTTGGAGAGTGCAGGACATGCAACCAATAACTTAAAGAAAGAATTGGAGAAAGAGAGGGTAAAAACAAAATAGTGGGAAGAGAAAGCAAAAGAGTGGGAAGAGAAAGTAGATAAAATAAGAAAAGATAGTGAACACCAGTTCTCAGAAATGAGAGAAGAGCTAAACAAGGAAAATAAAATAATGAAAATTTATGAAAACAACTTGAATGACCATGTAAATAATACAGTCAAGCAAATAAAAAAATTCTTCTAGGGCCAAATAAAGATGTCTGGTAATAGGTTGTGTGATTGGTTTGAACTAAATGAAACTCTTACAGATATTTTTGGGAAGTTGAAAGAGCACATTGAGAAGAACAAAAGTTTTTGTCAGAGACAGAAAACTACAAAGCAGATTATGCAAGAAATCAACAGAATCAATGACCGGCATTTGGCAAGCAAGGGAATTTAGGACCGCATTGGTGCAACAATAAAGGTGACCTCTATCTTTCAAAAATGTCAAAAACTAACATAAGTAGAAGAAATTGTTGCCTTATTCGGGCCAAAGCTCGCCAAGATGAATAGTAAAACAATCAAATTGATATCTCTTGGTTTGCCGACTCCTGGTCCTGATTACTCATCAACAATTTTTGTTGGAAGAGAAGCTTACAAAAAAATTTTGGAGGACACAGTGACGTCTAATTTAGGAAACCTTCCTCAGGATAGAACTTATGAAGGCATTGCAAAGTGCATCAAAACATTCACAAATTTGAATACAGTAATGGAAGGAGCATTGCTTTCAACTCACTCTTCCAAGTATGGATGGTTGATGAGGTTGCAAGTCATTTACTATAACATCACAAATTTTTCCCTTCCAACCGATGAAGAATGGAGCATAGTAAAGAAACTGACAGAATCATCTTGATCTCATCAATCATAGTATGTGAAAGTACTTTCAGTTTCAATCATCTCTATATCTTTAGTATATATCTTTGATATTATCCTAAATACTAGAGTCTAGAATTGAGTTTAAAGTAACAAGTTTGAACTTTGTTTTTTGAATAGGATGAATGTTGTAGATGCTATTGCCAATGCTAATTTACTAAACTGGCCTGCCCAATTTATAAATGTACAACTAAAGTTGTAGAGATGTTGTAGACTTGTAGTTGTCTTATTGATTTAGATTTTGAGACTTCTCACTTCACATTAGGCAAATCGACCTGAAGCTGTTGTTGCTCCCTTGTTTCTATAAAAGGGAATTCAAGGTCATTGGCTTAGGGTAACGAAATTGAAATTGGGAAATGTGCCAAATTGCCAATGGGTATTGAGTCATTGACTTTTGTAAATAGAATCACAGAGTTGTGTTCTTACTAGTATTAATGAATGAATTGTTACATTGTATCATATTTGTAATTAAATTAATGAGAATTAGTAAATTTATAACTCTAAGAATTGTAACATATGAATTGCTATGTTGTCAAAACAAATAATGAAAAATCTACAAGAATTGTACCATATGAGCTGAATAATGTAAATGAAAACCATTATTAATTGTGGAATTGAATCTTGATGACATTATCAACCACATTCATGTTTTTGACATTGGAATATGCTATTATGCATGATTTATGATGAGATATAGAAACTAATAGTAGACTTCAGGAAAAAGCTTAATAAATACCTAGGACCTGCTACTTGTACAATGGTTCAACTTCAAGCTGCCACATCATATCATCATTGAGATCATTGGATTCAGCACCATCAACTTCATAGCTTCCTTGGTTCTTTGATATGTTTTCTTCACTCTACATACCACTGCTTAACTGATGTTCACCGCTAGCAGTACCAGTACCAATACATGAGTCAATGAAATCATTGTCTCTAGAATTCCCACTCCCAGTGTCACTTTGGTTTGAAATGTTTCCCAACCCTCTTCTCTGACATTTCTTCCTCCACAATTTCAGTGCCCTTTCGTAAGGAAAAGTATTGACTTCATACCTAGATGTATAGAGCCTCAAGAAATTTTCCAGATTCTTGTCTAGTTTGTTTCTTAGCTTTGATTTTAAGAATCCAAAAGCACTGAAAACTCTCTCATCCTCCAACGAACCCAATATCATGGCCAGACATAAATCAAAAAGCTTGAAATATTCTGATATTGTATCAGTCAACAATTTGCTCTCAGCTAGATTTTTCCAAAGCCTTGATACTGATCCATCTTCGCGAGGGTTTTGCATAATATTATATTGTTCCCTCATTCTCATTGAAAAATGATCTAATTGCTCTCTCAAATTATTTCCATCTAAAATTCCATTTAGAGTTACTCCATTTAACTCTTTGGTTTTGTAGAAATGATCTATCAAAGTTAGTAGCCTAGTTTTAAAATCTTTCGGATTGTTCATACTCCAATATCGAGGAAACACAATAGCCATGGATTCAAGTAGTTTGACTGGAGGGAATCTTTCTCTAATCTGTGAGGAAAGATTGTAGGCAATGTGCTTCATAGAAGCTATTATAGACTCAAAAATCTTGGTAAAGTCTTCCCTTTTAATACTTGATACTCGCCTCCCGAGGTTCTTTCCTGGTTCCTTGGACTCGATCCTGGCAAAGTAGTGCATTGGTATCTTGACTCCATAAACTTCTGCACATAACTCCCTGTTTGAACCGATTTTTAAAAAATTATCAAGATTGTCCAAATCTATGATTTTCAACCAGCTGGCAAATTTTACATCATCGACACATAATTGATAGAGATTATCGAGCGTCACACATGTCAATTTACACAACGAAGCATATTCTGCAATATACATAGCTCTTTGCTGGGCCTTTTTCATTAAATTTCTCATTTCCTCAAGCATGGGGAGAATACCTGCTAATGTTAGCAGTGTCTCTACATTACTTAACATTGCCAGTAGCACAGGAAATTTTGTTTTCCTTGCTTCATCATGACTTGAGTTCATTAGACCAAGCAATGATTGATATTATGAAAAAAATCAATGTGCTGGTCCATCCAAAGAGATCCATCTGGTATCATTATCCTTAAGAAGCTTGTTCCCATCAGTTAGTCCTTTGGAAAAGAGTTAAAATTACCTCAATTGTTTCAGACTTTGACATAAGTATTGGTAGAGCTCTTTGATTAAATCTTCAATTTTTTGTACTAGAGCATGCTTGCTGACAACTCCAAAAGCTAGATTCATTCTGTGGGCCATGTAGTGAAGGGGAGTAACATAGGGTGCACAAATAGATTGTATCTTTGTGCAAAGACCGCTCCTGTGGCCTTGCATTACTGAAGCTCCATCCGCTCCAACACACACTAGCTTTTTGGGAATGGTCATGTCATTTATACCTCCATATTCAATTAGAGAACTCTTTACTAGTTCAAATAAATTTTTCGTTGTCACATTATCCCTCATTTTAGCAACAGTTAGTAGATGAGGTTGGCGAACAAAATTCTGTATAGTATAAACATGCATGCATACCCAGGAAGTATTGTCTACTATTGTAACCTTGTCTAAAGACAATGCAATAAATTTTGACTGTTTAATTTTTACCTTCAGATCCTCTTTTTCAACCTCAGCAAGACAACTTGCCCATTCCCATCCACTGTTTATTGACCAGTGACTATTAGGATAGTTACAAACTTTTAGAAAGTGTAATAAAGCACTCAATGATGGGTAGTCTATCATAGGACACCCTCTGCTCAAAATATTAAACACAACACTTAATTGAACAACTTTTTCTAGTAGTTCTACTTCCAATGCTTTTCCAAAACAAGCTTCAATAGAGCCTTTAACTTCACTAGGATTCATCTTTATATTACGCTAAAATTCATATAATTCTACATTCCTAACATGCTAAGATTCCTCCTTTGTTTTCCATCTTATCACTGATTTTTGAACTCCATCTATGGTTTTCTTTTCGTAAACTTTACCCATATGCTTCTCTATGGTGTCAATTTTTAGCTGCAACCTCTTTTCCTTCTTATTTATTTGGCTGCAAATCTTACATCTGCATTCTTTCTGAGGCTCCCCTTCAATTGGATTATCCACTGGTTCAATGAATGGATACCTTGACACCCATTCTACTTGAAAATTCCTTGAGATATCCCACATTCTATCATTCTTTGATTTGTATTTTCTTTTCTTCCCTACACCATCATCTTCTCTGACATTCTCAGTCTCATCCAAGTCGATTATATCATTATGGCTACTCTAGGTATTTAACTAAAAATCTTCTTCATGTTCATCATGATCTAAGATATCTGGTTTGCTGACTTCTTCAATATGTCATGTAGGTTCAGCCTCAGGTTGTGAATCTTGAAAATCTTCTTGTGATGAAATAGCTTCCCGATTTTGGCCAGAAACATTTCCAACACCATGACCAAAGTATGATGATAAGGTTCTACATTTTATTGGCCTCTCTTGGCTTTCCCCATATGCTGGAGCCTTACCCTTATTCTTGTTCGACATCTTGATTCTTCAACGAAATAAAGGCTACCATCCTACCCGTGAAAAAAAAATGTATACTTGTTGAAGAAGTGACAAATGACAATAGAACTATAATATACAATATTTACATAGTCACAGAATAATAATCACTTACCTTTTCCTCAAATTCAATTGCAGTCGCGACTTGCCAAAGTAGTCAAGACTCAACAGTCTGAACTTTGCTATCGATCAAATTGAACCGATCCAAATTGTGTACAATAACACTGATGTATGAATGTATTTATACTAATCTTTTTTGGTGAATTGGGCAAGAGGTATTATGTCGGTGTCCAAAAATTTAGCAAAGCCCGCGTAATTTTAACACATCTTGTGTTATTTCCTAAGCAATGATGGGTCATCCAATACCTTAGTATGATTAATAAAAGTGGTGAAAACCCATTGATTTGAGACACACATTTTTAAAATGGCTAGTGAAGTTGGGGCCACCTAAATAAATAAATATATATATATATAACTATTGGTGAATATAGGCCATCCATTTGGGGCCGCATTGAAATTATAGGCGAATGTTAAAAATATATCATGCCCCAAAACGTATATGCCATTGGCAATAATGTGAAAGAAATGGACAAAATTTAATAAACCACTGGGTGATGGACCCGGGCATTGGACCCAATTTTAATAAATATGGGGTGATAGGGTCAAATCCCATATGGGCAAAATATTCGCCAATTCTCGGGTTGCCAACAGATGACATTCGCCAAATGGTGAATAATCACCACTAAATTTTTTGCTGAAGGGAACATCAACAAAAGAAGGTACTACATGAAATCAAGGATATATTTGTAGATACTTTTGAATTAGAAGATATAAATGAGAATTCACCTATATTAGAGTAGTTGGTACATATTGTTAAAAAGGTGAATAGTGATGATATTGAAGAAAATGAGAAGTTAATGCAATGGTCTGAGAGAAAGTTTGACACCAAATTACTTGAGAAGGTTTCAACAGAGATTGTAGTTAAACAGGTTGAACTTTCTGACCTTGTAAGTAATTTGGAAGAATTTTTAAAAAATGTTCACTCTTTGTACAAACATCTATGTAATGTAGAAACATTTACAAAGGAGAGTCAATAACTTATTGAGAAGCTACAACTAGATTTGAAGTCAACAGGACACTCACTGAGCATGGATGCAATTTCTAGCTATATTCATTTCACTAGGTTGACTCATGCACAAGGAATATTAGCCGAGATGATACCTCATGACCAAATTAATCTCTATACAGACAATGTTGATACCTCATTTAGAGGTCATGTAGAGAGAGTTGGAAACAACAAAAGAGTTTTGGAGTCTGTGAGATCTAGTTGGCACAATGCACTAGCAATGATTCTATAGCTCCACAAACCATTTTTGGACAAGTATTATCTAACCCCAACACCCTAGCAACTCAAAGTGACAAAAACAAGGGGGAAATAGATGAAGACAAAAAGGGGAAAATAGATGGAGATAGATGGAAATGTATAAAGGTATGACATACTATTTTGAAATGTAATGTATACTCATTATATATCAAATTCATGTATATATAATGTACATATAATGAATTCTTTACGAAGACCGAGTCACAATCTTAGGGGGAGTACTGAAGTACTAAGTACTATTTTGTCTATGTAATGAAAAGTCACGAAAAAGTGTTTTTGCCACTAATGTCAAAGGGGGAGATTGTTGATTTCCAATTCATGTTGCCTATTAGTGTCAAATACTTAGTCATTATCAAGGCAGAGTTGGTTGGTCATCATTACAACCAAGCCATCCTACTAAGGTCGAGTAATGTATGGACTTGTATTTTGTATATGTACCGAGCAGTAGTTACTGTCGAGCAAGTTAGTGGTTTCCTAGTATCCCAGTAGTTACCGAGTAATATGAATGCCAAGATGTATAGAACAGACAGTGTTGAGTGCCAGTATAATGATAACTATTTTGACCGAGCACCAGAGACTTCATATGCCGAGTGAACTAGTTTTGGTATATGTGTTTGGAATGGCACAAATGCCTAGGTAAATATTTTTGGCTAACTTTTATGCATGATTTAATGATTGTTAAGAGAATTAAAGAGTTGATTACGTGTTATGATTTCAATCATTAATCCCTATGCAATAAATATAACCAATCATTAATCCCTATGCAAGAAATATAACCAATCATAAAAATGAATGTATAAGTGGCATATTAAATGATGAATATAGATCATTGATCTTAATCTAGAAGCTTGATCATTTGTCTATTTAAGGTGATATCAAAACCCTAATATTGTAACAGTTAGGAGATCTCATATGTATGTAGAGGAAGTAGTTTTTTGGTTGTCGGAAGCATAGATCAGGTAGAGTGACCGAGCAGAGCAGTGAAGGACATAATAGAGTTATATTTTATTTTGAGATCATATAAGTATTTGAAAGAGGAGATCCGTTATCAGCATTTGAAGTGAAAACTGAAAGATCAGATACTGATACATTCTAGCAAGTGAATCAGGGTAAATCTCTTAACAGAGTGGTTCTAAAAAACCTTTGTAAATCTCCTAATAGAGTTTTTACTTAGTTGTAAGTTGAAATCCTTTAATCAAGGTAGATTGTATAATTTTTTAAGCTCTTAGTAGGGAAGACACCTCATAGGGTAGATCACCAAAAGTGATCAAAACTTTATAGCCCTAACAGGAACACTTTATTGCTGCAGCAGTGAAGATTTGTGGGTGTCATCCCCACCCCATTTTTACCTTTCATGGGTTTCTGGGTTACCAAAATCTTTGTGTTATGTGTTTCATTTTCATGGATGGTTATTAGCAGTTAGATCTATTTCAACATTGAAGTTTATGTTTATGATATATATGTTAAATTAGTTTCAAAGTGTAAAAGTTTTATAGATTCTGATTCATCCCCCCCCTCTCAGTATCTTACTTTCCCAATATGACTTCCAACACTCATAACCTTTCCAGGAGGGCATCCAAGTGGATGAATAATAAACATGAGTGGCTAGAAAAATTTTATTAGCAACTTGGATTCTTCTACCTAAACAGAGGAATTTACTACCCCAGTTAAAGAGTTTAGATTTGAACGTATTGAGATACCAACTCCACATATCAGAGTAACTCCAAGACCAAAGGGTATCCTGATATACCTCAAAATTTCATCATTCTTGATTTGTTTCCATTCTTGTGGTATCCAATGAAGAATAGGTCCATTATGAATCATGAAGAATTCATATTTTCCATGAGAAAGATTAGAACCAGAGACAACTTAATATAATTCCAAAACATCCATAGTGTTGGAAATATTTTTTTCAAAATTTTGCAAGAATAATAAATTATCATTGGCATAATATAAATTTATAACAACATTATTTTAAGGAATGGATATGCCTAAAATGATAATGCATCAATTGAAGCCATGTAGAGATTAGGGGATAAGGGGAATCCTTGCCAGATAGACCTCTAAAGAGGAAAGGGACCAGTCATCATATTGTTGATATCAGTCTAAGAATCAGCATCCTAAAATAAAATTTGAACATGATCTTGAAGTTTAGGACCGAACCCCAACCATTGGAGCATGCTCAAGATAAAGTTCCACCCAATTCTATCATAAGCCTTATCAAAATTAAGTTTGATAAGAACAGTGCTTTGATTTTTTTATTGGGCCCATTCGCAACTTTCCCAAGCTAAAATCAAGTTGTCAAGAACATATCTGCTAGGAATAAAACTACTTTATTTAGATTGTACAATTTCTTGCACCACTTGTTTGATCCTATTAGCTAGAGATTTTCTAATGATTTTATAGGAGGTGTTAAGAAGTGTGATAGGACACCAACCATGGACATTACCTTCCCTTTTTCCCTTTGGGAAAAAGTTTGGTTATGCTACCATTAATAATTGGACCCAAAGATCCTCTTTCAATGGCTTCCAAATATAAGCAATAAAAATTATCTCTGATGTGTTGTCACATCACCCTGTATAATTCAATAGGAAGCTCATCACTACCTGGACTTTTATAAAGGATCATATTAAAGAGAGAAATTTCCAACTCCTCCAAAGTAAGAATTCTATCAAGATGCTAGATATAATAAGCATTTGTGTAGTTAGAAATATGCATTTCAACTATATATTCTAGAGCATCTTGAATATCTTGTCATTGATCATTCTTGAAAAAGGTATTCATAAAAATGTTTGAAGACATTGTATATTTTAGAGGATCAGTAACGAGGGAGTTAGATTCATCTTTTATAACACCAATTATTTATTTTTTATGTTTATAATTTATATAATTAAAAAAATATCTTGTGGTCATGTTTCCTTCTTTTATCCAATGTAATTCAGGTCTAATTTTAGCCCCCCGACCTTAATAGCTATCAATTTTGTGCAATTTATTTTCAGTAGTAGCAATTGTAGTTTGAAAATTAACATTAGTAGGATCAACACTAAGAATTTTTCTAGCATGCACAAGTTTCCCTCAAATAGATCTTTCTTTACATTTATGTTGCCAAGCCATTTTTTTGCCACAAGAATGAAGAAAAATAGTGCATTGAGAAATTATAACACAACACCAATCAATCCAAGAACCTCCTTCACTGGGTTTGGGAAGAGCATTCCAAATCCCCACAAGGCAATCCAAGCAAGAAGGGTTATTTAGGTGAGAAACATTCATCTTGAAAGGGAAATAATTCTTCATGGTGGAATTTTGACAAAAAAAACTAATTTTGCACAAATGGGAAAATGATCTGAAAGGGTATAAGAGTGATTCACTTGAACACATAACCCCAAAGAGTCATAAACCAAAGAGATACTAGAAGAGACATAAAATCTTCTAGCCTACTTAATTTTCTATTATCTCCCATTTGACAATTGGACCAAGTATACTATTTTTTGGAGTGGCTAGAAAAATTTTCATGAATGGGATCAATCACACCCAAGGAGTTACAATAGAGAAACCATATGCCAAATTCATACCTTCTAAGATTTAAAATTTTATTCCAAATGCTATCATGAGGATGTTCTACCATGTTAAAGTAACCTCCTAAAATCTATTCAGTATAAGGTAAATTATTGGCCAACCAATCCTAGACAAGAATTTTCTGTTTAGACATATTAGAAACACACATAGAGAAAAATCCTATAAGTTGTTTATTAATGAGAGTAAGAACCTAGACACAACTTTGAGAAGGAACTTCACCTTTATCAATAAAATATTTTGAAACCCAAGTTGTCATCCCAATAATAGCACCACCTTTACCATCTAGATGGGGAGTATATAGAAAGGTGGAATCTTTCCATACATTATGTAAAGAAGCTTTAAGTCTTGTTTCATTGATGTTTTTGCAAAACAAGGTGAAGAAATCTTGCAATAAGAACTTAAACTAATTATTTATGTAAATCTGACACCAAAGATTAACCCTTAATAAAGTGATTGTGGAATGAAAACAAAAACTACAAATCCATTGCACATAACATGCCAGATTTATGTCGAGAAATCCTTTCAGGAAAAAAATCCACCATCAAAAGAGAGACAAGTATATTACTAATCCAATGAAGAATAAAATATGTTGGCAAGTGATGTTTTGGGAGCACTAGGAATCATTTAAGGGTTTTCATTTATGGAAACACTTATGCTGGAGTCATCTCATGCAGAGAGTTTTGGTATTAGAGAGTCAGTCATGAAAATGACTAAGTACAAAATCAGAATAACAGTATACTCTGGTACTGGTCAGCGAAGATGATATGTGATGTATTATGGCTTGTGAAGTTAAAGGAAGACACTTTGGGATATGTATAAGTGCCAGTTAAGGTCGCACATGTTTTGGTGAAGAGATCAATAAGATACAATGATATGAAGGAATGCAAAGATAGAGAATCAGTGAAATAGGGCATATGAATAGTCATGATGATTGAGGGAAGTTTAGTTGGTATGGTAACATGCTAAGTTAGATGAATGTTGTATATTGTCAACACTTTGGTAATATATGATCTTTGACTCTATGTTTATCATTTTCATAAGTAATTATTATGTTTTGTTATATATGTTGAGAGCCGACTGGATGGTAGAATTAATATAAGTATAGAGTGTTTTGTGGAAGTGATAAGTGTGATTGTGATGATGATGTGATGGATGTGAATTTGAGAGTAGAGACAAGATGCAATATCAGTGCTTGACAAAGCTATAACTCAAACTATTGATGCAAAGGAGGAGAGCCAGAGGGGCCAAGGACAATGGCACACCCTACCTGATCCACCTTGCTCAACAACATGCAGAAGCAACAACAACACACTGAGAGAGAGAAAGCAGGATCATTCATATACTATCATTCAAATTGATTCATACATGTCAGGTTGTAAGGCCTTCCCGGTTATGGCCAGAGATCACAATGAATTACAGAAGTCCTCAAACATGCGAGGATCTACCAACAATCTTGATTCTACTTTCTTCTATCTTCTATCAAAACTAACTCCCTAAACTCTAACCAAACAACTATACTTATACAAGAGGCTACCTAATTGAGTCAGCCTTTAGATCCATAATCAATGGAAGGAACGGTCAGATCTAGGACCACACACTTCCCAATGATGGATACCAACATTAAATCCATGACCCATAATCAATGCACAAGTGGACCTCAACAGAAACTCAAAATAAACTACTCGGTAAGTAGGGATGACCGAGCAATAGACAAGCATCACTGAGTGCCAATGAAACAACCATCCACCTAGGAGATAACTGACCAAACTCGATAACCAAAGGAAACTGACCAACTACCGAGCCAACACATACAAACTTCAAAATCTTTTTGGTGACACATGATTGCCAAGGACCTAAGATGCTCCTCCATTAGACACCTGGGGTTATTTAGAAATGATTCTCTGAATCATTCAGTAGGTATGATCCAAGCTACATCTAACTTAGACTATGAAATCCATGAACTATCTTCAATTGGTCTATTGTTCCACTTTACTAGATATTCCATATACTATTTACCTCTTGTTCTTTTGCTAACTCTTTGCTCCAAAATCTATTCAACTTCTTCATTCTACTTCTTAGGATACTCCATCGGTACTATCATGTCTTCATCAGGTTCATGATACTCATACAAATCAAAAATATTGAAGATTGGTGATATGTCCATGTAATCAGGTAACTCAATCTCATATGCATTCCCACTGTCAAATTTATTCAAAATCTTTCAGGGTCTGAACATCTTCATCTTCAGCTTCCCATATGTTCCAATAGGAAATTGACCTTTCTTCAAATGAACCATCACTTCATCACCAACATCAAAAGTCTTATGTCTCCTTGATCTATCAGCTTTGTAGATTTGTATTTCTGATTACTCTCTTCCAGCTTGATTTTGACATCTTCATGCAATGTCTTCATGTACTCAGCAAATTTCACTCCTTCAGAACTTCTCTTACTTTCATTAGCAATATCCCTTAATTTAGATATACCTCTTGGTTGTATGCTATTCACAATCTCAAATGGTGTTTTTCCAGTACTCCTATTCATTGAATTATTGTATGCAAACTCTGCTTGTGCCAACACAAAATCCCACTTACTAGGTGTGTCTCCAACTAAACATCTCAAAAGATTTACCACACTTCTATTTACAACTTCTGTCTATCCATCAGTTTGTGGGTGAAATGTAGAACTATATTTCAACTCAGTGCCATACTTTCTCCAAATGGTCTTCCAAAAGTATCCAACAAATTTACTGTCTCGGTCAAAGATAATACTCCTCGGTAATCCATGCAATCTGACAATTTCCTTAAAGAAAATATATGCTACATGTACTGCATCTGTTGTCTTTCTACAAGGTATAAAATGTGCCATCTTTGAAAATCTATCTACCACAACAAATATAGAATCATTAACTCTTACTGTCTTCAGTAAGCCAAGAACAAAATCCATATTGATGTCAGTCCCAGGTTCCTCAGGTACAACAATCGGTGTATACAATCTAGTATTCTGACTTACTCCTTTTGCAACTTGACAAATTCCAAAAGTTTTCACAAATTTTTGAACATCTTTATACAACTGTGGCTAAAAGTATTTCTCCTTAAGCAAATTCAATGTCTTATCAATACCAAAATGTCCAACCAAACCACTACTATGTTCCTCCTTGATCAAATTAGTTCTCATTTGTCCTCTTGGTATACACAACTGAATACCTTTAAACAACATACCTTCTTGAATAAAATATTCTTCCCATTTTGTACTCAGTTGATCTTGAATAGGTGCTCTACACTTTCTCCATGGCTCAGAAAAATCAAGATCAGTTTCATACAAATCTCTCATCTCATCAAAACCAATAACTTCAATTTTCATCTCGGTCATCAAAGATCTCCTTCTACTCAATGCATCAGCAACTCAGTTAGTGACTCCACTTTTATGTTTGATCACAAATGTATAACTCTGCAAATACTCAACCCATTTCATATGTCTTTGATTCAACTTATTTTGACTACCTAAGTATTGTAAAGCCTTATGATCAGTATACAACATGAATTGACTTGGTATCAAATAATGTCTCCATTTCTTCAGTGCTTGAACAATAGCATAGAATTCTTGATCATACATAGAATATTTCCTTCTAGCATCATTCAAATTTTCACTAAAGAAAGAAACATGTTTACCTTCTTGACTCAACAAAGCTCCAATTGCACTTCCACTTGCATCACATTCCACTTGAAATACCTTATTGAAATTAGGCAATGCCAAAACAGGCAATTCAACAACCTTATGCTTCAGGGTCTCAAAACTCTTATTAGCTCCATGTGTCCACTTGAATTCTCTTTTATCTCCTCTCATCCTCTCAGTCATAGCATTACATATTGAACTGAAATTCCTTATGAACTCTCAATAAAAACTTGCCAAACCATGAAATGATCTTACCTCACTAGCATTCACAGGTGTAGGCCAATTCAAAATAGCTTCAAACTTTTCAGGATCCATCTTCAAACCATCAGCTGAAATCACAAATCCCAAATACACAATCTCCTCTTTCATGAATGAACACTTTTTTAGATTTATCAGCAACTTTTCTTCTTTCAATCTCTGCAATACTTGTTTAACATGCAACAAATGTTCTTCTCTGGTATTACTGAATATTAGAATATCATCTAGGTATACAATCACAAACTTACCCAAGAATTTCTTCTGAACTTCATTCATCAACCTCATAAAATTACTTGGTGCATTAGTTAAACCAAAAGGCATAACCAACCACTCATACAAAGCATCTTTTCTCTTGAAAGTAGTCTTCCATTCATCACCTTCTCAGATTCTGATCTAATGATACCAACCTTTCAAATCAATCTTTGTGAAATACTTTTCTCCAGTCAAACTATCTATTATATCATCCATTCTCGATATAGGAAACCTATACTTCACCGTTATCTTCTTGATTGCTCTAGAATCGGTACACATTTTCCATTCTCCATTTTTCTTAGGTTCCAATACTATAGGTACTACACAAGGATGCAAACTTTCTTTGATCAAACCTTTCTCTTGCAAACCTTGAATCTGTCGGTTCAATTCTTGATTCTCGGTAGGTGTTAACCGATCAGGTGCCTTATTCAGTAAACTAGTTTCAGGCATTAGATCCATGCACAATGGTCAATACTTCTCTTCAGTGGAAAACCATTAGGTACATTATCAGAAATGATATCACTGTACTCAGTGAGTAACTTATCAATCTCCTCAAGAACACTATCCTTTGTTTTCTTATTCAATTTGTTAGGAATCACATCAAAACATACATCATTCTTCTTTAAATCCTTAACAAACTTTCTTCCTTCCATCAAGCAAACTTTCACAAATGTGCAAACATTACTGGTAGGTTCTTCCATCAAAGGTAACAAGATTTGTTTTCTTCCATCAGCCACAATAGTATAATTATGTAATCTCCCATCATATATAGCATGTCTATCATATTGCCAAGGTTTACCCAACAAAATATGACAGCAGTCCATAGGCATGATATCACACAACACCTTATCATAGTACTTTCCAATTTTCAAATTCACATAACATTGTTCACATACCAGGAGTGTATGCTCATCTTTGATCCATGAAATCTGATAGGGCTTTAGATGTCTCAACCTTTCCAATTGCAACTTTGTGACCATCTCTTCAGATGCCAGATTTTCTGAGCTACCACTATCAATGATTACCTTCCAAACTTTGTCAGAAACTCTATATCTGGTCTTAAAAAAACTTTTCCTTACTCGATCTTCCTTTTTACTTTCATTCCACAGTGCTCTTCTCATCATCAAGTTATTTTCCTTCTGAGGTTCATTTGAAGACTCTTCTTGCACCAAAGTATTTCTACTGCTACCAGCCTTCCTACTAGCATGTGTACATTCAAAATATCTATGTCCTTCTCCACAATTTTAACAAGTTCCTCAGAAATTACCTCTACTATAACCACCTTGGTAGTTACTACCTCTGCCTCTAGATGAACTTTCACCTTTCCACTCGGTCTTGCCTTTATCTAGAGTTGTCTTTTCTGGTTCAAATCTACCACTTTCACCATTAGATCTATCTCTTCCTCTAGGGAATCTACCACCTCAACCTCTTTGCCTCTGCTCATGTATCTTGTTCAATTTCTCCTTAGCTTTCAATGCAAATTGATATGCCTCTTCAATGTTCTCCAGTTTGACCAAACTAATTTCCTCTTGGATGTAAACTCTCAAACCATTCAGGTATCTAGCAATTCTTTCCACATCATCCTCATCATGTCCAGATCTGATATATAATCTATAGAATTCCTTAGTATACTCTTTTACCGAGCTATCTTTCTATCTTAGAATTTGCATTCGCCTAACTAGGTTAACCTGATAATCACAAGGTAAGAACTTTCCTTTCAATTTAATCACCATTTTATTCCATATCTTGATTTTGTCTTTGCCTTTCTTTTTCTGATCTAGTTGCAAATGCTCCCACCACAAGGATGCATGACCTTTCAACTTTGTGTGTGTAATTTTGACCTTCTTTTCCTCAGATACATTTTCATACTCAAAATACTTTTCCATTTCAGTGATCCAGTCTATCAATTCATCAGAATCCAATTTCCCACTATACTCAGGAGGATTGAAATGTGGTGTTGACTTAAAACTTGTCAAAGCTTTCAAGAATCTTTCCTCACCCTAATCCATCACAGGTGCAGGTTCTGCTTAACCTTGTTCCACTTCAATTTCATCATCACTAACATCTTGAAGATGTTTGCCTCTTCTCTAGGTTGTTTCAACAGCTTCTAATCTAGTAGCAAGTTGTCTCAACATTCCTTCCAATCTTGGATCTACTTCTCACCTCCCATGAACCATCTTGAAAACCCTCTGCAATTGCAAGTCAAATCACAATCTTCCACCCCACAACAATTCAACTAGGGCTTCACAAGAAGGAACCTACAAACCTAGATCCACAGACCTAGATCCAGATCTCACCTTGCTCTGATACCACCTGACACAAAGGAGGAGAATGAGAGGGGCCAAGGACAATGGCACACCCTACCTGATCCACCTTTCTCAACAACACATGAAAGGAACAACACCACAGTGAGAGAGAGAAAGCAAGATCATTCATATATTATCATTCAAATTGATTCTTACATGTCAGGTTGTAAGGCCTTCCCAGTTATGGCTAGATATTACAATGAATTACAAAAGTCCTCAAACATGCGAGGATCTACCAACAATCTTGATTCTACTTTCTTCTATCTTCTATCAAAACTGACTCCCTAAACTCTAGCCAAACAACTATAATTATACAAGAGGCTACCAAACTAATTCAAACTTCAGATCCATAATCGACGGAAGGAACGGTCAGATCTGGGACCACACACTTCCCAAAGATGGATACCAACATTAAATCCATGACCCATAATCAATGCACAAGTCAGCCTCAACAGAAACTCAAAATAAACTACTTGATAAGTAGGGATGACCGAGCAATAGACAAGCATCACCGAGCTCTAGTGAAACAACCGACCGCCCAGGAGATAACTGACCAAACTCAGTAACTAAAGTAAATTGACCAACTACCGAGCCAACACAAACAAACTTCAAAATCTTTTTGGTGACACAGGATTGCCAAGGACCTGAGATGCTCCTGCATCAACTATCTAAGTATAGCAGATGCTTGTATTGTTCACTACTTGAAGAAAACTTTTGTGACAGTATTTTGATTGTAAGAGTTGTAAGCTCACCACACCTTTAACATGGTTTTTGTATACCCCTAATAGAGTTTTGTATTCCTCTAACAAGGAAATGCACTATGTAATACTCAACTCCTAACAAGGCTAGATCTCCTAACATGGATACTATATTTTAGTGCATAGTTATGGGGACCATTCCCATTGGGGTTTTCCCTTGGCTAGGGTTTCATCAAAAACCAATCATGGTGTTATGAGTTACGTGTTGTGCATTTATATTCTTTTCATTTCAGCATTAATATGGTTGATTTGCAATTGGTTAAAGTTTAGATTAAAGTGTTGTAATACTGATTCAACCCCCCCCCCCCCCCCTCTTAGTATTACCTAATCCTAGCAATTGGTATCAGATCTATTGGCCCTTGGAAAGAAAGCCTAATAGCTTAAGGGAGATCAAAATGGATTCAGAAAGTTTGCAAGAGAACTTTGAAGCCACACTTTATGAGCTAGACAAAGAAAAGGCTGAGAATGGAAAATTCAAATTCAAATTGAGAAGAGAAGAAGGTTTCATCAAGAAACTAAAGGAACAACTTGAAATTTCAAGAAGTGAGAAACAAGACCTTATGGATAAGATTAAAGAGGATTCAAAAAATGATACATCAAACCAAGTAAAGGAGCAAGAAAAAGAACAAATCAATCTTTTGATGATTAAAGAGATTCAACATGAAAAGGATACAAGATAAAAAGTTGAAGAGTCACTAAAAGAAGCAAATGAGATGATAGGACAAATGAAGACTGAACTTGATCACTACAAGGATAAGTGTCAGGAATTGCAGAAGTACAATCAGATCATAAAAGGAGAACTCACTCAATCCAAATTACATATTGAGAAGTTGCACATGAGCAGTGATAAGATTGATGAACAAAGAGAAAGACATAAACCTAAAGGAGACATGACTAGAGTTGGATTCAATGAAGCAGAATGTTTTAAGACTAATGAAGAAACACATGAAGCAAAGACTGAAGAAAGACCTACTCTTGAGAGACATAGAGATCATATCAAACCTTTCAAAGGTAGATTCTTTGGATGCAACAAAGTTTGACACATGAAAAGAGATTGCAAAGGTAAAGGCCCTTTCAAACCGTTTACTAGTTATTGCTATAACTGCTATGATTATGGACATAAGAAAGTAGAATATAGAAAACCAGATTAGTCTAGAAAAAAATAAGATTACATCAAAGAAGAGTCAGTAGCCAATATCACATAGTTCAATTGCAATAACTTTGGGCATACTATAAGGTATTATAGACTGTAGGTAAATCAGGATAGAAGGAGACCACCTACATGTTACAAATGCAAAAACCTAGGACACATAGCAAAATTTTGTAGATACAATGGATACAACAATAGAAGAGGACTAAGAGGACCACCTCCTATGGTTATAAAGAAGAATATTGGTGATAGTGGTAAAATTCTTACTGAGTACATGGATGAGTTTGAGAATCATTTCAATAAATCTGCAAATGAAGAAGATGAGAAGATATGGAAGGTAAAATATTTCAATAAGGCATTGGTTCAGGAAGAGACAATAGATTTTATTGTTATACACTAAATTTTCACCCTTGTTTCAAGCTCTCTTGGTCTTGATAACTTAGTATAACACGGGAATCATCTCTAGGTGTGGAACCTATGCTAACTGAGATGAGACCTCCAAGTTCTAGGCTAGTTCCTCTTAGATAATCACCTTAATTTTCTCTTTAATAGGAAAGTAAATTCTTGAGGGAAAAGGGATAGAAGGAATGCTTGAAGGGAAATGACTAAAAGCAAACTATCCTACAAGGTGATACACCGAATTGAAATGAACACAATACACTGACCAAATTAGCATGAACGCTCTCAGATCTAATAGAACACAATCTTCCTAAATAGGCTTGCATAAGTGTTTCACAAAGAGGACTGAACAAATGACACAGACTATGACCTGCAAGCAAACATTCTCTTCAGCAAAAGGGCATAGGAATGAGAAAGAATGACAGGGGGTTGAAGTATACCCACAAACTCACTTAAATCAAATTAGACACAATAGTACACAAATGAGTTGAAAGAAAGAAGGGCTCTAGAACTCCAAGATTTCTCTAACAAAGCCAGTATATTATACTCAATAAGAGAAATACAGACAAGGGAAAGACTAGAGGGCAGAAAAATGCCACAGATAGCCTCTATTGAATCTGAGATTTCAATGAAAGATTACAAACTGTAAGAGCTAGAGGGCAGAAAAATTGCCTCAGATAACTCCTAAGAAAGAAAACTCTCCTTTTACCAAAATGTAAACTCTGAGCTCTAAAAGCTCCAAAAACTAATATATACATCTCCTTATTGCCCATAGGTAGGAGCCAAAATATCTAATTAGGGTTACATAGATTTTCATAGAATAATGGAAAACCCTAATTCTATCATTTCTTATCATAAATGCATCCTTGAAAATATCTTGATCGATCAGATATCTGTTTGCATGTCCATTTCATTACTATATCTACCTGCAGACAAGCCACCTTATTCCATGTACCTCTCTGCAACCCAGGCTCACCATAACTGCTCAAATCTGGTACTCTCAGATATTTGAATTTAAAATTATAAATGGTCACAAGTGCCAAGCCTTTCCTTATCAACGACTGATATTCAAACTTGATCTATCTTTAAAACAGGGCCGTCAGATCTTCCATTTTTCCCAGGCACCGTATCTGTCCTTAACCCTAACTCATCTGTGAATACGCGACTGAGGCTTTCACTTTAGGTTCTCCTTTCTCTTTAGTCATTGAATCTCACTATCTTTTAACTAACTCCGGCTTGGTCTAGCGATCACCTGACAAGCGTTGATCCCTCTGGTAGTTGCTTTATCTCCTGAAGTCTTCAGAATATTCCTTCTCATTAGGAGGTTACCCAATTGAAGAGAACCTCATAGTCACGGAATAGAAAAGAATATTCTCCCTTTATTGAGCGATCACCCAACTAGCATTACAAACCTAGGCCCATCCTGCCACTTGTCATTATATCACTGGCCTTTGACTGCTCTATCAGCTCTGACAACTACCAACTATTTGACATAACTCAACCTACAATTGATCATTGGAGATCTGGAGATTGGGTGACTGTGCATTGTATAGATTGCTGAAAGATTCTCTTAACCTCGATCAAGTTTGGAGATCACTCGAATGAAGGTAATCATGAGGTCGCTAGACCGTTGATCTTCTTTCATCTTACAGTCCTCACTGAATCTCATGATCCTTTTCTTAACTGGAGTTAAACCTTAAGAATACATGACCAAAGCAATCTCTAAGTCACTGAGAACTTTCTTTACCCTAGGTTTGATCTGGAGAACTCTCGACTAAGGAATTTTTAACTCATATTTAATATATATTTGAATTTGGAGATCTAGCGACTGAGCCCTCATTCTCCAAGTCATCAGACATATTGGAATATTTCTTTTATGCTTAGCGATTACCCGACTAAGGAAAATCTCATTGTCACTAGACCTCATGGAATATTCATTCTACATTATGAGATCACTCGACTGAAGCTTTAGTCGCTGAATCGCTGAAAGATATTTAACCTCTCCCAAGACTTGACCGCTGACTATCTGGAGATTACGCGACTGAAGGAAACTAAACCACCTGTTAGGTCACCAAAGGTTAAGGACTTGACTGCTAGAAATAAGTGATTCTATGACCAATGTAGTCACATAATCATTGAGTAATATTTTAACCTCTCAAAGAACTAGAGACCTAGTGATTGTTCAACTTAACTCAATTCTCCTTTTACCAGGGTATATCTGGCAAATGTCTGACTGAAGAAAACCTAAGTCATGTGGACTTTTGTTGATCCTAGGTTAACTCATGAGACTTCCTAACTGAGGTGAAATCGTGAAGTCGCTAGATGAAAATGGAATATGCCTTGTGATTGGGAGATTAAGAGATAGAAGGAGGCCATGGGATCAAGAGGTAGAAAGGAATATTTTGCTAAGCTTAAGAGATCTCGTGACTAGCCTTATCATGGAAAAGCACACATGGAGAAAAGGAGACTTAAGTGGCCAAAAAAGTAATGGCGAAATAGAACAAGAGATAGGGTTTCTAGGTTTTTTTTTTTTTTGGCCTCCAATGGTCATATTTTTTTTCAAATTTAATAGCTTGCAACCAAAATTGAATAGATAGGAAATTTTGTGTAACATTTTGGCAATTTTTGTTGGATGTCAGCCTGCTGGACATTGATCAGTGGCCTTGAAACAATTCATTGTGCATTGAGTCATCTTCTGAACACAAAAACCTAACAAAGAGATAGACTTGGAACTGGGAGGAACAAAAAAAATGTGCACAAGCACTTCTTGGAAAAGTAGTAAAAAATAACCTAGAAAGCAAGGATAGAAAAGAAAGGAAACATATTTACAGAGATTTACAAAGAAGGATTGACCTCAAAACAAGGCTTCAAGTGGAATCCATTCACTGATATAGGTAAGGAATCTCCTCCAAGAGTTGATAGCTAAAAAGCATTAGGCCCCTTGCATTTTGTAATAACAAATGGTCCACCCCAGAAGGAATCAAACTTTGTATGTCTACCAGGCTTTGATCTGAACTCATCCCACCTGAGGACTATATCTCCAATCTTGAAATTTCTAGCCCTGGCTCTTTTATCAAACCTTTTCTTTGTTTGTACCTGATGGAACTCTATATCTTTCATGGATTTATCTCTGAGTTCTTCTAATTTCATCAGCTAAGCATATCTGATTTGTAAGGGATCTCCTTCTTCAAATAGGACATATTGAGTGACAAAGTCCAAAGCTGGAAATTTAGTTGAAATGGACAACTTAGCTTCTCTGCCATATACTAACATATAAGGAGAATTTTCAATGATCTTCTTTGGGGTAATCTTGTTTAACCACAAGGAAGATTTCAATTTAGTATGCCAATCCCTTTGGTTATCTTGTAGAGTTTTCTTGATTATCCTAATCAAGTTTTTATTAGTTGACTCTACCAAACCATTTCCCTGAGGGTAATAATTTGAACTTGTATTAAGATAAATGCCATTTCTAATTGCCCATTCTAAGACTTTAAAGCTTTTGAATGCCAATGCATTATTTGATATTATGGAGTCTGGAGTGCCGAATCTATGAATTATATCATCATAAAAACTTAAGATAGCACTCTCATTTGATTCTTTCAAGGCAACTGCCTCTGTCCATCTAGTGAAATAATCTGTTGTAATGATTATCCACTTGTGGCCTGCACTAGATGGAGGATTAATCATGCCAATAAAGTCTATGCCCCATCTCATGAAAGGTTGTTTTGTTCTAATTGGCTAAAGGGGCAAAGCTGCAAGCCTTTCTTTTCCTACAAACATGGTACATTTGATGCATTTTCTTACATAATCATGACTATCCTTGAAGATAGATGGCCAATAGTATCCGACCCTCATGATTTTAAAAGCATTAGTCCTAGGAGAAAAATGACCTCCAGAAGGTCCATCATGAAATTCAAATAGGACATCAACTATCTTTTCTGAATCAATACATCTCAAAAGGACACCATTGTGATCCTTTCTAAAAATAACTTCATCTATCAGCACAAAGGGAATAAATTCTAATTTATAATATCTTCTTCTTGTTGAATCTAGGTTTGTAGGACATTGTCCTATTTTTAAGTAATGAATCATTTTAGGCAACCAACCTACTGCCTTGGCATTTTATTCTGTTGAATGTATAACCAGAGATGCATTTGTTTGCTCTGATTTCTTTAAACTTTCATCCTCTTCCAAATGCTCACAAAGACCTCTTCCTCTAACCAGCTTGGTGGTTTGGATATCAATGTCATACTCCATCACTTTGGTAATCCAACCAGCCCTTTTCTCATTTAGGTCCTTGGAAAGCAAAAATTCTTTGACACTTGGATGAGTAACCTTCAAGTGTACCGTTCTATGGGTCAATAAATATCTAAAATTTTTTAGCAAGTACATGTTTTTTCATAAAAGAGTATCTCTGTTCATACTCTTCTAAACCTTTGCTGAAGAAAGCAATAGGCTACTCTAATCCAGCTAAATTTTCTTGAGTCAACATTGCAGATATAGCCTCATGACCTCCATAAGTATAAAGGATAAAATCCTTACTGAAATTTGGGTTTAATAGAGTAGGAGCTTCTATCAAGGCTTCTTTGATAGCTTGGAAATTGGCTTTCCTTTCTTTAGTCCATTTGAAGGTTGAACCCTTCTTTAACATGGTTGTCAAAGGTTTCAGTAAATCTACAATATTAGGCAAGAAACGCCTAACAAAATTAATCCTTCCTATGAAAGATTGGAGGCTTTTCTTATGATGTGGCAAGGGTAGTTCTAGGATGGCTACAATCCTTTCAGGGTCTACTATGATTCCTCCTTGGACACTATATATCCTAAGAATTTCCCCTCATGAACTGCAAACACACACTTCTAGGGATTAAGAGATATCCCAAACTCTCTACAACTTTCAAAGATCTTCCTTAGATGTATGATATGATCTGCTGCATGTTTAGAATAGACAGTTATGTCATCTAAGTAGACTAGTACAAACTTGTACATGAGGCTTTTAAAGGCCATATCCATTGCCTTTTGAAAAGTAGCACTTGCATTTGACAAACCAAAGGGCATTTTTTGATAAGCCATGGTTCCCCACTTGGTTGTAAATGTAGTCTTGTATTGATCCTCTTCATTAACTAGGATCTGATTGTATCCTGAATAGCCATCCAATAATGAAAATCTCTCGGATCCAGAGACACATTGTAAGATTTGTTCCATAGAGGGTAATGGATGGCGGTCTTTTAAATAGGCCCTATTAAGATCCCTGAAGTCAACACATAACCTCAACTCCCCATTCTTCTTCCTTATAGGAACAAGGTTGGAAACCCAACTAGTATGTTTTATGGGGTAGATGATATCACTTTCTATCAATTTGAGCACTTCTTTATGTATAAGTGGCTCAAGCTTGGGATTAACAGGCCTTTGTTTTTGTCTTACTAGTTTGTCATTAGGTTCTAGTTCAATAGTGTGCTGAGCAAGGGCTAGATTAAAACCTTTGAGGTCTTCATATTGCCATGCAAAATTAATTCTTTGAATAATTGGGTATAAGCCTACTTTTCTAAATCAATATTTACTTTTCCAAATTGTAAGCTTTTACCTGTTTCCAACTCTAATTCAACACAATGTTCTTGTTGAACTACCAGGCCAGCTTTGTTCTTCTTAACTTGATCATGCTTGTTGAAGACAATTTCTAAGGTAGCAAGACCTCTACGCATCTTATTAGACTTAAGTTGTATTACTTGGTCACCATAGTTCTGCCATAATCTATCTTGGCTATGCTCTAAGAAGACATCCTCTTCAAACAAGAACTGCAAAATTTGCTCATCATTGTCAAACACTTGCCAATTAGTATCATTATTAGGGATAGAAGGTCTGATAATTAATTTGATATGCTTTTGGGTCTCTTCCTTTGAAATACTATTAGGAATGTCATACTGAGATCCAACAGTAGCTAATCTATCTGCATTTTGATTTAGCATCCTAGGGATGGCAACAATATTGAAAGCACAAAAGTCTTCAATTGCATCTCAAACTCTATGTATGCTTTCATGGTGTCATTTTTGGTTGCACTTATCCCTCTCACTTGGCTGACTAATAACTAACTATTGTATACACCTAAAAATGGTCATCTAGAATATTAGCCCCTTTTGCTAAATCAGCAATTGCTTATTCTTGATCAAATCCTAGCTCTATCATTTATTTGATTATTTTCTATGGGCTAACCATCTTATCCTAAGTTTTTATTTATTTAAAAAGAATATTTCCTCCCCTTTTAAATAAATAAAAGCCCCCACTTTTCCTCTTATCCTAAGTTGCACAAATAAAGCATTATTCTTATTTATAAAAAGAGAAAAAGCACTTTTTGTCTCATATGGACACAAAAGTCAACTCCTATCTTCTCATTGGAGGATACTTGTGCACATGGATTGCTCCTCTTTTAAGCTCCGTCGTTGATTAAATCTTTTGCCTCTTAATCTCCATGGTCCATTCCTTCTCATTTCCTTTAAAAGGAGAGCTCTCTTCTTCATTCTAGATCCCCAACTTTTTATGCTAACTTTATGCTGCAGGATTTCTAGGTCACTTTGGAGCTTTTGAAGATTTGGAGCATTCTTAGAATCTACATCTCATTCTTTCATTCTACATCTCATTCTTGCATTCTTAGCTTAGCTTCATATTTATGCTTTCTTAGATTAGCTTCATTTCTATGCTCTAGATTAGCTCACCTAGATTAATTAGCTTGGGTTGTAACATTTGCATATTTCCTTTCATAGCTTAGCTTGCATTTCCATTTCTAGCATAGCATTGCATTTCCATTTCTAGCATAGCATTGCATTGCATTTTCATTCTTGATTCTTGAGGATATTGGCATTCTTGCCCTTGTCTTCATTGAATCTCCCATAGCATGGTTTACTAGCAAGGTTATAGGCTAAATAGCTCTAGCTGAGAGCATTCTTAAAAACCCTTGCACTCCATGCCTAGGGGGCTATGGATCGATTTGTGAGGGCTCATTCTTGAGTTTCCTTGCATGTAATGATCCATAGAAGTGTGACACATTTATAGCACCATTTTTGGCGCCCACCGTGGGGCAGAGTAGATAGGCTTTGCTCTTTAGTTTCTTGCATTTTCATCATTTTTTGGATTTTTTTTCAGAAATTTTGTAGGTTTTGGTTCTCTGTCTCAGAGTATCACGCGATATACCTTACTATACGCGTGTGACACTTCATGCCAGAGAAGAATCGCACAACAGTATTGAGGTATATTGCCTGGTGTTGTGCGAAGTATCGCTCGCCTATTGTGTAGTATATCGCCCGGACTGAGGTATATCGCCCGGCTACAGGAAACTGTGTCACGCGATACTGGTGAAGTCTGAGGTATATCGCCTGAACCTGACAAAGAGCTATTTTTGGGCTATTTTATCTATCTTGCAAGTTTCGGGTTCTTAGCTATCTTTTTGAAATTTTCTAAAATTTCCAACGTTTTTGCAATTTTTTTTTGAAATTTTGCAAATGGTATCAAAAGTTTAAGTGTGATATATCGTTGGAAAGGTCTTTCTAAGCCTAATCCAACCATGATGGTTTCATTTTCAGATTTTATCATTTGATCAGTTATTTTTGTAGATTATCTAATTTTTCATGTACTAATCATTGTTAGATTTTGGATTTTGATTCTCCTAACTCTTGTTGGTCTAACAAGTTGTGGTTGTAGGTGCTTCTTGCTTGAAATTTGCTAAAATCACATGTCAAAGAGGGCTACTAATGGTTTTTGCAGGGCTTCCCTAAGCATAAAAACCAAATCAAGTGCTTGTTTAATTGCTTTCTTTATTAAGTGCGGCATATACTAGTTGTTTCCTTTCATAGGCACTTAATACCTTGTTGTAGAAATTTTGAGGTGGTAGGAGAGTATGCTCTTCACCCTTGTGGTGAAACAGAAATCTTGACCCATCTTGGGATTTTGAAAGCAAGGGGGTAATTAAATCTTTGCTTGGTGTGTTTGGGAGAGATTCTTGAGATAGGGGAGTATGCTCTTCACCCTTGTGGTGAACCAAAAACCTTGAACCTCAAGAGTTAATCCATTCTTTGTTTAGTATAGGATCCTTTAGCGGGCCTGCTCTTGAGCAATCAAGAGGAATGACCCAAGTGGGGACAACCTTGTCATCATTTTCCTTGGTGGCGAGTGATTCCAACTCACTATAATCTCAAGGCTATCGAGGACACAAAACCTTGGTAGACATAACACTTGTCTTCGCTTGATGTTAGTAGCTCATGGGATTGTGACCATGGGGAAATCATTTAGCAAGAATACTTAAGGTACTCTTGAGGCCGTGAGGTCCTAGTCCTTTATGAGGAGCAAGAGGGGTGTTATGAACAGAAGCCCTTACTACGAACCATTAGTTAGAAGCCACCTTATTTTAGCCGCTTAGCTTCTTGGTGCAAGGTTTGATCCAAGTGGAATAACCCGGATCACCCCAAGACACTCACCATATGTGTTCCTTTGGTTGTGTTTTTGACACTTCCATGACACCGCCAATATCTCTTGTGGGCAACCACTTGGTGTGAGGCAAGGGAGCATCAAGTTGTGGGCCATGTTGCTAAGTAATGAGCCTTGTCCTTCTAGGTAGTAATTGCTTGAATTGTCTTCGATTATGCTATACCAGTGTAAACGTTCTCAACATTCAAACAAATGGTAGCATTCATAAGGTTCTCTATTTTGATATCACAAGTGCTTATCTTGGCAAGGTTGCTTTTGCCCTTGTTTCAAGTGTTCTATGACATTTTTGATCCCATACTGTTTGCAAACTTGTCTTTTATCTGTTGCTACTACTTGTCAAACTGAGAATTTGCACTGTTCAATCTACAAATTTGGTCCAAGCGCTTCAAAACTGAGTTTTTCACATTCACTAGTCAAGAGTCATATGATATTGAAGTATCCTTGCATACCCTCAACCAAGAATCCTGAGTTATTCTGCTGTCCTATTACTGTTGCAATCTGGAGTTGCTAAACTTGCACTTTAACCTGCTGTAGAGTGTCTTTTTCTGTTCTTACCTGAAACTGGTTTGTTACTTACATGTTTAGATTTGTTCTAGACTGAAACAAATGAGATAAAACTATTGGATTTGAGCTTAACAAATGCTACTCTTGATCACTTGTCGCATCACAGTTACCTCTCTAGCTACTTGCTTATTGAGCTTCTTGCTCGCTGCTCGGCTTTAGTCAATTGATTGATGTAAGTGCTTGAGCACTTTTGACAAGCCATCTCTCTATTGTTCTACTTTGACAAGTTCTCTTTATTAGCTTCGCTTATCTCAAATCTGAGAAACTTTGTTTCATTCTATTAGTCAACCAACATCTCTTTTCATGCCGGTTACAACTCGGTCTCAATTTGAGCAGGAGAGTCATCCTCTATTCAATTATACACAGTTACCTTCTCCAACTAGACGTTCAAAAGCACCCATTAGCAATGATAGTTCTAGTTCTGACCAATCTAAGAATTCTAAGGCTACACCGTGGTACAAAGGAGGTTTCCTCTTTTCCGCATTCAAGACCCCCAAAAACACAGACAGTGTCTCACTCACTTTGACTGAACAAGAAAAATTTCAATGTTTGCAAGAACATTTTGAGCATAAAGATAACCAAGTGCGCTTAGACAAAGAAGACAATCAACAAAGGATGGATGCTACTAGGCACATGGCTTATAGAGGGACATTTCATGATCAACCTGAGACTAGTAACTATGAGCATAGACCTCTTTTTAATGGCAACAATGGCAACAACACACCACCAAGATCTCCTCCAATACCTACTTTTGGTATGCCTTCTTCACCTCCTAGACCTCCTCCCTCTCAACATGAGGCAGAGGTTGATGATGATATTTCTAGTGAGGATCTTATGAGATTTGAACAAGATGTGGTCTCCCAACGAATGATGCATAAGCTTTTAAAGCGTAATGGCGATCAATATTTTCAATATATGACTTCTAGAGGATACAAGCTTCCTCCTGGCTATGATGTCAAACAAATTGTCCAACAAAGAGTACCAATTAAATTGGAATTCCTTCACGAAGAACTACGTCGGACAAATCAATGCCTTACCCAAATGGCATTAGAAAGAGAGCCTCCAAAGGTCTCTTTTGTCGAATCAATTTGTGCTCTTCCTTTTGATAAAAGTCTATACATGGCCCCATTTCCTAGGGATATTGAGGTTCCCAAATATGACAAGTATGATGGAAATGGTGACCCCCATGACCATGTGTGTCACTTTTATGCTCTTAGCATGGACTTTCTTCATGAAGACACATTTCTTCTACGACTGTTCCCTCGAATCTTAAGAGGCCAAGCTTTAGAATGGTTTGCAAAATTGACACCACCTCTTAAGGCTTTTGATGAGTTGGCTCAATGATTTACCCAGCATTATTCTTACAACATCCAACAACTTGTCACCATGATAGATCTCGGTAATCTAAGACAACATCAAGGTGAGCCATTTTCAACTTACTTACAATGTTGGAGGTCATTGTATTCTAGATATCCTTGTCCGCTACCTGAAAGAGAAAAGATTGACATTTTCGTCAACACACTTGTGCCTGAGCTATTTTATGATCTAAGGAAGCAACTGTTCTCCTCTTTCAATGACATGGTTGAAAGTGCATATCGAATTGAGGATGTAGCTATAAGAAAAGGGGATATTGTTATTAATAAAGATGCTAAAGGCAATGGCAAAGACAAGAACAAACCTTGGAATAAAAACAAGTATGTTGTTAATGATGGGGTTGTTGATGCTCCTAAAGTTAAAGAGCCCACTTTCAATCTCTCCAATGCTATCTATGCAGCAAAACAACAAGAAGCTGCCAATGCTCAAGTGCTCCTAAGCCTCAATATGCAGACAAGCCTAAGAAGTCATTTCGAAAGCGAGTCTATACCAAGTTGGCAGAACCCTATGATGTGATCCTTAAGACTTTGGTTGACAATGGATATCTTATGCTTCTTGATAAACCTGGTAACTAGGATCCACCAAATAAGCCTAATTGGTGGAGAGAGGATCATTACTGTCATTATCACAGAAACAAGGGACATTCGACAGATAATTGTTTTAGCCTTAAGGATGATATTCAGGATCTTATTGAGAATGGCACAATCTCCACTGATGGCTTAACTGAAAATGCTGATCACACAGCTTTCAAGGATCCTCTACCTAAGCATGACAAGGGGGAAACCTCTCAAAAGAAGAATTATGATGTAAAGATCAATTACACGTATCCTTCTAATACGCCTGTGATCAACATGGTAGAGCCCGTTGAGAGCATTTTAATGATGAGGTCTCAAGAGGATAATAAAGCCAATCATGGTACACCAAAGTTGGTCTTGCAAACACGTAGTAGTTCATCTTCCCGAAGTGAGACACTGAATGCTGTTACTAGGGGGCAAGCCAAGATTGTCCTTAAAACTGTGCAAGATCCCAAGCACGCTTTTCCTTCCAAACAAGTGGCTCCTTCAGCCACCCCTAGCTATGATCTTGTCCAACATTTGCAAAAGACACCAGCATAGATCTCTATCCTTGAGTTGCTTCGATTATCCCCTTCACATAGAGAGATTCTTGATGAGGCTCTACATACAACACGTGTTCCCAATGACATTGATCCAGATCAATTTCAGGCTATGGTCAACCACATCTCATCTCCGCTATCTCTCTCCTTTTCTGTAGAAGATGACATATCCATTGCTCACCCACATAATCTAGCTTTACACATTGAAGTTCTAGTTTACCATACCCGAGTCCGCCGAGTCCTGATAGACAATGGTGCAGGGTTAAATATTGTTTCTTTCAATGTCATACAACAGTTGGGTTTGTCAAATTTTGCTGTGGATTCTAAGAAGAAGATTACTATAAAAGCTTATGATGAAGTGGAAAGATCTTCCAAAGGTCTTGTCACACTACCTGTCCGAGTGGGTCCTATCATGAAAGATATTAGCTTCCAAGTATTGGACATCCCACTCGCATATAACATTCTTTTGGGTCATCCTTGGATCCATGACATGCAAGCTGTTCCTTCCACTTATCACCAGTGCATGAAATTTCCATACAATGGCACTGAAGTTGTGATTCCTGGAGACCATACTATTGCTATTAATGCTCTTGCTGCTACTAAAAAATTTGTTCCTCACAATGAACCTTCTGTTGGTCCTAGTACATCTCTAGTTGCTGCTGAGAAATCACTTAAGATGATGAGCCTTGGTATGGGTGAATATATGCTGGATTCCTTTGCTTCTATACCTATTTCTCCTAGGTCATATGGGAAACCTTCTGATCAGATGAAGCCTTCCACTTCTGCTATGACGATCTTTGATACTTTTGTTCCTTCATCCATTCCTTTAGAAGCAGAAAGAGAAGAACAAGTTGTCCAAGAGTGGATCTATAGAGAAGATGAGGGTAGATTTTCCCTCCTTGATAATTCCAAAAATACTCCCATGCTCAGTAATTCAGACACAGATACATATGAGTCACCACTGCACACTATGGTTCAAATGGGAGATGATCTTCCTTCTACCTCACTTCTTTGGTGAGAAGAGTGTATATCTACTGATGCTATGGTTGAGGCCTCTATGTCTAGAACCTATGTGCCTAAAGAATCATTGCACTATGATAGACAACATTGCAACATTGCACGGTTACTACAAAGAGGTGATCTATCACATAACGACATGAGTATCTCTACTTCTCAGCATCTTAAGCCTCTTCCAGAAGGTTCTTCCATGATAGATATGGATGTTGATGTAGTTCATACCTCTCGTAACCCACTTGACATAGTTGATGAGTCTTGTGCAGGGTCTGATGAGTTTGTTCCCCGTATTACCTTAGTAGACTACGTTGGTCCTTCTATGATGAATCTAGATCGAGCTACTTTTGGAGCTTACCCTATAGGCTCCACCTCTCTTGTCACCATAGATGACACCCCTTGCATAAATGCTATTGAACCAGTCACTTCATTTCATCTCGCATCAACACCTATTACTTCTTCCACTAGCGAACTAGCAACAAAAAAGATTGAATCAGCAATCAAACATCACAGTCATCAAGTCAAAAGAAAAGAGCAATGGTCAGATGGTGAAAACCACATTGTGGTGGTATCCACACCTAAGAAAAGTAAAAATAAAAATCTGCAAAAAAATAATGATTCTCAAATAAAAGATGACAAGCTGATTCTCTACAAAAAAATGGTGCACTACTTCAAGCATGATCTCATATCTGTTACACTTCAGCCCACTCCTAGAGCTAAGAACAAAGTTGCTAATGCCTTGGTTACTTCAACATCCATCTTACAAATGAAAAAGCATAAAATTCACTACAAGTTCCTGGTGGACGAATTACGCTCCTACCTTCCACCTCATATCCCTCCTAAAAATCCACCACGCCATTCTTTCCGCCATCCCTTACACTTTTCCTTTGTCTCTGGTGACTTGTATAGGAAGGGTCTAGATGAAACTCTCCTTAAGTGTCTAGAAATAGAGGAGTCAAAAAAAGTGCTAGCTGAAATCCATGATGGCATATGTGGATCACATTCTAACGATCCTTCGCTAGCTCAGACATTGCTTAGGGCTGGTTATTATTGGTCAAACTGGTTGAGAGCTCCTATCATCACAGTTGCAGCATTTGGGCCTAGGGCCTATCAGTTCTCTACATCAGAGGAAGTAGATTCTTGATGCTTGTTTCTGTCTGGGGCATCCTTTGCACATATTTTATGATCCTGAAAAAATTCCAAAAAAATTCATATATGATGCTGAAAAAATCCTCAAAAGCATAAAAAGTACTGAAAAAAAATGAGCATCCTAGTGAAAACCTAGCAATAGGCGCTTTGATGTCTCACCAAAAAAATTCAAAAAATTCAAAAAATCAAATTTTTTTTTTTTTGAAAAAGTGCCTTGGTGAAAACCTGGAAATAGGCGCCTTGGTAGCAAAAATACAAAAAAAATTATAAAAAGTCCTGAACAAATTGCAATAAATCTATCAAGTGGTGAAAACCTGGAAACAGGCGCTGCTTGAGACCCTTTGCACCTATGTCTATCAGTCTTGCGTGGTGCTCATTCGCTCCACTTCTCGCTTTGCCTCTCCAAGCCTAGAATTCACTCTTGTCTTAGTCTAAGGGGCATACGTTGTTTTAAGCTTATCTTGGGTCTCTTTGTGCGTCTGGGTTTCTTAGGCATCTCATAAATGGTGTTTTTCAACACCACCCCAACTGTGTTTTTCAACACTATCCTAGCGTCAAGTGTTTCTCAACACTTATCAGATATCCTGCCCGCAGTCTAGCTGATGCAATATTTCTCACTGGCAAATGCGATACTCAAAGTTTGACTCTATGACCTACACACACACACTTAAACATTTGACTCACTGAGACTTTCTTGGCTTTATTTCTTTGTGTGCTATCTATGATGCTTTCTTTGCTGAGTGTTCTCCCCCTATGATCATTTTCGATGATGCATAGCTAGAAGACTGAGGGAATGAGAACATGTTTTATTGCTTTTTCTGATTGTGGGTATATTTTGTTGGTCCTAACTGCCATTAAGCATTTATGCTTGTTCCACTTGACATTGGGATCTACAAGGTATTATCCTTGACTTTTTTGCAAGTGCATGCTTATAGTCATCTTGACTTTCTTGTGTCTCGATGCGAGCATAATCTTGCTATATCAAACTTAGGTAATCTCACTACACTAGTCATCTTGACCTACATGTCTTTGATGCCTAGGTGGGATTTCCACATTTCTATCTGATATAGATCATATTCAGATCCACATAGTTATGCTAGTGTGTATTGTATGATCTTGTGACGCTACCAATAACGCTCGATGATGATAATTAGATGTCTATTGGCTTTGTAACCTTGCAAGTAAACCACTTTTCATGTAGCTTGCATTGTTAGGTTCATGTTAGTTAGTTTTGCATCTTGCATATGGAGAGAGCTCTCCTTTCATCTTTCATGGACTTGTTAATCAACTGCGCTCACCTTTCACTTCTTCTCAATCATGTCTTTCACTTCTGGTCTTTCATATCCCATCATTTTCCTTTCATTTTGGGATCGAAACCGAAATCTGAGTTCCCCTTGATTATTCCCATCGCCTTTCTCCTTCTGCGTAGTTGGCTAACCTTTTGAGGCCTGATCCTTCGATCCTCTCTGGGGCATTCTTCACCTCTTCATCTCCATCTCTCTCACCCTTCTAGTCTTTCATTCACTTTCAAATCCCAAGTTCAAATCCCCCTCCGTGGTGTTTCTGGGTTGAGGGACCACTTGGTTCGTGCCCTAGATCCCATGTGTGTGGGCATATCTTCACTGCTTGATGGTTATTCTATTCTCTTTCTTCGATTATGATTTCTAGTGATTTGATCATGTTGCTCTTGCTTCTACTTTCCCTCTACCTGGATTTCACTTTCAATCACAAGGGGGTAGACACATCATATTTTATTAGCTATCTCTTTCCTAAGTGTTCATTACTATCGCTACCAGGTTGACCATGCAGGATTTGCTATCTCTCTGCACTTCATTCTTTGGAGTCAGAATGCTATTGCTTGCCTTCTTGGCTATCTACTTGCCTTCTTAGCTGATCTATTCTTTGACGTAATTTGTTCCCAGATCGATCACACATTATTCAAAGAGGGGCAAATGTATACACCTAAAAATGGTCATCTAGACTATTAGCCCCTTTTGCTAAATCAGCAATTGCTTATTCTTGATCAAATCCTAGCTCTATCATTTATTTGATTATTTTCTATGGGCTAACCATCTTATCCTAAGTTTTTATTTATTTAAAAGGAATATTTCCTCCCCTTTTAAATAAATAAAAGCCCCCACTTTTCCTCTTATCCTAAGTTGCACAAATAAAGCATTATTCTTATTTATAAAAAGAGAAAAAGCACTTTTTGTCTCATATGGACACAAAAGTCAACTCCTATTTTCTCATTGGAGGATACTTGTGCACATGGATTGCTCCTCTTTTAAGCTCTACCGTTGATTAAATCTTTTGCCTCTTAATCTCCATGGTCCATTCCTTCTCATTTCCTTTAAAAGGAGAGCTCTCTTCTTCATTCTAGATCCCCAACTTTTTATGCTAACTTTATGCTGCAGGATTTCTAGGTCACTTTGGAGCTTTTGAAGATTTGGAGCATTCTTAGCATCTACATCTCATTCTTGCATTCTACATCTCATTCTTGCATTCTTAGCTTAGCTTCATATTTATGCTTTCTTAGATTAGCTTCATTTCTATGCTCTAGATTAGCTCACATAGATTAATTAGCTTGGGTTGTAACACTTGCATATTTCCTTTCATAGCTTAGCTTGCATTTCCATTTCTAACATAGCATTGCATTGCATTTTCATTCTTGATTCTTGAAGATATTGGCATTCTTGCCCTTGTCTTCATTGAATCTCCCATTGCATGGTTTACTAGCAAGGTTATAGGCTAAATAGCTCTAGCTGAGAGCATTCTTAAAAACCCTTGCACTCCATGCCTAGGGAGCTATGGATCGATTTGTGAGGGCTCATTCTTGAGTTTCCTTGCATGTAATGATCCATAGAAGTGTGACACATTTATAGCACCAACTATCACCATAAACTTTTAGGGCTTTGAGCCCTCTTTTCCTAGCCCACTCTAGTCCATTCACTAGACTTTCGTACTCTGCAATGTTGCTAGTATAGGAGAAATTGAATCTAAAATTTGTATAATATATTTCTCCTTTCAGGGACACTAGCATAGTGCCACCACTAGAACCATGTCTACTTCTAGCTCCATCAAAAAATAATTCCCAAATTAGGTTGCTCTAATTTTTTGAATCAGTGTCCTCTTTGAGAAGGTTTGGCTCTATGGATCCACTTTCTTGTATCAAATAGCTTCCCAAACCAGCATCCCAAATAACATTTTCTTGGGCCTCTAAAGCCTTCTCTGATTCTAGTTCATCTAGTAAAATATCAGGGATATTTTCTATCTTAGTATTTGTTTCTCTTATAATTGGGAAGTCATTGCTATCAAATGCAAGGTAGCTTGCATTGATGGTGTTGGACACATATGGTTCTATATGGTGAGCTGCCAATGATTCAGATTTTATGGTGACCTTGGTACCATATCTTGTGTGAAAAAGCATGTGAGACCAGTCAGAAGAAAGGTAGCCTCCTATCTTAGCTGTAAACTCCCTTGATAGACATATGGCAAATAAAGCGGGGAGATCTATGATATATATATCAAGTAGGATGGAGAAATTAGGACTTGCATGAAGGATTAGAGTAGTATTCTTAGCCACACGTATAGTGTTAACTGAGGATCCATCAAGTTGTGTGACCCTCTTTTGGAAGGGTTCATATTTAAGTCCTAGTTGGTCAGCTACCTTTTTTGGCATTACAGTAGTAGTAGCTCCACTATCTACCATACAATTATGTACTAAGGATTTTCTAATAATTAAAGATACATAAAAAGGAGGGGGTTTTGAATTCCTACCTCGAATGGTATTGGCTTTGGAGTTGCAACTTGGAGCCTCCTTTTCTTGATCAGTTTTGACCAACACTGGCTTTGCAATATCTTTTGTAGGCTGAGGAGCTGTTACTTCAGTCATGGCTTTCTTTAAAATCTCAGGTTTTCCTGGAATAGCCAAAGAGTCCCACATAGACATGGTAACATTCACCTTCTTCATGTTTTCTACAAAGTTGAAAGGTGTCACAGTATGTAATATTTGTTGTGCTTTTACTATGATAGGTTCCACTTCTTTGAGAGTCTGGCCTTCTTTGCTTGTGATGACAGGAGCCTTCTTAAATATGATGGGAGTAGCTTGATGCAGTGGTTTTGCAAATGTAGTGGCTTTAGTCCCAGAATCTGCTCACTCCATGTCTTGAGCCCTTCTCTTTGATATTGTGTTGGCAGCAATGGAAAATTCATCATTGACTCCATTGAAGTCTTGTAGCTCCAAATTGAAAAGAGCAATCTCATTATCCCGTGATTCTTGTTGAGGAATTGATCTACTAGAAGAGGCCTCTAATTGAGTCTGTGAGGCATTCTGAACCATTAAGGCTTGGTTCATCCATCCATTTGAACATGTAGCCTGATTGTGAGGTTGATTACAAGGAAAACACTTTTCATTGTCCAAGGCCATATTATTTTGACTAGGAACAACGTCCCTAACTGGATTTGCAAAATTAAGAGGTGCAGGGTTGTATGGTTGGAATGGTCTTTGATTAAAATTTTTCTTTTGATAAGCTCCTTGATAACCTCCTTGGTATGGTGGCCTATTTTGCTGATAAGGCTATCCTTGATTCTAATATTGTTGATTAGGACCTTGGCCTTGTGGCTGAAAGGGGGGTCTAATTCCTTGCCCTTGCTTCTTTAGGTTTGTAACCTCTTTAGTTAAAATTTGCACCAAATTTGTCATTTCTTGCCGACTACTTTGCTGGCTATTCTTCATCTCTTGTAGTTCTTGAGAGAAACTTGCCTTTAGCTCCTGACTGCTTGCACTAGCCTGAGGTGCTAATATGGTGGGAATAGGTGTAAAAGGAGGTATTTGTAGAGGTGAAATGGGTTGAAGGCTAGGAAAGATGGGCATGGGTGGCTTTCTTGCTATCATGCTTGCCTGGATTAAACAATTTTCAGCTCTGACAGCTATGTCAAAAGCTTGGGGTAAAGAGGTACCACCCATAGATTGGATCATGATAGAGATTTGAGCATTCAAGCTTTGCAAGAAATATATGAAAGCATGATTAGTTGATGGCCTCACTGAGATTGGTATTCTATTCCATGTCTTGAGGAATCTATTGTTATAATCTGTCATTTATTCTTGAGGGTCTCTTTTAATGGTTGTCAACTGCTCAACCAAAGACAAGTTGTCTAATTTATCTTCAAAATGTTTACTCAATGCATCCCCTAATCCATCCCATGAATCAATGGAACCAATAGTTAAAGTGCTAAACCATTCAAGAGCCTTACCTTTGAGGGAGGCTGCTAATAACCTGGTGGCCACATCTTCTTGAGTTATATTATGTATGTTGCAGATAGTGGTCACATCTCTAATGTTTTCAAAAGTTGTAGTTTGTCCTTCACCTGTGAAATCAGGTAAGCTCTTCAATGCCACCAAGGGCACATCATGATGTTGAGAAAAGTTCAATGGACTCCCCTAGTTGAAAGGCGCAAAAGAAAATTGCCTAGCCATTGTAGGAGCTGAAACTTGCTGAGTAGCAACTATGTGAGTTGTATTTGATGCTAGATTTGAATCTACTTCTAGATCTCTAGTCAGAGATCTTCCTCTTCTTCTGAGATGAAAGGGAAAAGGACTCCTTTTTGAAGTATCAAGTGGTGTAGACTGTACTCTCCTTGTAGGGGATTTTCTTTGGGTTGATCTACCTTTGTAGCTTCTTTTTAAGGACAACTCTGAAAATTCAGTGGCCTTTGAGCTCCTAGTCTCAATCTTTCTCATAAAATTTGAACAAGGTTAGCCTGAATCTATGAAATCAGTGGAATCACCATATATACTTGATAGAAAAACTTCTAAAAGTTTGTATTATGCAATCAGTATATTAGAGATAACATAATCTTTCAAAGATAAACTTCTTTTGATGTCCCACCGAGCGTGCCAGAATTGTTATACACTAAGTTTGCACCCTTGTTTCAAGCTCTCTTGGTCTTGATAACTTAGTATAATATGGGAATCATCTCCAGGTGTGGGACCGATGCTAACTAAGATGAGACCTCTAGGTTCTAGGTTGGTTCCTCTTGGATAATCACCTTAATTTTCTCTTTAACAGGAAAGAAAATTTTTAAGGGAAAAGGGATAGAAGGAATGCTTGAAGGGAAATGACTGAAAGAAAACTATCCTAGTAGGTGATACACTAAATTAAAATGAACACAATACACTGACCAAATTAGCATGAAGGCTCTCAGATCTAATAGAACACAATCTTCCTAAACAGGATTGCATAAGTGTTTCATAGAGAGGACTAAACAAAAGACACAGACTGTGACCTGCAAGCAAACGTTCTCTTCAGAAAAAGGGCACAGGAATGAGACAGAATGACAGGGGGTTGAAGTATACCCACAAACTCACTCAAATCAAATCAAACACAATAGTACACAAATGAGCTAAAAGAAAGAAGAGCTCTGGAACTCCAAGTTTTCTCTAACAAAGCCAGTATATTATACTCAATAAGAGAAATACAGACAAGGGAAAGACCAGAGGGCAAAAAAAATGCCATGAATAGCCTTTATTGAATCTGAGATTTCAATGAAAGATTACAAACTGTAAGAGCCAGAGGGAAGAAAAATTCCCTTAGATAACTCCTAAGAAAGAAAACTCCCCTTTTACCAAAATGTAAACTCTGAGCTCTAAAAGCTTCAAAAACTAATATATACATCTCCTTATTGCCCACAGGCATGAGCCAAAATATCTAATTAGGGTTACATAGATTTTCATAGAATAATGGAAAACCCTAATTCTGTCATTTCTGATCATAAATGCATCCTTGAAAATATCCTGATCGATCAGATATTTGTTTGCGTGTCCATTTCATTACTATATATGCCTGCAGACAAGCTGCCTTGATCCATGTACCTCTCTACAACTTGGGCTCACCATAACTACTCAAATTTGGTAATCTTAGATATTTGAATTTAAAATTATAAATGGTCACAGGTGGCGCCAAGCCTTTCCTTATCAACGGCTGATATTCAAACTTGATCTATCTTTAAAACAGGGCCATCAGATCTTCCATTTTTCCTGGGCACCGTATCTGTCATTAACCCTAACTCATCTGGTGAATATGTGAATAAGGCTTTCACTTCAAGTTCTCCTTTCTCTTTAGTTGTTGAATCTCACTATCTTTTAACTAACTCTGGCTTGGTCTAGCAATCACCTGACAAGCGTTGATCCCTTTGGTAGTTGCTTTATCTCCTGAAGTCTTCAGAATATTCCTTCCCATTAGGAGGTTACTCGACTGAAGAGAACCTCACAATCATAGAATAGAAAAGAATATTCTCCCTTTATTGAGTGATCACCCGACTAGCATTACAAACCTAGGCCCATCCTACCACTTGTCATTATATCACTGGCCTTCGACTACTCTATCAGCTTTGACAACTGCCAATTATTTGACATAACTCAACCTAAAATTGATCATTGGAGATGTGGAGATTGGGCAACTGTGCATTGTATAGATCGCTGAAAGATTCTCTTAACCTTGGTCAAGTCTGGAGATCACCCGAATGAAGGTAATCGTGAAGTCGCCAAACAAAAATCTAACCTTGAGTTATGTCCAAAGATAAGGTGACAGTCATTGATCTTCTTTCATCTTATAGTCCTTGCTGAATCTCCTGATCCTTTTCTTAAGTGGGGTTAAACCCTGAGAATACATGACCAAAGCAATCTCTAAGTCGTTGAGAACTTTCTTTACCCTGGGTTTAATCTGGAGACCTCCCGACTAAGGACTTTTCAACTCATATTTAATATATATTTGAATTTGGAGATCTAGCGACTAAGCCCCCATTCTCCAAGTCATCAGACATATTGGAATATTCCTTTTGTGCTAAGCATTTACTCGACTAAGGAAAATCTCATTGTCGCCAGACCTCATCGAATATTCATTCTGCATTATGAGATCACTCAACTAAAGCTTTAGTTGCTGAATCATTGAAAGATATTTAACCTCTCCCAAGACTTGACCACCGACTATCTGGAGATTACACGACTGAAGGAAACTAAACTGCCCGCTAGGTCGTCGAAGGTTAAGGACTTGACTGCCAGAAACAAGAGATTCTATAACCAATGCAGTCACATAATCACTGAGTAATATTTTAACCGTCTCAAAGAATTGGAGACCTAGTGACTATTCAACTTAACTCGATTCTCCTTTAACCAGCGTATATCTGGCAAATGCCCGACTGAAGAAAACCTAAGTCGCATGGACTTTTGTTGATCCTAGGTTAACTCACGAGACTTCCTAACTAAGGTGAAATCGCCAAGTCATTAGATGAAAATGGAATATGCCTTCTGATTAGGAGATTAAGAGATAGAAGGAAGTCATGGGATCGGAAGGTAGAAAGGAATATTCTGCTGAGCTTAAGAGATCTCGCAACTAGCCTTATCATGGAAAAGTGCACATGGATAAAAGGAGACTTAAGTGGCTAAAAAAGTAATGGTGAAATAGAATAGGAGATAGGGTTTCTAGGGTTTTGTTTTTTTTTGGCCTCCAACGGTCATATTTTTTTTTCAAATTTAATACCTTGCAACCAAAATTGAATAGATAGGAAATTTTGGGTAACAGTTATTGTGTCTTTGCGTGATGAGTACATTGAGACATCAACCTAGAAGGCCGCATGGCCTTAGGGAGAGCATTGGATGAAGACACCAGAATATATCCAGCCCCTGATTATGTTGAATAAGATCATGCAAGCTTTGATATGACATGTATAGACACTATGGAGTCTATGTTTGTGATAGCAGCACTTGGAGATTCATATCTTGTGTTCACGAGATTTTGTTTGACTAGACAACATGCAAAGTTGAGCTACTTGTGATGGATTAAAGAGCTTGAAACATATCATTTCTGCACCATTTGATTATCAACAACCAAGGAGATCAGTTTGAAGAAGCATTTCAAACACCTAGCAACCACATTGCGTGATTGATTCGAGTAGAAGTTCTAGAATTTAGCGTATCAAGGTATAAGTTTAAGAAACATCCATTTAAGTCTTGTGAGGATGATTTGGAATGAGCATTTTCATAAACCCCTTATGGCGTGTTGCATGTTGAAGACATTAGGGCTTACATACACTGCAAATATGAGATTATAGGAGATGTTGATATCTACAGTGAATTAGATGGGATGATAGACGCAGATGGAAAGATGATAGAGGATTTTAAGCATTTGGAAGATCAATCCATTATTAAGTTAACCCTTGTAAATGAGTTCCATGAAATTGAATGGTTCAAGATAATTCTAAGAGAAATCCATGACCAGTTTATATGGATTGGAGACCAACTAGTTAAGATATGTGGACAAATGATTCATGAGGTAACTAGATTTGATAATACTAGAGCCCTCCCAGTAGCTAAGAAAAATATCAGAAAACAAGCAAAAACCCTAACCCATTCTAAGTGGGATAAGAGAGCAATGACAGTAAATGACATCTTTCAGCAAGATGTGAGGTTGGTGGCAATGATATTAGGTTACAAGATGTTCCATAGCAGTAGACCTAACTCTGTATCAGTTGGAGTAGTTATGATGGCATACAGAATGGTTAAGGAAAACAACAAATATAACCTATGCGAAGTTATAGCACAACAATTTTTAGAAAATGTGAAGGTTATCAAGAAAGATAAGTTAAAGGAATTCAGGTTTGGTTCATATGTACATCTACATTGAGCACAAATTCCTTGGAATGCACCCTAGAGAATGAAAGAATGATGTACCTACTGGTATTCAAATCTCTGAGAGCTACATAAGACAAAATAAAATTGGGTAGATAGAGAGTTGTTTGAAATGACCAAAATCCTTCAAAGGAAAATGAAGGATAGATACAAGATACCTAAGGAAATAATTGAAAAATATAAAGACACAATCTGTTTCATGGTTGAAACTGACTGTGAGTGCTTTGAGGCAGTCGAGCCTAGGAAGAAATGGTGCTATCCTATGGGGTATGAAGTTAGTTATGAGGTTCTCACAATGCAAGTTGAACATGTACTTGCAGCTAAGGTAGACACATCTGAAGAGAGATGGGGAACATACTAGGAAAAGCCATAAATAGTTAGAGAAGAACATGATAAAGGGACTAGGAAGAGAAAGATTGACAAAATAGTTGATGATATTACTGTGAAGGTAGGAATTGTGTGTGTGAATTTTGTACCTGTTTTGTAGACACAACACTTTAGTAAAACATTAGAGGTTAGCAAAAATGAAATCTGCAATGAATTGAAAGCTAAACTAACCAGGCAATTTACTACCTTCTAATAGGTGCGAGATTGATGTTCTCAGATTGTAATTGAGATCAATGACCTTGACGACACCTAAATGAAGGATTTGAATGCAAAAATGATATGAAATATGAATGCAATTAATCTATTTTTTTTGATATTTTCTATGCAATGATATGATGAAAACTTGATATGAATCTATGCTAATATGGAAATTGATATGCTAAAATGATCTAACAATAATATGAAAACAAAAGCGATCTCACAAACCGTGGTTGATTCGCAATAAGCTTTGATCCTCCAGATACCAATGTGCCAGCATGAGCTTGCCAAATTATGAGATGATTTGAGATGAGCTGAGGCCTTAATTTATAGAAATTCAGGGCTTTAGAGGTGCATGAATAAAAGCCATAAATCACTCAAATAACTCAGCTTGATTTTTGAGTTATTTTTAAATAAAGATAATTTAATTCACAAAAACATGCAAATCAAAGTTTAACTCAAATTAGAAGTTTAGATCAACTTTAAAACTCAAAAATGGTGTTGAGTTCCAAAAAGTCAATAACTTGCATTGATTTTCTGATTTAAAGTTTAACTGTTCTTTGATTGTGCACATGGATAATTATCAATTAATAAATAAATAAAGTGATTTATTTCCAACTTAACTGATTTTGAAAAATAAAACAATTGATTTATGGGTTAATCAATCATTTAATCAAACTTTTATTCAAAAATAATATTATTAAAAATTGACAACTTGCTTTAATTAATTAAATAAGAATTTAATCAATTATTCATAGGATTTTGGATTTATTGTCAAAATTAAATAATACAATTTAGGAATAAATAGAATTAACTTCAATTAAATAATTAAGTGGCAGAATTAAATCTAATTAATTAAATATTTAGAATATTCAATTAATCAAACTTTAGGATAAATAAGATTTATCACCAAATAATCATTAAATTAAAGATAATTATGATGATTAGGAATATTACTAGGAATATTCCCCAATGCAGAATTTAAGATAATCAATTAGGATTCGATGATGTGCAGATGTGCCTTTGGTTAGGACTTTGATGTCGATTTCGTTCGATGTGTTGATATAGAGGTTAATGAACCTATAGCCCATTTTTGGGGTATTACATTTTGCCCCTCTTTGAATTACTGTGCGAAGCGCAGTGGTTCAAAGATAGTCTATGTATGATGTTTGAAACTGATGATCTGATATGAGATTGCAATTGATATGAAACAAAAACTATGATATGAGACAAAGATTGATTGAAAGATTTGAAGATATTAGGTCCTAAATGACCAAAGATAATGGAAACTATAAAAGTAATGAACCAATGATTGCAAAGAAGTGTCAAAATGCCTGATTCTGAACCTTATGATTGCAAAGAAGTGTCAAAATGCCTGATTCTGAACCTTATGATTGCGAAGAAGTGAGTGACAAATTCCAAACTCGATTATCCTTAGAAGAATCATGTAGGTATCACATCTAAACCCTTCAGTTACCGAAGAATCAAGGAAATAACACAATTGAACCGATAGTTGCAAAAACTGATACAATTTACAAGATTAAGAGAATACCAGATTGATATGGATCTCAATAAATCTGATATGCCCCGAGGGATGATTGATTTGCCCCAAGCGATGAGGTCTTTTTGATGAATCAATAACTAGATGTGGTTGTTGTCTTGATTACTGAGGAAAGATATGATTTCAGCAAAGATATGATTTCAAATTAGATTACAAACTTTGAATGATGTGCAATACCATGCCCCCTTCGGGATTAAAATTGAAATTTGACAAGAAAAGTCAGTGTTGATAGTTTAGAAGCATGTTAATTGATTTGAGAAGTGGTTAAACACGTCCGGGAACGCATTCTACATCGTTTAGAGGTCCAAAAGACCAAGTTTGACTAGGTTTGACCATGGTTGAAATTTTGATAGTTTGATGTAAGATAATCAGTTAAGTTGAATACTAAATTTCTACTATGATTGAAGGTTGATTATGCAAGTAGTTAATAATATAAACAATCTCAGATTTTGATTTTGATCCCGAAAAAGGATTTTACTTGTTGTTTCATTGGAGGAACCTTCATGTGAGATTCGGCTCTTGTTAGATTTGAAGATGCGATTTGAAGAATCATTTAAGCATTGAAGTTTGTTTAATCATTGTGAGATCATGCAAAGATGAAAAATGAAATGCAACCTAAGACCTAGGACCTAGTCACTGATCATGTGTCGATTTGTTATCATCATTGAACTTTTAGGTAACCGGATAAATCAATACAATGCCCACTAGCTATGAAACCATAGACATATGAATATCGATTTATATGTGCAAGAATCAATACAACACCCACTGGCTAGGCAACCATGGACATATGAATATTGATTTTGTTTTCGGAATGTTGGATTAGATATAAGCACCAAGGCACAAACACCAGGATGACCTAAATGTCATGTCCATTTTGATATAGCAATTTGTATAAGCATCAAAACATAAACATCGTGATGACCTAAATACGCCTTGCGTACAAACACATCAAGCAGTCAAGAGATCATTCTAAATCCAATGTGAATTACCCGTAGTGACCCTTTATCGTTCACATCCTTAGGTAAGATCACATTCACAATAGGAGAAAGAACTCACTCAAAAAGATAATAGTTAGATCAAACTTCCTTGAATTTTCTAGGTATCAATGGTCGAGGTGCGCATGGCCATCCAATTCGAGATAGAGGCTCTCACAGTCGGACACCATTTCAATCCAGAATTTCCAAAGTTGTTAGATTTTCACATACAAGCAAAAACTAAAGAAAAGATTATGCCCCCAATCATCACTCTCTAAATCCTATAAAGGACATCATCAAAGAGCTCGAAAGGACATAATATGCAAAAATCTCAATGCGAATCAGTAAGCATACAAGGAGATAAAAGCATGTAAAAAGAATAGATTGTTTTCAGTTGAGTTTTGATGTTTGATTGCATTGTAGATGCAAAATCCTTTCTAGAGACAAGACTGATTGACTGACTCACATGAAGCTTCAAAGGACTCTGACTAGATATGATATGTCTAAGATATACTAGAGACCATAGGATATGACTGTGATTGCCCCCAAGTGTTAAACATTGATAGGATACATACGCTTGAGCTGAATGGTGTACAAACCGACTTATTGAGAACAAGAATGCAGAAACAAACCGAGAGATATGTACAAACTAAAGCAAGACTGAAAGCTAGAAAAGACCAAGATTGCACTGATAGATGGAGCGTTTTGAAACAAGTGGCACCTGTTTGCTGGGTTTTCACCATCTTGGAAAAGATTCTATTTTTGCTACCAAGGCGCCTGTTTCCAGGTTTTCACTAAGGCACTTTTTTTTTTCTATTTTTTTTTTTTTTCATTTTTTCTATTTTTTTGATATTTTTGATATTTTTTTATTTTTTTGATATTTTTGATATATTTCACTTTTTTTGTGAATCATCAAGGCGCCTATTGCTAGGTTTTCACCAAGATGTTCATTTTTTCAGGACTTTTTCAGATTTTTAAGATTTTTTCAGGACATTTTACTATAAACTGAATGCTTTAGGCATAGACTTTCTTTAGATGGAGAACGTTGATTGGTTCTCAGAGTTGTTCTCTTTCAGTCATTGAGAGTTGATAGGCACCTGAGCCAAAAGTAGCAGTGATTACAAAGGGACCCAGCCAGTTGGGTTCAAACTTCCCCTTGCGTTCCCGATGTGATTGATTTTTAGGATTTTCTCTCAAGACTAGATCACCAACCTGAAATTCTCTATGTCTAACTTTCTTGTTGTAGCTTCTAGACATTCTCTTCTGATATACTCTGAGATGATCATACGCTGCTTGTCTGCGCTCATCTAGTAGTTCAAGTTCTTGCAACCTAGACACTCTGTAGTCATCATCAGTTACTAGACCATGCATTCTGATTCTTAGTGATGAGATTTCAACCTCAATAGACAGTACCACTTTAGACCCATAAACTAAAGCAAAAGGTGTAGCCCCAGTAGGTGTTCTGATACTTGCTCTGATACCGGTTCTGATACTTTTTTTGATACTGGTTCTGGTACTTGTTCTTATACTTGTTCAGATACTTGGTATACTTGATAGCATCTTTTTCCATTGCAAACTCCCAAGCAAGATCATATCATGCAGTCCCAATGTCTAGGAAGGTGGAGAACAAGAGGGATTGGCAAGCTGGTGGAAGAGATGGAAGACAAGAGAATGAAGGAGAATGAAGGGAAGAAATCCTCAAGGGAAAACTCCTCAAGAATACTCAAGCTAGGGAAAAATTGTCATGTAAAGCACATTTGGACAAGCAATGAAAGACTAGCATAGGATAAGTCACAAAATCGTAATGCAAGAGCAGGAAATGATGCAGTCCAAAGGAGTAGACATGTCAAGAGGCTTCAAAGCATTGTGTTTTAATCTTTCTTTCTTTTTTTATTAGATCAAGACCAAAGGGGAAATGATAGCGAAAGACTAGAATGAATGGAGGAAAATAAATAAGAAGGCTAAATAGGAAGGGAATGAAAACAAGATCATCATAAGATAGCTCACAAAATAGCCAAATGTTCGTGTATAGATCAACATTGTCAAGATAAAAGAGAGAAGATGAAATGGATGAAATATGTAGAAGAACTACGCATAATGCCTGATTGTCAAGTTTTCATCATGGTACTTATCCAAGGTGCCACAAGGGAGTGGTTTTCACCATAGGACGAATTTATTTCTCTTTACTTTTGCTACCAAGGTGCCTGTTTCTAGGTTTCCACCAAGGCACATTTTCAATTTATTTTTTTTCTTTTTTTTAATTTTTTTTATTTTTTATTTTTGGAAGAAGGAAAGCTTTTTAGATAATGCTCCTTGAAAGGATTAACCATGATATGCCAAGGATTCAAGATGATATGCTCAAAGATGTTGATAGGGAAAGGAAGATGGAAGAGAAAAATGGAAGATAAGGTTTTATGTAAAGTGAGTGAGGTTGGAAGATAGGAGGAATAGGAAAATGAGGAAAAAGGATACAAGGTAGAAGGATAATGAATGGAAGGATTGTGAAAGGGTAGATGGAAAGGAAGGCAAGATCAACATCAACACACACCTTGAAGGGTGACGAGAGGATGGAGGAAATGTGAATGAAGGAATACGTGAAGGAATATGGTGAATGGATAGCAGAGGTTGTGGTTTAGGCACATGGAATGGAAAAATATTTTTGGAAGAAGATGAAGTGGAAGCCTTTGGAAGCTTGAATGTCAACTTCACTTGTTGCCCAACACCAGTCTCTTTCAAGAGGGACTTTGGAATCCATATAGCCATAGGATTTTTATTTCCTTTTGATGATCTAGAGAGAATATCTTCAATGATGGATTTTGGAACCCATACTTGTCTTGTAGTTTTCTTCTTAGATATCTCTTTTGACTTTATGCCTTCGTGTCGATTAGAGGAGACATGGTGATCTTATTTTTTTGATGGATTCTTGTATTGCTTCTTTTTCTTGTATTGAACATTCAAGTTACTTCCAAAAGACTTGGTACTTGTGGAAGAAGGAGGAGGATATGACTGGTTTAAATAGGTGGTTGGATGAAAAGGATTCAAGGGTATGCATCGATGTTGATCTTGAGGAAAGATAGGAGATGGAGGTATGTAAGGACCCAAGATGGATGATGAATTAGGAGAGTTAGGAGGGGAAAGTGAAGGGACATAAGGACCCAAGATGGAAGGCAGACGTGAAGCTCTTAGTAGTGGTGGAAGAGGTCCAAGGATGGAAGTGGAAGACACAAAAGGATAATCAACAAGTTCATCAGCATCTATATGACAACCAAGGATATCAGCATCTTTAGAGTGAGCATTAGAATTTTCAATAGAATCATGGACATCTTGAATATGAGCACCCTCTTTGATAGGATTGCTCAAAGCTTGCAAAGACTTAGGAAGAGTAGAAAGTGGAAGTGAACATGGAGTGGTAGAATAAGATGGAAGACTTTGATCTTGATAAGGATCTTTGGATAGCATAAGCGCATCATTTTTCTCTTGATTTTCAATAGGCTTAACATTGGAAGGAACAACACCATTTTTACCAACCTTAATGGAAGTATCATCTTTGGAAAGCGAAAGTGTAGTAAGGTTATTTTGATTGTCAATAAGCTCAACAGTGTAAGTAGTAGCTTGATCTTTCTTAGGAGAAGACTTAAGACATGGTGGAATGCATGAAAAAGGGTGTGTAGGATCAAAAGAACCATGGAATGGATAAGAGACATCATGAAAAGGAGTGGATGACATGGAAGGTTCTTGATCTTGATCTTTCTTTATGTTCTTTTCTTTATCATTTCTGGAGTCCTCTTGACATGGAGCCACTTTTAAAGACAAGGAAGCATGTTGGGATTGTATGGAAGACTTTGGCAGAGATGGTGAAGGAAGATGGAAGACTTTGATTATAGTGTATAAAGGCTGAGGCTCTTTAGGTTTAGCATCATTGAAAGTATTTGCAACCAGGTGAAGGTTAGCTTGAGTTTCTTTAAGAGGTAGCCCTGGAGGATAACTATAGGGAACCGTATGAAAAGTATCAGGGCTTGTGTTGGATGAAGGTTCTGTGAAAGATTTGAAAGACTCAAAAACTTTAGGAAATGTATGGGTATTGGAGGAAGTAGGGGATGGAAGGGAACCATCACAAGATAAAGGTTTAACATTAACATGATCTTTCTTGAGAGTGTAATCTTTATTTTCAGCCTGAGATTTCTTAGAGGAGAGATCCTTGTAGTATGCACGTTTATAATCAGTGAGGTAAAATTTCTCTTCCTCAAGTGAAATAGATGGATCATCTAGGTATTGTGCACAAAAATCATCAAAGTCTCTTTCAAAATCAGAATCATATGGATCACCCTCACGATCTATCCAATGTGATGACCCATTTGTAGTAAGCAGGAACACACGACGATGAGGATTCTTAGGAACAAAGGTGTCATAGGTATCATTACATTGTCTATCATCATAGTCATCATAGTCTTCAAAGATGGACATGTCACTCTCTGTGGAAGAGGTATCATAAGAGTTATCACATTGCTCAAATTCTATCCAGGGGCATGGTGACATGTACAAGTCCTTATCAAATGGAAAAGGGCATAGAGCTTCCATGGAGAACTCCTTGGGTTCCTTCTCTTTCTTAAGATTGTTAAGTTCAACTTGCATAGCATGCATCTGTTTCACCATAGTGGTGATTAAAATTTCTTCCTCATGTGTACTAATTCTTTGAGACATGTGTACTAATTCTCAATGGCTACTGCTCTATTCTTGACACAATGATTTGTTCGACAGATTCTGGAACTAGGCTGAAAAAGCTGGGTATCTAGCAATTCTGACAATTTTGTGAAAACTTTTCAAAATTTTCCCAAACGACACTCTGTAGACTCGTATGATAGTGGGTATGCTATGAAATGACAGTTGAAAAACTCATACGATAGTCGCTAGCAGGGTTTGACTTTTGGAATTTTGACTGGTAGAAAGACTCGTACAACATTGGGTTCTCTATCATACGAAAAATGGGTAGTAATGAAACGACACTTGATGGAAACTTGTATGACTTTCTGACCTCTTGAGATGACTTTTGACTCCAAAAAAGAATTTTACTTCAGATTTTGCAAATTTAGGGTTTTCAGTTTCGGATTGTTTGCAAATTTTAAAGTCCAAATTTGAGGATTGTAACAGATTTGTTCATTTTCAATAACTAGATAGATAAACAAGCATGCAAAATAGCAAGCAAGTGATTTCAAGCATGTCTGGAAATAATGAAAAAGGGCAAAAGAAACCTTGCGCATGAACAATCAAGTGACTTATTCGTTCTAATCCTCATAAGTGCTAATTATGTATGTTCCAAAAATGTTTTACAATAATGCATATATACCCTAGAAAATGAAAATTTGGCCTCGCTAGGGTTTTTAGTAATGGTTTGACTCTGCAACTTTTATGATCCAAAGGGGTGAACTCCAATCTCGGCGCACCAGGGTTTTGACACAATCTGAGAACTTAATCTTTAGGAGCTGCTAGGGAGATCTGACAACCCAATAATGAACCACACCTATGGAGATTTCTTTCACAAGGACATTTATATAACAACTATCACTACCACGGCAAAAATGGCTATTACCACTTGAGGTTCCATCAACACAGTTTTCCCTGTGAAGGGAGTGTCCGCTATGGTTAACCCTCTCTAAAGGTGACTCACAATAGTATACCACAAGGGGACTTGGCTCCAGATCCAAGGGTTTGATGCCTTTTCACTTTTAACCCAGACAAAGCAGGGAGATAAATTTGACACACTAAGATGAAGATTATCTCACCAAGGTCTATGATATCAACCCCACGTGATCTATCAACCCCTTCAGAGAGAGAATGTATCAATCAATAAGGGAAGATGCACAGACCCAAAAGAATGTGAGACACACTAAGTATCCTCCCTACCTACAAGGATTCCATCGTCAAGAAGGATTTCACTGGGAATCCAATCTCTCAAGAACCACAAATAGTGTTCATAGGGCCTAATTACTATGTTTTCACAGATATATTCCCGAAAGAAAATCTACCGAAAGTACTCAAAAGAAGAAAGAGGAACACTTAGCGCTTAAAGAGAATATGAGGTGAGTCCACAAGGTGGAACAATTAACCCCTCACACAAGCTAAAAATGAGTCAACTTAGAAAACAAGTGAGTTCTAAAAAGCACAAAAGGGTTGCCTGGTGGAACAATTAACGCTTCTCTCCTATAGACCCCTCCCCTTTATGGCACTGAGATTGTAACCACGGGGTGGAATGAGGGGCTGATAGATTTAGCAAGTCCAATAACCCAAGATAGCAATCTAGATCAATCACAAGTATCTAAGACTGCTTATCAATACTTAAGGTGTTACAACCTAGTATTCAATTATGCAAATTTGAAGAAAAGCATGCAAAGAAAACACTCAAGCCAAACACATGAGAGATTCATTTTAGGATCCAAATTGAAATGTTATCAGCTTGAGAAGAATACCTTAGGTCCAATGCTTTGCAATCCAAAATTTAGCACACGTCTGAAAGTACAAAATCAAGACAAATCAACAGCAAACTGTAAGTGTTAGAAAGCAATAATCTGAAATTACAAATCTGCAAATAGTTGATCAAATGGTAAAATTTGAAAATGAAACCAACATGCTTGGATTTGGCTTGGAAAGAGCTTTCCAACAATATATCACACTTAAATTTTCAATACCATATGTGAAAATTCCTCAAAAAAAACAAATCAAAAAATAGAAAAGAGGGCATGATCAAAATAGGCATAGGCGTGATTGAAATTGGCATAGGCGTGACTAAAACCAGCATAGGCATGACTGAAACTACCACAGGCGTGACTGAAACTGGCATAGGCGTGACTGAAATTGGCACAGGTATGAGTGAAACTGGCACAGGCGTGACTTAAACTGGCATAGGCGTGAGTGAAACTGGCATAGCCATGCCTTAAACTGGCATAGGTGTAAGCATAATGCTTATAGGCGTGAGCAGAATGCTTCTAGGCGTGAACAAATTTCTTGTAGGTGTGATCATATCACTTGTAGGCGTGAACAAATTGCTCGTAGGCATGAACAGATTGCTTGTAGGCATGAACAAATTGCTCATAGGCGTGAACAGATTGCTTGTAGGCGTGAACAAAGTTCTCGTAAGCGGTGTCAAATTTCTTGTAAGCAGTGTCAAATTTCTCATAGGTGGCATTTTTCCTGTTTGCACAAAAATGATGAAAAAGTGACACCGAAAATATATAAAATTTGATAAAAATGAAGAGAATGAGGCTCAAGGCCCCACGGTGGGCACCAGAAATGTGTGTATGAAAATTGTACCTGATCTGTAGACACAACACTTCAGTAAAACATTAGAGGTTAGCAAAAATGAAATCGTGCAATGAATTGAAAGCTAAACTAACTAGGCGATTTATTGCCTTCTAATAGGTGCGAGTATGATGTTCTCAGATTGTATCGAGATCAGTGACCTTGACGACACCTAAATGAAGGATTTGAATGCAAAACCGATATGAAATATGAATGCAATTAATCTATATTTTTTTGATTTTCTATGCAATGATATGATGAAAACTTGATATGAATCTATGCTAATATGGAAATTGATATGCTAAAATGATCTAACAATAATATGAAAACAAAAGTGATCTCACAAAACGTGGTTGATTCGCAAAGAAGCTCTGATTCTCCAGATAGCAATTCACTAGCATAAGTTTGCAAATTATGAGATGATTTGGGATGAGCTGAAGCCTTAATTTATAGAAATCCAGGGCTTTAGAGGTGCATGGATAAAAGTCATAAATCACTCAAATAACTCAGCTTGATTTTTGAGTTATTTTTAAATAAAGATACTTTAATTCACAAAAACATGCAAATCAGAGTTTAACTCAAATTAGAAGTTTAGATCAACTTTAAAACTAAAAAATGGTGTTGAGTTCCAAAAAGTCAATAACTTGCATTGATTTTCTGATTTGGAGTTTAACTGTTCTTTGATTGTGCATATGGATAATTATGAATTAATAAATAATTAAAGTGATTTATTTCCAACTTAATTGATTTTGAAAAATAAAATAATTGATTTATGGGTTAATCAATCATTTAATCAAACTTTTATTCAAAAATAATATTATTAAAAATTGACAACTTGCTTTAATTAATTAAATAAGAATTTAATCAATTATTCATAGGATTTTGGATTTATTGTCAAAATTAAATAATACGATTTAGGAATAAATAGAATTAACTTCAATTAAATAATTAAGTGACAGAATTAAATCTAATTAATTAAATATTTAGAATATTCAATTAATCAAACTTTAGGATAAATAAGATTTATCACCAATAATCATTAAATTAAAGATAATTATGATGATTAGGAATATTACTAGGAATATTCCCCGATGCAAAATTTAAGATAATCAATTAGGATTCGATGGTGTGTAGATGTGCCTTTGGTTAGGACTTTGATGTCGATTTCGTTCGATGTGTCGATATAGAAGTTAATGAACCTATAGCCCATTTTTAGGGTATTACAGGAATCACTAGGGAGAAGCTAATGAAACTAAGGACAATGATGACATAAGCATCTTCCAGCATGGCAATTGATGTACCTCCTCTTTTTGAAGTTGAAAAGACAATAAGTACTACTCCTGATATAATTGATTTATCATCTACTCATGAGAAGACTACACAAGAAGTTGTACCTGCAAGCACACCTGGAAGATCTACAAGATCTAGTAAACCAAGAAACCCTAAGACTAAAAAGGCAGAAGCAAAGGAAAAGAAGGAAGAAGAAAAAGAAGTACAAAGAGGCTACAAGATCTGTGGAAGCCAGATATTTTGATGTTACAAAAGAGATTGACAAGGGATGGAAATCCGAAGATAGTAAATAGATATTATAAAAGGTATGATTCTGACAATCAGGAAATAATTGACATAATAATTGAGTACTTATTAACTTTCAAGAAGAATTTGTTAGAGATAGAAGGAAGTATCCCCAAGGATTCATATAGCAGGTTATAAATAAGAAAACAATTAACATAGTTTGAGGATGAGAATATAAGAAATACAACTATTAAAGACATGTTGCTAGTAGTCTCTATACAAGAGAGGGAGAGAATCATCAAAGAGATGAAACCTTTATTAAGGACAAAGGCCAGACTGGTGAAGATTATGGAAAGAAAATATGATGAAGTCATAGAGGACACACACAAGGCACTGGACCAAATTCTTATGAGCGACATGCCTGAGAAGACCTCACCTCCCAAGGTTACCAAGCCTACACCTTTGGGAATAGGAGAAAGTTCTAAGATAGTTGAAGTGTGTGAGAAAGAAAGCGAAGCTAACATGCAACCAGACTTCTTTGTCTCTAGTGTGCCTGTGAACCTTGACACCTCACTTGATGTGAATGACCCATTTCAAGACAATCTAGACAATGCAATGACATTTGAAGAGGAATTTCATATAGAGGAAAAACAAGAAGAGAAGGAATAGGAGAAGGAGATACAACAAGAAGAAAGGAAAGTAGAAGAAACACAAACAGAAAAAGTAGAAGTAAGAGTTGAGCATAAACAAGAATCAGACACCTCCTCTACTCTATTTTTGGCAAGTATGGCCAAACCAGTAAGCACAAATGTGTAAAGCATGGATGAGGATGAACTCGTGATGTTATCCTTCATGGAATTTGCTAAAGAAAAAGAAAGGTTAGTACAAAAAAGGGATAAAAGGGTAAAGGTGATCACTAGGGCAATGGAGACAGTGAATAAAATACTCCCTACACCTATTATCTTTCAAGGAAAGGATGATGCATAGAACTTGACCATGGAATTAGACAACTTTGACAGTCATTTTGAGTCACTATTGAAGACCGCAAAGGATAAGGCAAAAAAGAGGTTCTTAGAAAAGAAGTTGAAGGAAGTTTGTCAGTCCATCTTATGGGACTTGGATATTCTAAAAGAAACTACACTTAAAGCTAGAAGTTGTGTAGCACAAGGAAGAAAGGTATATAGTTATTGTATAAATCATGCTAGACATGTTAAGAATATTGAAGATATCATAGCCAAGGATAGTGCTACATTAGACAGCTTGATGGACAATTGTGAAACCTCTTCACAAATTGTGGTAGAAATGGACAAACAGACATCCAAGCTTTTGGATAAGATAAGTGTTTTGAATATGGAGAAAGGGAGAGTATTGGAAAGATTTGGATTGCTAAAGAGTTTATTCACTCCTAAGCTTTCAATTATTGAATCTCATCTTATAGAGATGGAGAAAATCAAAGGATCAATGGAAAATGTTATACCCGTTGAGATGAAGGCAGCACAAACAACATCTTATGCATTGAATAGACTGATCCATGTCAGTGAACTCCTGATTAAGTCATGGGTTGATGAAGTGAAGACCTTGGAAGACTCCTTTCAAGACATTCTAAATCTAGTGAATAAGCACTAAGTCTTTTGTGCTTAGAATTTTGAAATTTTGTAAGTACCTTTGCCATTGATGTCAAAGGGAGAGGAAGAAAAGAGAAAAATGAAAAGAGGAAGAGAATAGAAAAAGTGAGAAGAAAAAGAATTAAATAAAAAAAGGAGAAGAAAAGAGGAGAATAGGTATATAGAGAAGTAGAAGGAAGAGAATGTTCTAACACTTAGTCATTTTTCACTAAGTGTTGTCATCAATGCCAAAGGGATAGATTGTTGGCAAGTGATGTTTTGGGAGCACTAGGAATCACTTAAGAGTTTTATTTATGGTAACACTTATGCTGGAGTGATCGCATGCAGAGAGTTTTGGTATTAGAGACTCAATCATGAAAATGACTAAGTACAAAATCACAATAATAGTATACTGTGGTACTGTTCTGGTCAATGAAGATGATATGTGATGTATTATGGCTTGTGAAGTTAAAGGAAGACACTTTGGGATATGTATAAGCTTTAGTTAAGGTCGCACGTGTTTTGGTGATGAGATTAGTAAGATATAGTGATATGAAGGTATGTGAAGATAGAGAATCAGTGAAACGGGGCATATGAACAGTGTTAGAAATAGGGAATACTGAGAGGGGGGGTGAATCAGTATTCTAAAAACTTTAACTTTTGCCCAATTATGGATATAACAGATTATCTTAACACATGCATAACATAAGAAGCTAAACAACATGCATAGCAATAAAACTAAAGAGCTCATAACACATTATTTGTTCTCGAGGAAACCCTGGCAAAGGGAAAACCCCGGTGGGGATGGCACCCACAAAGATCCACTAATAAAAAGTATCATGTTAAGGATGTTGACCCTTTTAGGAGTCTATTACATGCATATAGTGTCTCAGTCATGATTAAGGGACTATAGGCCTTGTTAGAAGCCTCAACCATGTTAGGAGTTGGCAGTACAAAATGTGATTACCAGATGAGCCCAGTCCTCAAACAAGTAATATAAAATATTTATTGATTACAAAATATAGGTCAATTTACATAACCTTATACTACTTGCATCAATATCTCTTCGCTACTCTTTCACTATCGCTATTACATTCATTCGTTACATCTCTTTTACAATTACATCTTTACATATCTTTATACAAGTTATTAAGATTAATAACTTTCCAGTCAGCTATCATATTACAAAACATCTTTATCCAAGGGTTAAAATCTAGGATTTCATCCCTTTATATTTATAATTTATTATTTTGATAAACAAAATAATCCCTTAACTCTTTATCAATTCTGTCTTCATATTTTGTCCCGTCAGCTCAACACTGTCTTTAGTAAAACAGTCATAACTTCTTCTGTACATGCCGTAATGACTTGCGCTATGAGCTAAGTCTTCAATAGTCACCATAGAGTCTATGTTCAAGTGTGTAAGCACTGAAATTACTCCAATCAACATCACAAACCAAAATTGCTATCAGGTTCACTAGTAAAAACACATTGTCTCATACTTAGACAATTTCGCATTGTGCTCTGACATACTAGCTCTTTGACCTGTGTAATCTTCATTTAGATCATATGTTTCCATAATGACAACATCTATGTAACCAACTCAACCAAATTGCCAACAATCTCCCCCTTTGTCATTGTGGCAACATATGAGAAAATTGGCTAAGTCTTACAACTTCAAAATCTCAAAATTGTGGCCATAATGCAAAATATATATATATATATATATATATATATATATATATATATATATATATATATATATATATATATATATATATATATATATATATATATATATATATATATATATATATATATATATATATATATTGTCCTTATAAATTTATGAATCCTTTCTATATACTGTACTCCCCCTAAGAGTATGTATCCTTAAAAAATTTCTTCTATATATCTCTCCCCCTTTTACAACAATGACAAAAAAGGTAAGGAGGGTAACAAAACTGTGCTCACAAAAAATTATACCTTAATTCAATATTGCAAAGCCGGTAGGCTTACAACACAATCTACAAAATTGATCTTCATAGCCTCTAACTCTTTCTCCCATGATTTCTTAATTGAATATGCCACACTGAGTAGTGCGCACAATCCATAAGATGCAATCTCACATGCTTGGAGATTCTCATAACTAAACTTCTGAAAATATGTCTTGGTTGAAAGACATTCTTCCAGTTGCCCTTCAATAGTGCTCAATTTTATAGAAATGTGTTCTCCCAAAAGAGTGAATCTCTTCAACTTCTTGTCCTTGTCATCTTGCAAAATTCTCATTTCATCATAAATCTTTCAAATTTTCTGCTCAATATCAAAAATCTTCACATTGGGGCTATAAAGAAGGTTTAATTCATTCTGAATTTTTGCTTCCTTCACCTTCATCTTTTGATCTTCCTCTGCTACCAAGTTCTCTGATTTTGTACACTGAATGTACAAGGATTTTCCTCTTTCCAAATTCTTCCTCAAGTCCTTTATACAGATATCAAGGTTATTGATATCATTCCTGATATTCTGACTGATGTCCAAAAGGGTTTTGGCCTCATAAGCTGCTTGACCTTTCATCTTTGCTATATCAGATAGATTTGTAAACTCATTATCAAAATTGTTCATCACTTCCTTTGCTCTTTCCAAAGGGTCATCTTTTGCAATTTGTGTAGTAATAATGCCTTGTAATTTCTCAGTAAGCTCCTTCAGGCATCCTTCAAGAATCTTTACTTTCTTGTTCTTACCAATGATCTTGTTCAAAGATGTGATCAATTTCATCTGATCATCATCATCTACTTCATTTCCCAAATTCTCAATCATAGAACCAATCTGAGTTTTCTTGCCAGTCTCAAGTGTAAGACTGATTTCTTCTTGAGTGGTAACAGGGACTTATTTTTTTGCTACTTGATGCAGGAGCATCTTGCATCACAAAATAAAAGGGGCATGATAAAAAATGGAGGAGAGAGAAAGTGATGAAAATGAAAAAAAAAAGAGGAAAAAAAAAAGAAAAAGAAAAAGAAGAGAAAAAGAAAAAAAAAGAAAAAAGTTATTTCATTTACCAAGGTGCATAGGTGGGAAAGAAAAATAAAAATAAAAGAAAAAAAAAATTTATTTCATTTATCGAGGTGTGTAGGTGGCATTTTAGAAATTTGTAGAAAGTTCTTGCATTTAATATTTGTAGCTAGGTAGTTACACCTTTCTATTTTCTTATTGGCCCACAAAGGCAATGTATTTTTCTAATTGGCCCACATGGTGGTGCTAAATATTAATTGGGTGGGTATTTAATATTTGTATCAAGGTAGTTGTATTTATCTTTTATCCCACATTGGTTGTGTTGTAATATCTTGGGTGGTAAATGCCTATATAAAGAAGGCATAGGAGCATTCATAAGCAAGCTCTCAAGTTGTAGAAGCTCTCACATGGGAAGCTCTCAAGTTGTAGGATCTTGTATTGGGGAAGAAACTCTCAAGTTGAAGCTCTTGGATTATAAGCTTTGAGGATGTAAGATCTCTCATATTGTAAGATCTCTCAAGTTGTAATTATTTTCAAGTATTAATGTATGCTTTGTAATCATTTTGTCTTCTCTTTGTCTCCATATTGTTATTTATTTGGTTATGAGTTGGTAAGGATGGTGTGGCCCTTCATCACTACTTTAGGTTGTACAATTGTGGTTTCTATTTTCTCTTCTCCTTTGGTACTCTCTTGCTCTTCAAAAGTCAAATTGTCAACAATGTTTTCAAGATTCTTGAATAAGTTCTCATCACTATCCAAGGTGATCTTAGTTCCTTCTACATTGATGACTCCGTCCTCAATATTTATGGATGGTGGAGAGGAAATGTCCTCTTGTTCTACTTCTTCTTATGCTTGATCTTTAGATTCTGCTACAACTGATGATTCTCCAGCATTCTCTGACATTACCTTAATGATTGCTTTCTTTGTTTCTGTGTTAACTTCTTCATATCTACCTCCCATAATCTGAATGGTTCTCTTCTTGGTTCTCAAATGGGTTTTTAAAGCCTTCATAATCTGATTGAAATGTACTTCATCTCTCACAACACTGTGTTTTCTTACAAGCTTTTCTCTAATAGCTATATCTTCTTTTGATGTTCTCTTCTTCCTATTTACAAGTTTATTGTACAAGTCATCAGGTATCTTACCCTGAATTGTATCAAATTTCTTATCAGATAAAATCATATGCTTCACCACTGCATTTTCTAGATTTAATCTCTTTACATAATCATAGAGATCATAATATTTGTTCATCTTTGTAAAGTCTCCATCTTGAATGATCTATTCATTAACCTTCTCAACTCTAGGTTTCTAAGTTTTCTTCTTAACAGGAGTGCTTTCATCATCTTTGATTTCTGCAATTTTCCTTTGAACTGGTGGTGCCAATGTCTTCTATCTCTTACTCAGTCCAATAGCAATCTCTTTTACTCTTTTGCTAGGTGTGGAGGAGGTTGATCTAGTGGATATCCTTGCTTCTTGATCTTTCTCTGTTTCTTCCAATTTTACCTTAACTAGTGTTTCTCCTTGCTGTGCTGCAATTGATGATAGAGGTGGAACAAACAAAACTTCTTTTTGTCCAATATCTCTAATTGTTGTTTCTATTTTCTTGGCTACCAAGAATTCATGTTCAGTCATCCCTGTATCTTTTAGAATTTTCTTGATAGTACTCTCAACTCTTTTCTTTGACTTCTTCTCTTCAAGGATGGTCTTTGCGGAGTTGAAGTTCTCCTCAAAGGTTCCAAACCTGTTACAGTGAGTATCCAACTTGCACTTAAGTAATCTGCTCACATATTCTTCTATCTCAATCTCAGATATATCATAGCCAAGAGGGTCTATGAACTCTGTTCTAGGTTCTACTACTTCAATGTAAGTAAAGTCAGTATCAACCATGAAACATATCTCATTTTTATACTTCTCCATAAGAGATTGTGGGATCCTTGATCTGCTAGACATCAAATTATGAAAAGATTTAATTACCAATACTGCAGTTTCATTTACTTTATCAATAAAATGCCTCCTATATACTTGATTAATCCTTTCCATTGTAGATTGGCCATCATTCCAGTCATTTCCAATGGTGAATGGAAAACTTCTCAATAAATGAAAAAACATATAAGTGATTAAAGATGAGAATCTAAACTATGAATACTTAGTCTTATTTATCTTTTCCAAATTCTCAAACAACTGTATCCTCAAAATCTCACACATATCAACTTGTACTTTATCCACACACATCAAATAAGCTGCATGTATCATTCTAGCTTCCATGTCATCCTCTCTTGAGTTAGCACAAAACTTAGTTGTTAGGATCTTACATAATTATCTGACATCATCATGTTGTATCTTGCTAATTACAATTCCTCTGCCATTGTAGGATGAATTTGTGTTGTCTATGACTATTTTCCTCATGTTTTTCTCATTCAAAGGAATGGCTCCAATTTTAGATAGTCCAATTACTTCATGAATTAAGTCAGCTGTGATATCTATCACTCTGTCATCTAACCAAAACTTTCCATTGTGAATTCTGCTTAGGATTATCTTGGTACATTCTTCATTATCAAATTCATATTGCAAAGCATACTTAATGATCCCATTATCTTTCAAATGCTCAAACCCTACTTTCAATGACATGTCTTGATTATAGATCTTCTAATATTCCATGGTGAAATCACTATCACTGATAGTCTCTAGTTTACATCCCAGATAACTTCTAACATTCTCTAGATGTAAAACTCCATCTGGTACTAAAGCTAACCTAGGATCATCTTCCAAGGGTTCTACTGGTTCTCTTTTCATTTTAGGTCTATTCTTTTCTTTGACATTGTGAATCAAATAAATATCCATGACTTCCTCTAATTCCTTAACTGATTTAAAGATCTGCCAAGTAAAATACCCCGATTTTGCGATTTAGGCCTTGCGTAGATTCGGCACAAAATTCTTCACCAAATCCTTGCAAATGCTTCCAATCACTGCTCTTTGATCTCCTTAACACTTTTATTCACTTTTATGATCAAATAACATCATTTGTGACCTTTTATTAATTCAATCTTACTTAGATCTGACATCGCATTCAATTCTTTTGCCGCTTCTTTCCAAAAAAATGATTCTGTTAACCTGCAAAACTTAAAACTTCTTGTGATCTTGCAAAACATAATATTTTTCTTTGCACTCTTAACCATAGCATTAGAACATCATATAATACCTTGCATTAACTACACAAGACTCAATTCATCATCTATCAAATTCTACACTAATCTAAGTTTCTATTCTACTGTAATTTACATGAATTAAGTACTTTGCGATGGGTCAGGTAAAGATTCATTCTTACCATTTAATACTTCAACTTTCTGACTGCCTTCAATTTTGAATATGTCTCCTTGATCTGTGCTTTTAACAAACTTCACTTCATCTGAATTACTACAACATCCTTTATGACTATTGCTTGCATCTTCATTTCTTCTTACATAACTTCTAGGGTTAGGATTGGTATGAAAAAATCTATTGTTCATTCTGCAAAACCTTTTTGTATGTCCAATCTTGTTACATATCTGACAAACTATTCCTTTGTTTCCATATCTTGGTCCAGGTTGATTGATCTGTGATCTACAATTTCTAGCAATTTGTCCAACCTTGTTGCATTTATAACATACTACTCCATTTCTTCTGTTCATATCTTCAATAGATTTCTTATCTGCATGGTTAGTATTTCTAAACATTCTACTACTATTGTTATTCTCAACAAATTTAGGTTTTTTGCATTCAATAGCTCTATGTCCAAAACCATGACAATTATAAGAATAACCATTAAGAGGTTTAAATTGCTTACCTGTGCAATCTCTCTTCATATGACCAATAGTATTACAAGCAAAACATCTACCTTTGAATTCTCTTTGCATACCTTTAGGTGATTCCTCTTACTTATGTGATTCTTCTTCCTTAGGTGTATCTTCAAATTTTTAAATCTCATCTGACTTCTTCTCATCTATGCTTTTAGATATTTTCAGATCTGGTTCCTTGCTTTCTTCATTTGCTTTAAAAGTGTTGAATCCAAGACCAGTCTTATCATACAATGGTTTTTGATAAGATATTTGTTCATCAATCTTTTCACTAGTTGAATATAGTCTTTCAAGTTGCTGCTTAGATTGAGTCAGTTCTCCTTTCACAATTGTATTGTATTTCACAAGTTCAACATACTGCAAATTGACTTTCTCAAGTTCAGATGTTACTTTACCAAGTTTAGATTTTAGCCCTTCATTTTCAAGCTTAAGATTTTCATTCTTTGATTTTAGATTTGCTTCATTCTTGCCACTTCCATCTTTCAGACTTAGCTTCAAATTTTCTATCTTTAGTTCATGTTTAAGGATCTCATTTTCTTTTTCTAAGTTGTCATCACAATCATCAATGTGAATTTTGGATTCCTTTTCAGATTTCAGATCTTCCAATTTGTTTTTCAGTTTCTCAATGATGTTCTTTGCATCATCATATTTTCCTTTCAAAGTATCTCTTTCTTCAGTAAGCATATCAATCTGTGCAAGAGCTTCTTCAAGATTCTTCTGTAGTTGATCTATATCCATAGAGATCTTACTCAAGCTGTTGGGCTTTCCTTGAATGATTCTTTTCCGAGTAACTAAGCTTTGATACCAATTGTTAGAAATAGGAAATACTGAGAGGGGGGGTGAATCAGTATTCTAAAAACTTTAACTTTTTCCCAATTATGGATATAACAAATTATCTTAACACATGCATAAAATAAGAAGATAAACAACATGCATAGCAATAAAACTAAAGAACTCATAACACATTATTTGTTCTCGAGGAAACCATGGCCAAGGAAAAACCCCGGTGGGGATGGCACCCACAAAGATCCACTAATCAAAAGTATCATGTTAAGGATGTTGACCCTGTTAGGAGTCTATTACATGCATATAGTGTCTCAGTCTTGATTAAGGGACTATAGGCCTTGTTAGAAGCCTCAACCCTATTAGGAGTTGGCAGTACAAAATGTGATTACCAGATGAGCCCACTGCCCAAACAAGTAATATACAATATTTACTGATTACAAAATATAGGTCAAGGTACATAATATTATACTACTTGCATCAATATCTATTTGCTGCTCTTTCACTATCACTATTACATTCATTCGTTACATCTCTTTTACAATTACATCTTTACATATCTTTATACAAGTTATTAAGATTAATAACTTTCCAGTTGGCTATCATATTACAAAATATCTTTATCCAAGGGTTAACATCTAGGATGTCATCCCTTTATATTGTTAGGTCATTATTTTGATTAAAAAAAAAATCCCTTAACTCTTTATCAATTATGTCTTCAGATTTTGTCTTGTCAGCTCAACATTGTCTTTAGTAAAACTATCATAACTTCTTCCGTACATGTTGTACTAACTTGCGCTCTGAGGTGAGTCTTCAATAGTCACCATAGAGTCTATGTTCAACTGTGCAAGCACTAAACTTACTCCAATCAACATCACAAACCAAAACTGTCATCAACTTCACTGGTAAAAACACACTGTCTCATACTTAGACAATTTCACATTGCGCTCTGACATACTAGTTCTTTGACCTGTGCAATCTTCATGTAGATCATATGTTGCCATAATGACAACATCTATGTAACCAACTCAGCCAAATTGCCAACAAACAGTCGCGATGATTAAGGGAAGGTTAGTTGGTATGGTAATGTGCTAAGTTAGATGAATGTTTTATATTACTGACACTTTGGTAATATATGATCATCGACTCTATGTTTATCATTTGCATAAGTAATTATTAAGTTTTGTAATATATTTTGAGAGCCGACTGGATGGCATAATTAATATAAGTATAGAGTGTTTTGTGGAAGTGATAAGTGTGATTGTGATGATGTGATGGATGCGAATTTGAGAGAAGAGAGAAGATGTGAGATCATTGTTTGACAGAGCTATAACTAAAACTATCTAAGCATAGTAGATGCTTGTATTGTTCACTACTTGAAGAACACTTTTGTGACAGTATTTTGATTGTAAGAGTTGTAAGCTCACCACACCTTTAACATGGTTTTTGTATACCCCTAACAGGGTTTTGTATTCCTCTAACAAGGAAATGTACTATGTAATATTCAGCTCCTAACAAGGCTAGATCTCCTAACAAGGATTCTATATTATAGTGCATAGTTGTGGGTGCCATCCCCACCGTGGTTTTCCCTTGGCTAGGGTTTCCTCGAAAGCCAATCACGGTGTTATGAGTTATGTGTTGTGCATTTATGTTCTTTTTATTTCAGCATTAATATGGTTTATTTGTAATTGGTTTAAGTTTAGATTAAAGTGTTGTAATACTGATTCACCCCCCTCTTAGTATTACCTAATCCTAACACGTAATAGGCTTCTCTATAGAATTGTGAACAAAATATGGAAGCACTATGTTACCCTAGAAACTGAACAAGACTGAATGAATAACTCTATCTCAAGGCCCCAGTTTATAGGAGTTTGTGAGGATAAATACCATTGTGGTATCATAAAATAACAGGAAATAAAACTACGTGGAAAAAACTCACACCACCCTCAAAAATAACCTCTGAAAGATGCTCTTACAACTTTCATAAGGCATCTCTCATGCATGTCCACCCATGTAAGGAATCTATCATAAACCATCATAAGAGTTGTCATAAAATATTATGACTATTGTTATAACTGTCATAGATGCTCTTATAGCCTCTAACAAGTGTCCAATTACCTCAAAATAGAGGATTATGAGACGGGATGCCTAGCTATTTTGTCTTTTTTCCTAAATTACAAATGGTAAAAGTAACTTTGGTTTTTCATGGTCCCTTTCACCATCGTTGGTTAAACAGTTCCACCTTTTATGGGTAAAGTAAAAAATATATTAGGAAAATAATAAATTAAGGATTCAAAAGGTTGATGGAACCTAAATCCTAAGATTCTCCCACTTGACATCATACATTGTAAATTACCCCATAGAATTACAAAATACAAATCAAGTATAGTGATCAAGGCCCATGGCCTTCCTGCACCAAGAGAACTTATACATAGTCACTAGCTTCATGAGAGAATCTACAACATTATCCAAAGTGTCAACTTTTTCAAGAAAGACCTGTCCACTTTCAACCATTTCTCGCACAAAGTGATACTAAATATCAATATTCTTAGTATGAGAATGATACATTGGATTTTTGGCCAAACATATGGCACTCTAACTGTCACATCCAATTCTCACTATTTTGCAATCAAAACCAATACCATTACCAAGTCTTTGTAACCAAATTGCCTCCTTAGAGACATGTGTAGAAACCATATACTCTTCTTTGGTGGTGGAACATGCAAATGTAGGTTGTATTTTACTCATCCAACTCACTGCACCTCCAAACAAAGTAAACACGTAGCCACTTGTGGACCTTCGCCTATACAAGTCACTTGCCCAATCTACATCAAGAAAACCCTATATTTACAATGACTTATCCACATTATTAGTACCATGATAAACCAAATAGTAATCAGAAGTACCTCACAAATATCTTAAAACCCTTTTAACAAAAATTCAATGCTCTTTACTAGGGTTAGACATAAACCTTCTTAAAACTCCCACTGCTTGGGCTATATAAGGTCTAGTACAAACCATTTCGTACATTAAAGTACCAATAATAATAGCACAAGGAACATTAGACATATATTTGATATCATCATTAGATTTAGGATACATGTCTACACTCAACTTAACCAACCAGAAATGGAATACTCACTGGCTTACCCAATTACATTTTAAATCTCTACAAAATGGTGTCAACATAATTACTCTGATTTAACCCAAGCTTTTTGTGAGCCTGATCCCTACTAATATTCATCCCAAGAACATATGTAGCATCCCCCAAGTCCATCATATCGAATGTACCAGAAATATAAGTTTTGATCTCTTTAATCATTGCCTTGATGTTACCAATAAACAACATTTCATCACCATATAAGATAATAATTAATAACTAATCATCAATAATCTTAATGTAAACACATTGATACTCTTCACTTCCAATATAACCCATCTTTAATACAAATGCATCAAAATATTGGTACCACATCTTGGGTGACTACTTCAAACCATACAATGACCGCTTTAACCTACAAACTAGGTTTTCTTTTCCTTTCACAAGAAAACCGTCAGGTTGTCGCCTATAAATTTATTCTTCAAGATCCCATGCAAGAAAGTAATTTTAACATCCATTTTCTCTATCTCAAAATCATAAGTAATATCAATAGATAATAGGAATCTAATAGAGTTAACTTAGCAACGGGATAAAATATCTCACCAAAATCATCTCCTTCTCTCTAGGAGTAGCCCTTAGCTGCCAATCTGGCCTTGTACCTCTCCAATTGACCATTAACTCCAAATTTCTTCTTAAATACCCACTTGCATCTAATGGGTTTTCTTCATTTGTGAAAACTAATAAGATCCCATGTGTCACAACTATCCAAAGTTGTCGTCTCCTCCTGCATGGCCTACATCACATACTCACTTTCTTCATAAGAGAATGTCTCCCTATAAGATCTAGGTTCATCATTAGTACAAAGTAAAGAAAATTTAAAATAGAAATATAGTGGGCTATACCTGTCAAATGGATTTGGTTGTCTTGTGGGCCTTATCAAAGGTGTTGTAAGAGGTTCTTCCTCATGTTCTACCTTATTATGATCAAATTCTTCTGTCACAACTAAACCTTCTAAACTTTCACTTGAAATATCTTCTTCTTCTCTATCTTCTTGTCCATCACTTTGTTCTTCCACATGTTCATCTTCTTTCTTAGTTTCAAAATGCATTGTCTTTGAGTTTTCCTTTGGTTGTTCTTCACCTAAGCTAGCTCTAAATTCCTTGAAAATCACATCTCTAGTAAATTTTATTTTCCAGGTTAGATGATTTCAAAGCTTATAACCTTTTACATTCTCACCATATCTTACAAAGATGCACCTATGTACTTTTGGATCCAACATATATCGCTTCCCTTGAGGCACGTGAACAAAAGCCTCACAACCAAAGACCCTTAAATGTGAAACCGAAGGATTTTTACCAAACCACATTTCATAAGGAGTTTTATAACAAGATCTTTACAAGGAGATCTATTAGTCAAATAACAAGAAGTACCAACAGCTTTTGACCAAAAACATTTATCTAGATTAGCACTACTTAACATGCTCCTAGCTCTTTCCGTTAATGTACGGTTCATTCTTTCTGCTACCCTATTATTTTGGGGAGTGTAAGGTGTAGTCTTTTGTCTAACAATTCCTGCATGTTTTCAAAACTCATAAAATTCCCTAAAGCAATATTCACCCCCATTGTCATATCTCAATACTTTTATCTTATAATCTGATTTATTTTCAACCATTGCCTTAAATTCCTTAAACTTAGTGAAAACTTCAGATTTTGAATGCATAAAATAAATCCAAGTATATCTTGACACATCGTCAATGAAGGAAACATAATATCGAGATCTATTCGAAGAGTCAACATCCACTAGACCAAACACATCCAAATGAATAATTTGTAAAATTCTCTTAGCTTTATTGACTCCTTTAGGAAAAAAGGATCTATTTTATTTACCAAACATACAGTGCTCACAAAAATCACTCTTACTAATAGAATAATTAGAAATTCCCTCAAATAGATTTTTCCAAGAATTAGGCAAAGAGAAAATCAACAAGGTACATTTATCTTCATCTTCTATCTTAACACCAATTGAAGAAAGCTGACTTAAAATCAAATTAAATACATTCAAATGTTCAACAATGGAGTCACCCTATTTTATTTTCAAAGAATATAAATGCCTTTTCAAATATATCTTGTTAGACAAACTCTTAGTTTGACAGATATCACCTATTTTCCTCCATAGTTTTTAGGTTTTGTCTTCTATGGAGACATTCGGGAGGACAAATTCTGAGAGACACAACTAAATGGTTCCTCATGTCTTCTTGTCTAAATTTTTCCAATCCTCATTCGATAAGGTAGAACTATGTAATTTGTTTTCTTTTGAAATTGGCAATCACTTATCTCTCTCTTCAAAGAGATCTTCAACTTTCAACTTACATATCTTGTAAGTAGTACTATTGAACTTCTCAATATCTTGACAAGAGGTGGAGTCCATGGTATACAACCTTTCTCAGATCTGCAAAAACCCCACAAAACAAAAGCTCTCGCTGCAACAAAAAACCTTCAACACTTAAAGAGAAAGGTGCTCCTCCGTCAACAGAACTGTTAGCTCTAATACTAAATGTTGTAAAACAAGGTGAAGAAAGATTTCAATAAGAAATTAAACTGATTATTTATGCAAATCTGAAACCAAAGATTAACCCTTAAAAAAGTGATTGTAGAATAAAAAACAAGAACTAGAAAGCCATTGCACATAATACACCAGATTTACATGGAGAAACCCTTTCAGTAAAATCCACCATAGAAAGAGAGGAAATTATATTATTAATCCAATGAAGAATACAATAGAAATATACTTCTCTCTAGACCTATGAAGAAAATCTGACAGCACTTTGTTACCTTGGAAACTAAACAAGACTGGATGAATAACTCTAGCTCAAGGCCCCAATTTATAGGAATTTGTGAGGATGAATGTCATTGTGGTATCATAAAAAAAATTGGCAATAAAACCACCTGGAAAAACGTCATGCCAACCCCCAAAAATAGCCTCTCAAAGATGCTCTTACAGTCGTCATAAGGCATCTCTCATTCATGTCCACCCGTGTAAGGAATCTGTCATAAACCATCATAAGAGTTATCATAGAATCTTATAAATGTTGTCATAATTGTCATAGATGATCTTACAACCTCTAAAAAGTGTCCAATTATCTCAAAATAGAGGATTTCAAGAGCAGATCCCTAGCTATTCTATCTTTTTCCTAAACTACAAATGGTAAAAGTAACTTTGCCTTTTCATGGTCTCTTTCACCACCTTTGGTTAAATGTTTCCACCTCTTATGCATAAATTATAAAAGATATTAGGAAAATAATAAATTAAGGATTTACAATGTTGATGGCACCTAAATCCTAAATTTTTTTACCTCTTGGAGAAATAAAATATCAATTTTCCATTTAGTAAATGTCTCCTTTAATTTATATTTAAGATGAGGGAGATAAATCCCTATAACATTCCAAGAAAGTAAATTAAGCTTCATGAGGTAGGTTATAAGAGTCGTCGCCTTGAGTTAGCACACTGAAACTATTATCAAGAGTAAGTTCTTGTTCCTTGATTTCTTGGATTCTAACAATAGAAGGAGATATGGATCTATGATGAATGTGAGGGGATGGAGATGGGGATTCAAAAGAAAGTGGCTAAGGAGAATCATGATCCAAGGGAGAAGAGGATGGTTTGAGAGAAGACAAAGAGGGAGAGGACGTAAGATGGGATGAGGGACAAGTGGTAGAGATACAGTAAGAGGTCGAGGGTTCTTTCCTCTTTCTCATAATCCTCCAACCATCTGACATGACAATATCCTTATATGAAGGGGTAGAATCACCAGACATGTTAGAATAAGTGGAGGGATTTGGGAAAGACGAAGGAGAAATGTTAGTGCTAGGTGGATCACAAGAGGGGGATAAATTGCTAGGTGGTGAATGTTGGTATGTGGTAACTAATAAGGAAAGTACTATACACTTGTCATGTATCCTTGCTATGGTTTAAGGTCAAGCCTGGCCTTGAGTGGGGGTTCATGGGCATTAGCCTCCGGGGAATTTTTTTTAGTGTTAGGGTTTTTTTAATTAACTAGCCATGTAAACTGCCTCAAAAAGGGCTTGATAAATAAACAGTTGTGTGATGTAAAATTATCAGATTGTAATTTTCTCTTTGCTAGATAATAAAATAAGTGGACGATGATTTCTCTAGTGGATGCGGCCCATATTGGGTGAACCGCATTAAATCTCTATGTTATTGCATTTCTGCCTTCTCTTATTTTTTGTATTATCCTAATATTGTTCATTGCTCATATCTACCAAAACCCTAACAATGAAGTCTAAGGCATTTGTACCATTTTTCTTCTTCTGATTGGACATTTATAGATCAAATAGCTTTCTTTTCGGCAATATAATCATGCATTGGGTTTATTTAAATAAAGTATTTTTTGATCTAGTGCAAATCCAAGACCAAAGAACTTGATGCTTTCAAGTAAGGGATTGTTAAGGTCAACTTCGAAGTAGGCTCTTGGGTGAACCCTTAAACTTGAGAATTTATCAAAATTATATTTGCACCAAATAACTCTGCCTAAATGAGACACAATATCTTTTAAAAAGGGTCTGAATGTTAGATTGAGGAAAGGAAACTCAAGCTACATGGTTTAATGAGAACAAGAAGGCCCTCAAGATGAAAATTAAAAGTCCAAGCTTGCAGGTAACAAAATTGTCCACAAAGGACTCGAGTGTCGTAGTGTTGAATGGCTTGAGCATGATCAATTTATTTAAACATACATGAAACATACCCTTTGCCTAGGCCTCTTAAAGCCTCTATCTCCCACCGCATCTCTCCCCATTAAAAAGAGCCCATTTGTAAAAAAAATCCTCAGAGGGGATGCCCTTAATGAAAAATAAAGTTACAATCCTACTTTGGCATGCATCAATAACTTCTACAACATCACTAGGGAGTTGTATTTCTAAAACTTGACCAAGTTTGGTGTCTGAAAGTTCCTCTGAGACTTTCATTTCTTTGTTTGCATCCATCACATTTTCAAGTTGGTTCATCCCGTCTCCTTTCGTAGACTTTTCTTTTTCTGCCGTGACATCCTCATAATCTACAATAATACTGCTTCCCATTAGTATGGCCTATGTCTTGAGCTCTCACATAGAGCTTGGGGTACAATTACGGTTTGATCATGTGTTCTTGTGTTCTTGTGTGTGCATGCATTCTCTATTCATCACAAGCAATCTTTCTTGGCTCATAAGACTCAACTATATTTGATCCATCCATGTCTTAGATCATTACTACTATATCAAGGGTCATCACTTTGGGATAGTTAATTCTTTTAATTGGTATAATATCAATGCAAATTCAATCCCACATTTAAATATTTCATTATTATTATTATTGTTTAGTTAGAGTGTTAACATTTTTTGTTTAGTTGAAATAAGTTAGGTGCCTTCTTTTAACTTTCCCTATTTTTTAAGATAATTTTTAAGAATAGTTAGTGTATGTTTTATAAGAATAATATATGCTCCAAATTGTATTGCTCTTTTGGATTGTAAGTTTTTGATGACGGTATAATAATTATCATCCATAACTATGGCATTTGAGTGTTTTAAATATTTAGTTCCCATGTTGCTTGTTTTACTTTAACATATTACCTCGTGGTAGTTCATGTGGACATCAAAGTGGAAACATAATTCATTAGTGAAAATTGCATAAATATGCTCTTTCTACATATGTTTTTGGCTCACTTCTATTAGGTTATCATTTATGCATTAACTAATATGCGAGTTAAATTTTTTTATGTGGAAGTTAGAAAATAGTCTTATAATGTCTTCATTTCATCTATGTACAAGACCCAGTCTTCAATTTTCACCATTCATTGTAGTTGTTAGATCTACGAATGGAAATTTGGCCTAAGTTCTAGGTGCACAAATTTGAACCCTAAACTTTATAAAAATTATTTTTTAAAATTGGGCCCTTATTCCTCCTTTCCTACTAACCATTATGAGTTGATTAAAACATAACTTATTGCAAGCTTACATGTCAAGTTGGTGTGATCAATGACATGCCCCAATTCATATTATCACATGAGAGCGTCATAGAGGAATCTTGATTGCATTATCAGCTCGCATCATCATTCTACACATAGTGTATGCTTGAATTTTATATTTGGTATTTGTTCATCTTCATTAAATTAGTTTTCTTCAATGTTTGACCAAAGAAGAACAAACTCTTTCCTAGAAAATTATCACACTATATCTCTCAACACTACTCTTTAGACATGGGTGTAATAAAGTGAAGCAAGCAAGTTAAGATGGTCTAATTTTGATTTAGTTTAACATGTCAAGTTCACTTCCACAAATGAAAACTTTAATTGTAATAAAATACTCTAATTAATTTTGTAATTCTAACATAATTATATATAAAGACATGATTTCATTATACAATAAAAATAATTTTAAATATCTACCATAATAATTTATTTATCGCATTTAAAAATAAATATGTTAATTAGAATATCTCTTAAAATACCAATTATCAAACATTTATTTTATTAAAGGAAACATCATTGTAAAGTGTACGCACATAATTTCTTTTCCATTTTAAATTGGATTACCATCTAGCCTCAAAGCATGCTGAATCTCATTGGCATTCTTAAATGAATATTTAGGTGGAGAGGAAAAGTGTGCAATTCTTTACGAATATTATTTTTAACACACACTCCTTTTTGTTTTTAGGAGTGTGAATTCACTTAGAGAAAGAGAGCATCTAGAGTTTTAAAATGGTAATATGATTTGAAGCATCCCAGACAAACATCATATTGTTTATGTAAAGCAAGTGTGTATGGAGGAACACATTCAAATTTTTAAAACATGCGAAGACTACAACTTTCCATTATGCTTTGACATATTTTTTATTTATTTTTGTTCTTGTTATTATTATCATTCATATACATTGTTATAGGAGCCCCAAAAGTAATTAAGAGGTTCTTTATGAAAATGATTTTTTTATATATATATCTTAAATAAACTAAAATAAAATAGTTGGCACCTTGTTTATTGTTGGTTGAATCTTTGAATGTCTCAATACAAGTAATTTGTTGGATGTTTAAAACCCCTCTCATCTTTCTTTTCTATAATCCAATATTGGCTAATCCATTTTATTTAATTTCTTCTAATTATGTATTCAAATATGACATATGACATGTAATGAACAAGATTCGAATAAATTGGATGTGAATTGTCATATTTATATTATATCATAATGTATAGATAATATTTTTATTTTCTTATATTTGATGCATATTGTCTTATTATAGTAATATGAATTTTGATAAAGAAAATTATAGCGGTGATATTCTTTTGAAAACATTATTTAATGAAAAATCTAGAGGGTGTAGATGATAGCGCTCTAATGGCTCAAGTAATGAATGTAGATTAACATCAAAATTTTCAAGAAGCTAACAATCATAAAGAATAGATGAATGTTATGAAAGAACAATATGCTTTAATTATGGATAATGGCACTTGGGCACCAAATATTATTTGCAAATAAAATTCTTATAAGCTCTGCATGGTTGTTCAAAATTGTTTAGATTTTATGATATTATTGCAGAACTATATTGATTGCAAAGGGTTAATTACAAAAGGAGGGAAAATTGAAATGATCATTCTTAGTCTTATGATTGCATTTCTACTAAGTTTAATTGGGATCTACAGCAAATGGATGTTAAGTCATCATTTTTATTGATGACTCAAAAGAAGAACTCTTTCTTATTCAACCTAATGGCTTTGTAAAGAAGGGAAAAGAACAATTGTTATGCAAGTTAAATAAAGCATCGTGTTGTGTAAAATAGGCACCAAGGTGGTATGAGAAAATTGAATTACTTTGTTTGAACAAGGGTATATCAAGAGTAAAAATTATCCAAATTTGTACATGTGGAAAAAATATGGGAATGGTTGATTTCATTATATTCGGTGACGTAATCATAATAGTGAAGTGTTATAGGGTTGAAAAGAGATTTATCATAAGGTATTTGAAATGAAAGATCTTGGTTAAATGTGTTATTGTTTAGGAATTAAAGTATGGAGGCAAGATGGTAAGGCTTTGATTACTCAAACTAAGTATGCAAACAAATTGATCCAAACATTTACTATGAAAGATCGTAAAGTGGTATCTACTCCATTGGAACACAATGTTACTTAGTTTTCTATTAATAATTGTAGTTTAAAAGTAAATAAGGCCTTTCTTAGATAGATGGTGGGAAGCTTGAACCAATTGACCACTATAAGACCTACTGTTGAATATTCAAGGAACATACTAGGCCTATTCATTTTTAAGCCTCTTGAACCTTATTGGAAAGCATCAATGATTCATTTGATATCTACATGGTATCATAAATTTTGGTATTGAATATACCAGCCATTTGAATGTTGAGTTGACAAATTATTTAGATGTTGATTAGGCAAGTGATTCAAAAGATTGAAAATCCTTGATTAGTTATGCATTTAGCATGGTTAAGACATTGTTTCTTGGAGCAATAAGAAGCAACCAACTATTTCCTTGTTATCTATTGAAGTTGAGTTCAATGCTTTGTGCAATGCTACTTGTGAAGTTGTATGACTAAGGTATATACTTGAAGGCATGAGATAGAAGCAAGGACCAACTCTAATCAAGTGTAATAATCGAAGTTCAATCAAATTGGCAAACAATCTAGTTTTTTATGCAAGATCGAAGCACATTGAAACTCAACAACATTTTGTTATAGACAAGGTTCAATCACAAGTGATAGGGATGCAATATTGTAACACAAATGGGAACATGATTGATGTCTTCACTAAATCATTAGGAAAAGATAATGTTTGTATCATATAGAGATATATTAGGAGTTTGTCAAAATTTAGCTATTCCTTAAGGGGGAATGTTAGAAGAAGACATAACAAAATTCCAATCATGTTGTGTATGTGTCATCGAATGGTGAATAGTCCCCAATATAGAATTATAGACCCAACTCCAAGTCTCAATTTATTGCCAATCATCACCAATTTATTATCAAACTCTTTAGTAGATTTATAAAGAAGCTATTGGGTTTGTTTAGTGTGTGTGTGACCATTCCTTGTTGAGAATTAAATTTTAAGATCCTACTTTGGTAGTCAATGATTTTTGTTGTTTTACATATTATAGATCAAATTCCCACAAGAGAATCAAATCACTTATAATATCAAATCTATATTTTAAGGAAAAAAAAAATTATAAAAACAACACTCACAATTTTTAATATATATTTTATAAAATATTTTTATTTTATTTTAAATAAAAATCTAACATCTTTGTCAAAACTAACTTTTTTTTCAATATATATTTATTATCAATACTTTTAATCTACTTTGAATCTCTAAATTAAAAAGATATTGGATAACAATTCATTTAAGATAAATAAATGAAATCCTTTAAAAAATCAAATGGCCTTTAATAAAATTGTCTGCCAGTCTAAATCAAAGAAATATTAATAAACAATTCATTTAAGATAAATAAATGAAACCCTTTAAAAGATCAGATAACCCTAAATAAAATTGTTTCCCAACCACAGAGAAAAGTCAAGACAAGATAACGAGGACATTACTTTTACGATCCTCATATCTCATTCAAATCTAGGTACGTAAGACAAATAATTAAAACTTCTTTGAAAAGTGGAACGACTTTAATTTATTTATAACTTTGCTTGGTGCACTTAAAGTAAAACATGTGGCAAAAATAAAAAACTTAAGTCAAGATAACGACCTGCTAAACTAAATAAACGTCACACTTAAGGTAAGATAACTACATAAAACTCTTCAATATATTAAGATCAACCACATCTGAAAACGTGCTTTATAAGTCCACAATAGATATAAAGCTAGTTGTTCATGAAAGAACGAACCCACCACTCTGAAAAATGGAAAAATACCATTGAAAATATAAACCGAAAACAGCTCAAAAACCTAACTAGTACCTAATATGCATGCCTGTTGAAGAGAAAATCTGATTGTTACCATCATTTACTATGATTAGGTGTTGAGTTGGCTCTCAGATTTGCATGGAACTCAATAGTAAAATGTGGACAAAACTCCTAGTAACAATAAAAGAATAGAGCCGTGCTTGTTGCCAAATTCCTAGGACTAGGTGTCCCAAATTCCTTACCGTCGTCTTTATTAACTAAATTTACTAAACCACTCACCAGCCCAGTCAAAACTGATTATGAATAGTTTAATCCAAAATTCTTGTCAATGAATGAAAACCAATAATTATCTAAACTCGAGAACTTCCCTGCTTAATATCTGCAAACACTGTATAATATCTGCAAACAGTGTGTATAATGACGAAATCAAATTTAAAAAATCTATGTTATGAGTATTTAAATGGTACCGAGTTCAAATCTCTAAAAATACAACAAAAATATTGACAAACATTTTATTTCAGTAATTTCTAACTTTTGGAAATTATTTTCATCATTAAGAAATTATTTCCAACATCTACAATACCTTAGATATCTTAAATAAATGAACAAAAGAATTTTAATGGTGTCCATGAGATCTTTAAGGATTTAAAGAACTACAAATACCACAACATTAAACAACATTAAACATTTTCAAATTATGAATCTTAACCAAGAAGATGGCTAAGTTTTGAATGCCAAGCCTTGTCTCCTAAAGAACTTTACATAGACTGTACACCTTCAACATTATTTCTCAATTTCTGCTATATTATTTTTTACTTTTTAATAAAACAAAGTTAGTTCTTAAAGGTTTCATACATTAAAGATGTTCTCCGCGGTATAGATACTTAAAAAAGGAAGATAGGTTTCCTTATCACCACAATACCCGTGAACGTTATAGTGTTGAATAAAGTGATCACCCACTAACATGGATTCCATATCCCTTTTACACAGGTTTTCTGCTGAGCATTCTTCTTTTGAAGAAAATGAAAGCTACTGTCCTAAGAGTTTCTAAGGCAAAAGAAAAGGCTCATATCCGATCCCAGTTGAGAAATATGAGCACTAAATTGAGGAATACCAATCAGGGCATCATTAAAGTGGTTGTCCGTGACTTGCCAATGGGGGTTGCACTAGTGTTTAAATGCAACAAGCATCTAAATTTAGAAATACTTATTCGCCCCATTATGAATTTCTGATTTACATTAGACCGACTGACAATGTCTAGGGAAATAGTTTTCTTCCTATCACCACACACTGGTCACAATTTGGAGCCTCTTTATTCCAGCTGGGACGGTGGATGTCAGTTTTGGCAGGCCACCCAAACAATAATGCTTCAATGTGTTCGTTCAACGAGGGCATAGATTCTTCCCACCACTCAGATGATGCCAAAAATCATCATGATTGACTCCTCAGCGTTCATGTAAATCAGACTGTCCCCACCGTCTATAGTTATTGTACAGGCTAGAGAACAGTTAACAGGCATAAGGGGTTGAGCAAAATGATTCATTACAACCCTTAGGAACCGATACTCTTGGGGAATGTAGCTTCACCTGTCAAGAACTAATACCATATTTAGTGCAAGCATATTTATGAATGCTTGCACACATGGTTATCTCTGTGATTGATCCCCTGCCAAGTTCACTAATTCCTAGACTCTGGCTTCTATGTCAGACATTATTATACAAGAATAGTTCATCAGTTCATGAAGGTTACACTTGCCCCCTGCTGATCAGATCCAATCTAAAGCAGTCAATTGCTCTTTGAAGAGCAACTGACTATTTTTCTTGGCATTTTAAGGCTCCTCTTTTATTTAGTGGCTCTGGCTTGAGCAATCAGTGCTTCATATATCAGTTCCATTCTTCAATTATCATGCCTTTGAAACTTCATGTTTCTAATCTTATAAATTTGACCATAACAATTAAGGTTTCAGAAAAATTCATTCTCAAAGGAACACATTAATAGCATAGCTTGGAAGATATTAAAAGAAAACTTGCATATGAATAGAATATTAAATACAAAAATGAAAATATGTTTTATTGGAAAACTTTTACATTTTTCATTTTTCAGAACATCAGGTGCAAAAGATGAAAATTAGTTGATTCAATCTACAAAAAATTAGTAGTCCCATAGGAGTCACATGGTTGCATGTGCAATGGTTGCAACATGTCTTGGGCAAACGCATTACATACTCCATTTCTTTTCAAACTATAGAATATAAAAGGAAAACACTCTAAGTGCACTGAATTACACAGTGTAGGCCTGTTGAATTGTTTCAATATCAAGACCCTTCAGTTTCACAACAGATTCCACATGTCCCTTCAATGTGTTCAGTTCCCTGAGCCTGTAATCAGACAGTAAATTATTAGAACCAGTAGAACCATAATCTACAAATTCTCAAATAGTATAATTCTGTTTACACAACAATTAAATTATATACCTTGCAACTTCAGCACGTCTCTTTGCTTGTTCAGCAATTTCGGATAACTCTCGGTAGCTTGACTTCTCGTGGAACAAATTAGTTTCAGGTGGATGAAGACCATGTAATGTGCGTTGAGCATGTGCCCATTGTGCTTCACGCTCCTCTTTTCCATAGTCTTTCTTGCTGGTAAATGCAGTCTGCAGGCAACAAATAATAAAGTCGAGATTGCATTTAGTCCATATTGTGCAACTTAGAAAGTGCAACCAAGCACATCATTACCGTATTTTCTTTGAATTTATGAAGCACTAATTATGAAATCGGAAACAACAGAACAAATTATATTGTTTACCCTGTTCTCAAGTAGATTATCCCATGCCCTGCCACTCAAAATGTAGCGAATGGCAAACTTCAATATGTCTAGAGGCAAATAAAACACCAAACTGTAGAGCCAAATAACTCCTGCCCAGCCCCAACCACAGCCTTTGATATCTGCAAAGCCCCAGTTGGCATAGACTGCAATGAATGTTGCAACCTGCAAGCATAGGCCAAAAACAAAATACTAATTTGTCACATGTGCATTTCTAGTAAAAATCCAATTTGCTCCAAATCTGTAAAAGTAGGTAAAAACGGAACATAATTTGTTTGTATTTATGTATACCCAAAGGGCCAAGTCCCAAAACATACCAGCTGAGCGATTATAAAAGCACTCATAAGCATAAGCCCTGGTCGTTCTGCAAATGACCAGCTTCGTGATCGTGTGACAAAAATAAGAGCCTGGCTCACAATGCTGACTTGTAAGTATAATGCAGCCATTTCTTCATTTCGTACGCCCCTAATTGACCGAACGCCAAATTTGTTCTGCAAGCCAATTGAAAATAGATTCAAAATTCAATTTGATTTCAAATTAGTATGCGGGAGATTAACAAGTAAAATATTCGTCAAACTTACCGAGAAAAAATCAGTCTTGTGCATTGCCCAGAAAAATATTACAGTCATTATTGCAAGGTATGTACCCAAAACAACCCCCGTTGCGAAAATTTCCTTCAATTTCCAGCTGTCAGGCATCGGAGAAGGCTTGACACGATCCTTGGAAATAGTCATAATTGTACCTGATAACAGAGTTGAATATTAGTTCCAGGCTTCAACTTAGCCTCTCAACACAATATACACCAAGTATCTAATGTTTCAGTAAGGCTTTAGAAACAAACCATCATTCAATATAGCGATGATCAGAACCATGAAGGGAGAAAAGTCAAATCTCCATATCAGAGCAATAAGCATGAATCCCAACTGCAAAAAAAGCACACCAACAAATTTTCTGGTCAACCATATGCACTCTCGTAAAAATATATTGAAGTAGAATCTTCCAATGGCCATTTTCATTTCTGGAAATAAGTTGTCACTTACCACAATACGAATAGTGATCGAGACTGCATATATCTGTAGACAAACAAACCAGTGAATACTTTTGGTCAATTTTCTGGAGCAAGCCTAGAGATAAGCAATTGCAATTTCAAATACAAAATCTTGGTGTATGCTTGATGTATACCGTATAATTCTTCATTCTCTGAAAGATGGCTCGACTTGTTAAAACAGCACTAATGATGACACTAAGCCCTGGCTCAGTAAGAACAATATCAGATGCACCTCTGGCAGCATCAGTTGCATCTGCCACAGCAATTCCAATGTCGGCCTTTTTCAAGGCTGGAGCATCGTTGACACCATCTCCAGTCATGCCACAGATATGCTTCATATCCTGAAGGCGCTTCACTATCTCATATTTATGTTCTGTGTCCATGGAAAAATAAATTGTAAACCATGAATCCTGTGAAAAACAGTTAAGAAAAACCTCAACAGCATTTGAGAATAATATAAGTTCACACCTGGAAATACCCCTGCAAACCCATCAGCTTTCTCAATCAATTCATCAACAGGGAGAGCTGCAATAGATTCATCTTTAGATCCACCAAGCAAAGTAGATGATGGGTACATATTTACACCCATTCCAAGCCTTCTCCCTGTCTCTTTGGCAATAGCAAGCTGATCCCCTGAGAAACATAAAATCTAGCGTGAGTAAAGTGCTGGTTATGATTACAGAGCCATTGCTGTAGAGTAGAAACCATAAACATAAGAAATCGATGGACATCAGAGACCTGTGATCATCTTCACATTGACACCAAGGTTAAGTGCTCGGCGAATTGTTTCAGCACTATCATGGCGAGGAGGGTCAAACAGAGACAGCAAACCAACGAATTGCCATGGGCCTCCAGCACTTTCTTTGTTCTTTTCAGGTACTTCCTGCAGTTAGCATATCAAAGAGACCTTAAACAAGGATTCCAGTAACCATTTTACATAGAAAACGAAAGACACTTGTTTGACAGGAAAAATTCAATAAACCTTGCATCTCCTTAGATGATGCCAAATTAAGATTAACATACCTGTCTAGCTACAGCAAGAGATCGAAGTCCACGTTCAGCAAATTTATCAATTACTGAATGCACCTTATTTTTCATATCTTGAGTGCATTTGCAGAGGTCAATAATCTGTTCCACAAAAATCTCAAAGTATAAGACCAAATAGATACACCAATTAGTAGAACAGGGCAGAAACCTATGCGCGATCAAATGCTAAGCAGAACACATTTAGAAGGATCTATAGTAAATAAAATATAAAAATAGAGATAGCTTTTTACCTGCTCTGGTGCTCCTTTGCTGGCCCGATGCCAATTTCCATTAGAGTCAACATATGTAAGTGCTGTACGTTTGTCAACAGGATTAAATGGTAGAAAATGAACTTCGGTAATGCCTGCTCTTGCCTGTAACAGAAAATCAAAGTTGTAAATTCCAATTCCAAGATCATTCCTGATCACAAGAGAAACAGTCTGCGAAATGTATTAAAATCTCAACTAACTAAAGATCAACATTCCAAAAAATATATTTAAAACAGGGCAAGTTTCCGGTGCTACCTCTTTGGGATCTGCCAAAGTTCCAACAATGGCACCGTCAATTGCATCTTGATTTTCAACTCTTGAAGCTCTAGCTGCAAGTAATAATACTGTTTCCTTGTCGACACCTTTTGCAAATACCTGTATTGTTTTTTAATGAGAATTTAGTATCTATACTGACGCATATCATGCAACAGTATATACTTTTTCAAGTCACAGCAGAAAAGACCAGATTCTACAAAAGGGCCTATTAGGCTTTGGTAATTAGCGGCCAAACCATACACAGCAAAAACAGATCATCAAAAGAATCAAAATGTAGCTTGAACAATATTTTATCATGCATGGACACTACCTCAATAAGATTTTTATCGACTGATAGCTTGTTGAGTGTAAGGGTTCCAGTCTTATCACTGCAAAGAACATCCATTCCAGCCATTTCTTCAATAGCAGTCATTCTTTTTGTAATAGCACCCTGAACATCACATCATGCAGTCTTATAAGCTTCAAGGCTAACAACTTTATGCAGTCGTTAAAAGTACTCCAATCATAAGAAGTGAACCAATTGTCTCTCACAAGAGTAGTACCTGCTGAGAAAGGCGGTGTGATCCAATAGCCATTGTCACAGAGAGCACAGTGGGCATGGCAATAGGAATACCACCAATCAAGAGAACCAGAAGGTTGTTGATCCCATCCCTATATGCTCTATGTTGAATGGGATACATAACAATTATCTCCACAACGATTCCAATTGCAATCGAACAGATACAGAAGTTTCCAATTGCTGTAAGAACCTGTATTACAGAACTACTGTTAAAACTTTTCTACAATTCCAGATAAAGGCTAAAATCCAAGCTAAAAGAGCAGAAACCGCTCCCTCAAAGGAGGGGCATACGTGCAGCTTACAATCAAAAGGTGTAATACTTTTCCATAAAATTACCTACCTTCTGGAAATGACCAACATTGTTGGTGGAATCAACTAAATGAGCAGCCTTTCCAAAGAAAGTGTGGACTCCAGTCGCAATAACCACGGCCTCAATTTCTCCTTGTTTACATGTAGACCCAGAAAATACTTCATCTCCTGGATTCTTTGTGACGGGAAGAGATTCACCAGTTAGAGCAGACTGGTCAATCTTTAAAGGATCGCCCTCAAGCAGACGAGCATCTGCGGGAACAATATCTCCGAGTTTAATACTGATTATGTCACCTGGAACAAGAATTGAGGCATCTTCTTCTTGCCATCTGCCATCACGAAGCACCTGAGAAAAAACAAAATCCCAAAAATTGGTAATTAGAAAACAACGTTTAACTGGCATATGTTAGAACATTGACCATTGAAGAGAAATTAAATGATGCCGTAAATTTATGGATACCTTAGTCTTTGGCGCAAGACCTGCCATCAGAGCTGCTGCTGCGTTACCAGCATTGTTTTCTTCAATAAAACTGATGGTAGAGTTGATTACCAGCAACACAATGATTCCAACGAAATCTTGCCAATCTGGAGGCTTCCCCTGCAAGCAAACAGAAAAACAGAATCACAAACACTTCTGAAGAGCGAAAAATACAAAACCCTACATAAAAGAAATACAGGCACTTATCTTCATTACAAACAATACAAATTTTAATGGGCACCAAAAGTACTTACAGATCCATTAGCCAACGCTATTGCCATTATTGCAGCCATCTCCATAACCCATGACAGAGGGTTCCACATAAAACCGAGGAACTTCAGAATCTTGCTCTCCTGTTACAAGCCGCCATGAAAATAGAGAATTAAGATAATGCATAGCATGAAGGAAATCGGGTCTGTCTAAACAACAGAGCACGTAAGGATTCAAGTTCTATAAAACATCCATATATCTATGAGAACATTAGTTTAGATCCAAACCTTCTTCTCTTCCAATTTGTTTAATCCAAAGATCTTCAGTCGATTCTCTCCTTCGGCTCCGGACAAACCCTCCTTCGTACATCTTAGCTGCTCGAAAACTTCCTCTATAGGTATCCGCTCCTGTCCACAATCAAACAAATACAGTTAAAAAAACTCTCATGCACTGCGAAAGCACCAAATGAATAAAACATTACCCTCCCGCCAAAGAAACGATCGGCAAGCAGCAAAAATCAATCCCCAAAAATTGCAGACTCATTGCATAAGAGTCTTGTCGGAGAAATAAAAGCGGGGTGAGCATTTGCAGGTCAGTACAATGTTGAGTGACAATATTCCACTCAACCCCAGAATGATTACGCTTTTCAGAATACAGACCGTACTCAGACATATGGCACTTCAGCGACTCCAGAGAGACTTTGGTAGTGGTTAGGCTGTACATAATCTTTTTTCGTGTTGCAAATTTGCAAGAATCTACGAGATTTAGGAAAGTATGATTAAAATAAAAAATTTAAACTGTTTCGTTAAGCGTATGGTACAGATGCATTCCTGTAATTCTGGACTTGAACTAAACCGTTTGTGAAGTGAAAAAAATAATATTATATTAAACTTAAAATGGAGCACCTTGATTAAGGCTTTCAAGTTTCGACCGTGAGACCTCGGTCGCCTAAGATTTACGGACGCGAACGATTTTCAATTGTAGACATAAAGCTCAGCGGTACAAAGCTAAGGACTGGTGTACTAAAATTCACGGCAAGAGAAAACAGAAGATTGGCAAAAATCACAGACGGATCATCTTAAACAGAAAGCGCACGACGAGCTGGTGGACACAGGAAAAGACAGTATGAATCGACGACTCGGAAGGGACATTCTAGGCAGCGAAAACAAAATTGAGAAGAAAAAACAAAAACCGCTGGCCATGCAAAATATTTAGAAAACAAGTTCAAGCCCGTAGATCTTGAAGTCGGACAGATTTGAGCTCATAGCAGCTAAACCAAAACTAAACCTGCTCTAGCCGTCTCAGGATTCATGTACTTTCGGAGAAAAGCGTCAAAAAAAACTCAAAGACAAAACAGAATCGATCCAAACGAAAAATATCTTCAGTTTGTTTATACGCGGCTTCCATTGCAACATTTCCTCAAGACTCTACCCGTATTTCGATCTTTTCAGCCAACTATCCCATCAAAACAAACTACACTGCACACAGCCTAATTTGACATCCTGAAAAGACGAGCTCGCCATGATTCGATCTTTTCAGCCAACTATTCCATAAAAAAAACAAACTACACTGCACACAGCCTAATCCGACCTCCTAAACCACAAAGCTCGCCATGCACATATTCTCAGCAATCCTAGGCCAAGATCTGAAGCTCAAACCGGGCGAATTCCAACTCAAACCACAAAAACTTACCCCAACCCGTCAGAATTCAACACTCTTTAACCCTCGCAGGGACCGAGGATCAAAATTCAATAAAAACAGAAAGTCAAAAATCACAAAGGACAGCCCCATCCCTGACTCCGCCGCCGTCAAAAGCGCATCCAAAAAAAAACAAAGCTTGAGCGCAGAATTATGCTTACAAGATCGACGGATTCGTTCTTGATGTTCTCGAGGCCGCCGTTGTCGTCCATCCCCATTTCGAGCTACAATCCCTGAACCAGAACAACGAGCCTTTTCACAACTCCTCCCCGAAGCGAACGGAGGGCAAAACACAGCAATTCAGCTCACACATGACACAGCATTTCACCGAATCAATCACACAAAACGATATATTCGCAAGGCAAAGAGGAAAACACAGTAATTTCTCCCTCCCTCACTAACACAAAATCAATCGCTTCGGCTTCTTCCCATCCAAACCACAGCCTCCCTTTATAATCACCCCAACCGACCCCAGCCCCCGCTGCCTCATGTGACCGACGCCCCGCCGCGAAGGGGGGAAATCATACAGATCGCCGGCCTCTCAAAACTCCAGCCGCCGGCTAGTCCACGCAACCGTCAGCCAGTCGCAATTCCTTCTCTAATTGGAGCGCTTTGCCGGTTTGTTAGCGACCTCCCGCTTACCTTTTTTCCCGTTTATTTTATTTTAATTGCCCAGCCTTTTTTTCGTTTTTTTTTAATTAGCAAGCTTTTTTTGCGTTAATTTTTTTTAAAATTGCCAATCATGCGTGGACTTAAATATGGCGCGGGTCCCGTGGGGCCCGCCACGTGTCGCCGGCCACGTTGGTCAACGAAGCCCGGCATTCCCCGGGGTGGGCCCCGCCAGAAAAGTCATCGGAGGTTAGCAGGCCACTCTTGGTGCGCGGGGCGGGCCGGCCCCACCACGCGCCTTTTTATTTCATATATATCGGATTGTGTTACGAGAATTGCTACGACTTCGCTCCTCCAATAATTCTGCATGCGTCCCCTTATCGTCCATGCATCTTTACCCACCGGGCTTACCTGGCACTTCAAGGCTTACGTGGCATCGGTTGGAATTTGACGGCTTAAACGTTTTTATTCGTTGTCTTTCTTTCTTTTCTTATTAAATATGTGGCAATTTCCGACGGTGGGAATTTGACGGCCCGGGGAAAAGCTTAAACGTTTTTATACGTCTGTCTTTCTTTCTTTTTATAATTGTATTTTGCATGTGTGTTTTTACTTAATATATCGTGAGGGTGGTTGTTTTTCCCACTCCATATCTACCTCTCCTTCGACCTTTTCTCCGCTGATTGAGACAGATGGATGTCCCTAGGGGCAGCCTTGGAAAGTGACAGTTTGTGGATTATTGGACATAAATTACTATTGTTTTCAAAAAAATTCGTCAAATGAATTATGATTTTATTAGGTTTAATGCTGGATGTATAATAATTTATTTTTATTGACAGATATTTTATTTATTTATTTATAAATTTGTTGTTCATTACTATATGTTTATTATTAAATCATTAATTCATAAAACATCTCTTTGTTATAATTTTCTATTATTTTAATATTATTTTGTTTGTTCATCTACGAGTTGTTTGGTTCTTAGATTCGTCGTAACTACTTTTTACCCATATGCATTTGAGTTATTACATTTAATTGTAATTTATTTAATTATTTATATATTTGATGCTAGATGTACAATTATTTATTTTTATTGAAGTCCTATTTACTTTTCACAGATATTTTATTTATTTATTTATAAATTTGGTGTTCATTACTATATGTTTATTATTAAATCACTAATTCATAAAACACCTCTTTGTTACAATATACTATTATTTTAATATTATTTTGTTTGTTCATCTAACGAGTTGTTTATTCTTAGGTTCTTTCTTAGACTACCTTCCACCCATATATATTTGAGTTATTACATTTAATTGTAATTTATTTATTTATTTGTATATTTGGTGCTAAATATTTGATGCTAGATATATAATTATTTATTTTTATTGAAGTCTTATTTACTTTCCACACTAATTTATTTTTTATTTATAAATTTGATGTTCATTATTGAATCACTAATTCGTAAAATACCTCTTTGTTATAATATACTATTATTTTAATATTATTATTTTTTGCTCATCTCACGAGTTGCTTAGTTTCTAGGTTCTTACGTAGACTACTTTCCACCTATATGCATTTGAGTTATTACATTTAATTGTAATTTATTTATTTATTTATATATTTAGTGCTCGTCTTTAATACTAAATCACTAATCCATCAAATACCTCCTTGTTGTAAGATACCATTATTTTCATATTATTTTATTTGTGCATTGAGTTGGTTCTTTAAGTCATCAAACACCTCCTTCTTCAAAGATAACTATTATTTTATTTGTGCATGCAAGTTGTTCATTTATGCATGTCACTTGTTCATTTGTGCATCCAACTTTTAACTTTATTTTTCAAAAAATCATCATTCATTATAACATCAAAATATCTATTATTTTTATTTATTTATTTATTTATAAATTTGGTGTTCATTACTAAATGTTTATTATTAAATCACTAATTCATAAAACACCTCTTTGTTATAATATACTATTATTTTAGTTGTTTAGTTCCTAAGTTCTTCTATAACTACTTTCTACCCATATGTATTTGAGTTATTACATTTAATTGTAATTTATTTATTTATTTATAAATTTAGTGCTCATCTTTAATACTAAATCACTAATCCATCAAACACCTCCTTGTTGTAAGATACCATTATTTTCATATTATGTTATTTGTGCATTTGAGTTGGCTCTTTGTGCGAGTTGTTTAGTCTCTAAGCTCTTAGGTAGGTTACTTTCCATCCATATACATTTGAGTTATTATATTTAAGTGTAATTTATTTATTTATTTATAAATTTGGTGCTCATCTTTAATATTAAATCACTAATTCATCAAACACCTCCTTCTTCAAAGATAACTATTATTTTATTTGTGTGTGTGAGTTGTTCATTTATACATATAGTTGTTCATTTGTGCATCCAACTTTTAACTTTATTTTTCAAAAAATCATCATTCATTATAACATCAAAATATCTATTATTTTTACTTCTTTTTTCTTGTGTAAGACTATTAGACATGCTACTTTCCACCCATTTTTCATTTGAATTATTACATTTAATGGTAACTATTTATTTATAAATTTAAGAAATATTTTTTTATTTATCTTAATATTATTTTATTTATTATATATATGCATAAATTGTTATCTCTATTTGAGCATTAAAGGTTGTCATTAGTATCAAAGACATCGTTTGGTTACCTATGCTACTATAGTCGGTAACTGCAAGCACTTCAAGCCAGTCGGTTAAGTCTTCACACCGAGCACCAGGGCAATTCTACCGAGCATCAGTGTACACCGATACCGAGCGATAGTAAACACTGAGCAGACTGGACACCGAGCACCAGTGTAATTACCGAGCAGCATATACAATGTTTACCGAGGAAGACAATAAACAACATAGTAATCAGGAATGGCACACTTATTTATGCAAACGGTTACAACATAATCACAAAATGTTTTACCAAGATCTAGGATCATTTATTGTAAGATTCCATCATTAATTGCGATGATGATCTTTATGTATTTGCTAGATCTCTAGGTTATTTTTGTACACTGTAGATCTTAGGGTTTTCTCTAAGATATTGTAACCTAATTTTGTTAAGCGACAAAAGTAGTATGCTGTATAAATGTAATTTCATGTTATTTTTGTATGCGTGAGAGAGAAGCTTGATAAGGAGGTTGAGAACATGAAAAGAATTTCTTGAGGCATTAGCCAACTTCATGAATATGAGTTAACAGGTAGAGCAAAACAATATTTAGAGTTATTCAGATTAAGCAGAATTAGACAAGGCTACCGAGCAGTTCAGAGCAGAGATCTTCACACAGAAAGGTGATATCTATTAAGCATTTCATAGATCTGTATCAGACAAGTTGAGTTGTCATTAGCAGATATTTACCTATTATTTTCTAATCATTGTAACAGAGTTTTGGTAAAATCTCTTAACAGAGTAGACCTAACAGTCTTTTTGTAAATCTCTTTACCGAGTGCACACTCAAGTAGTGTTGTTGAAATCCTATCACTAGGTAGATCTAATCGATCTAACATTTTACTCTTAACAGGGTAAGATCACAAGAAGTGATCACCACTTGTAGCCCTAATAGGCAAACCTTTTCTATCTACAATAGTAAAGAATTTGTGGGTGTCATCCCCACCACAGTTTTTACCTTCTAACAAGGGTTTCAGCGTTACCAAAATACTTGTGCTATGTGACTGTTATATTGTTGATTTCATGCTATTTACCTTTGATAGTTAAATGAATGAATGATGCATGCAATGGATACAAGTTATAGTTGAAGGCTACTACTGTTTGATGTTTAAGGTTTGAAAGGTTTATGAGTTAGAAAGTTTTTATTAAATTTATTTTTATTTGAAGAAATGTTTAATTAATTTTTAGCAATAAATTAATTATCATTTTTTATGCCAACTCTTTTAGAATTGGAGGCAATCAACAAGATAATTGGAACTTAATGATAATTAGAATCAATTAGCGGGATATTAAAAAGTTGAATGAACTCAAAAATAGCAACCTAATTCTCTTCAAACAATCTAAGGTTTGCTCTATCCATAACAACAATAAAGGTTGGGAATATACATGGTCATAATAGTTGACTACAATTTTTAGGAGGCCCACCCAATTATAGTAGCAAAATTCTAATGCATTGTCTCATTGGAAATTGTGGCTAAGCTTGAGAAGTAACTCCTACAAGTGGCAAAAGGCCTTACAAGTCATTTAGGAAATACTAGAGATTTACCATGTAAAAGCTACGGTTGGTCGAGACACAAACATTTTGGTGGAATTAAGTTGGTGAATTGTGGTCATACACTTTTTTTACAACCAAATCAATTTCAACAAATCAATATTGTAGCACTTCTTTTGGTGAGGAAGTGTCATGTCCCTTTTTTTTTCCAAAAATAGAACTTATTAAAAATAGTAAGCCCCACATGTTGGGGTCTCGAGATATTTTGAGAAAAATAATTTAAATTAATATTTTGTATTTATTTTGCCTCAATTCTTATATCTCGAACAAGTAAATGCTAAATTAATATCCTCATATGGTGGGTGTGGCTTTTTGGAATGTTTCATTGGCATCTTTGGGTATCTTTTGCACCTAGTGGCTTTCTAATGATTCATCATGCTTACACTTTCGACAGTTTCATCAATTTAGCATTTTAGCTTGTAAGCAAAGTTTTGAATCAATAGTTTGGAATTTTTAAGTTTCATGATTTGTAGAAGTTTTTGGTGGGTATGGGGCTACGTTTTTGTTGTTTTCTTCATGCCCATATAATGTGATAGGTGATTGGGACCAAACTATGCAAGTGTGGTGAAGTTTTAGTGAGTTTTGTTGTGTTTTCAAGTTATTTGCACACATTTTTGTGCTCATCCTATTTTTTGAGTTTGTTGCAGTGGACATGATATCTGATTATAAATTTTTTATGTATGTTTGTTGATTTATATCAACGTGTAATATATAATAAAAGTATATTTTGATTTAAATAAAGTTTGGAAGGATTTCAAGAAGTTTTTTTGCATTTTAAGCTTATCAAGTGAATTAAATAAAATAATTTTGCATGTAGTTTTTTGTTGAAGATAAGGAATGACATTTTATTATTCATACAAACCTTAGGTTACACCTTTATTTTATTTTATGTTATCTATTGATATGTCGATGAAGTTTCAAGTTGATTGTGTTGGAGTACAATATCACTGAGATGGGGTGAACCAGTGATATGAAACAATGTATCAATTTTTAAAGCCAAATTCATACAACAATTGAAGTGTACTAAATAGAGATAACAATATAAGGATAAGACATGCACATGAAATTGTAACACAAGATATGTCCTAAGTGGAAACCCTCTTGGGAAATAGAACCACTCGAAGTGCCTCACTGGCTTAATCTAAAATATCTTTTTACAATGCCTCACTAGTTATACAAGTGTCTCACTTACAATGATATCTAACTAATAATTTTTTATGCCTCGTTGGCTTTACAACTCACTATAACTTTCCATACATACAAAGTCATAAAAAATGATCTTTTATAGTCACTACAACCTAATACCGTACATTATTGAACACGAATGATACTTTGTGTTAAACAATATATGATACAAAGTTATAAGCTATTATATCCTCAATTAGGTATTTATGATCAGTATATATGATTGTGCACAACTAACATAAATGTATTTCATCAAAAACCAAAATATCATCTCTGGTTGCATCCATCAACAATCCTTCATTGTTGAATTGATAAGATATCACAAAATTGATAAACTAATTCAAAACTGATCATAGGAACTGAATACAACTGTCTAAGGGTCATTCATCCAATAATGCATGTTTCCATTCTATGTTATTCAATATGAATGTAAGTGTTCTTGAATGATGATACCTTAATATCCTCAAAAGCCCTTTAACAAATATAATGTATAAGCTCTATTCTGAAAACTAATAAGCAATAGATTATTTGTGTTTGTCATTATCATTGATCAAAATCAATACTATGTTATGTATGTCTCTGCTCAAAAATTTCTCTAGTTGAATCTCAAACTATAGATGCATCCGATTTCTAAAATGGTTTCTATAAGTTTCTCATACTTTAATCTCTGCAATGTAAACTTTATATAAAAAAAACTCTCATAGTCGAATACAACCCATGTGACTAAACTCTATTAGGATTAGGGAGCACCGAGAGGAGGGTGAATTGATGCAACAATATTCTTTGAAAATTTAAACTGAAATAACTTAATACTAAGATAAATGCAAATAAACAAAATACAACACATAACATGATCATCACAACACCATCATTTATTTTCAAGGAAAACCCGGTTAAGGGAAAAACCCTGGTGGGGATGATACCCACAAATAACTCACTACTGCAGTAATAAGTGCCTAGTTAAGAGCATAAGTACAATAGGTGGGAATGCACTTACATTCAGGATTATAGCCTGGAGCTCACTGCTTAATTACACAACCAAATTACATCAAGGCTTACAACTAATTACATAAACAAAAGATGTACTTACAGTCCTATACCGAGTTGACTGGTAGCATCAATAATGCAAATACAATTTTGATGAAGCTCCAAACATAGATCTACACATCAACATAGTCTCTACTATTAGGAATAAGGTGTCTCAACCTTGTATATTTCCAAGTACATTTGTTAATTTCCAAATATCGGCACTCTGGACAATGTGTAAGGTGATCATGACTGAAACGGTTATGACAGATTCCTATGACAGTCATTAATATTTGTAAGAGCTAATTGTGAAAGATTCGTTGATGGGTGAAGACATGCAAGACATGTGGCAATTGATAAAGTTGAGTACTATACACTCTTCTGCAACCGTGGGGTTCAGGGCATCGCTTCGAAAAAAAAATTCGGGTTCCTATTTTCTCGGAGAATGGTAAAACCCTAATATGACTGTTCTTTGGAAGTTGCCCTAAAAGGTGAAGCACATGATATAAGCATTTTTTAGGGTTGCGAATTCTGATGAGAAGAGAGTGTATTTGTGGAACGTTTTATGATGCCAGATTTGTCTTCAAGTGTGGAAAATCTTCTGAAAGAACTTGCATTGCAAGTGTATTGTAAACTATAACAATTTTGATTAATACATTGTGCAGGTTTTGGAGTGCTGGGGTTTTTACCGAAAGGTTTCCCCAAGGTATATCTTTGTGTCATTCTTTTTCTATGTATACATGTTATTGTAGAAACATCTAAGATAATTGCATTATCATTCTATAATTGATAAGGGTTAAATCTGTATTTGCACGATCCTCTCCTTAGGAGTTTAGCGTAGGGAACTATTTTCCGCACTCTTAGTTTCCTTTCATCTACTCATTGCCTTATCATCGTAACAACATTTCACAACATACATACCATACATTTTTCTTAGCAAACAAAACTCGATCACATATATGAAGTCATAACCTACAAATATAACTTTGTGGGCTTGCCACATGAAATGTGTAAATTGAACCTCTTATAACTCATTCTATGATATGTTAACCAAAATATAATCTCTCCATAGTCATCTCAATCCTAATCAATGCCAAAAATATTTCTTCTTACCAAAAATCAAGTCAAACCAATGAAATCTTTTCATATCTGGACTGCTCCTAACAAACATTGTGAACTCCAATACTCGAACATTAATATCTCTTGAATTCAAAAATTCCAACACTTGTGATCACAGATTTAGATCACTCTAATTGTCTAGATACTAAATCTAGAATCACATATCATAATATTGATTCATCTATTCCTACTGATGCAATTATCGAACCTTTATATTGTTATGTTTACTATACTTAGTTGATTTCAATCATTTCTATATCGGGAAGAAAAAACCCATTAACAAAACTAAGAGAGATGCATGTAGTTATCATCAATGACAACATAACACCCATTCTAAAGAGCTCTCTTTCCAAAAATCTCCCCCTTTGGCATTGATGGCAACACTTAGTGAAAAATGACTAAGTGTCTAGTCAATATGCTAATACTCCAAAACTCAAAATAATACTCCCCCTTTTGGTATGCATCACTCATATACATTTTTCACTAAATCTCCCCCCATTTGACATCAATAGAAAAGGCGGTGTATAAAAATCAAAATTTTCTGCTAAAATCCTATACATGTCTCATACTTAACCTCCATACTTACAAATACTTGAAGATATCTAAGAAGCTTGTTCTCAGAGATGCCAAATAAATATCCCAATATTTCTTTAAATTGTCCAAAATCTATATTTTCCCACATATGGCATAGGCTGCATTCTTTGCTTCGGGAAGGCCTACAGGGTCCAATAGGTTATAAGTTATTTTTGCCTCCTTTAGTGCTCTTTGAAGAACATATAACTTAGGAACAATTAGGTCCCTTAAGTTATCAATTATCATGCCTTCTTATCAATATTCTCCTCTAGTCCTCGAAAGATCTTATCTGATGATTCATTTTAACTACCTCTAACATGTTCTCTGATGCAAATCCTTTTGATGAATCAAAAGTCTTTTCCTTAACCGATAACTTTCCTTTAGTTTCCTTTATGATCTTCTCTATATTCGATACATGAGAAAAGGAATATATGCTCATCCTATATATCCCATTTCCTTCTTCTATAGCATCCTTAATATACTTTACTCTGGTATCCAAAGAAGTTTTATCTTGCTAAATTAATAAACAAAGATGCTTAAATATTTTGTCATAAAATTATTTATGTACCTTTCTCATTGTCACTTTCTCTACTAATTGAAATTGCGTGTCAAAGGCATCAAGTATACCCTCCAACTGATCAGTTGTGGAATCTTCATGTTTAATCTGATAGTTGGATAATAATTTCTCAAAAATACTTACTGATCTGGTCATTAATCTTGTTCCTTTCTCACTTTTCTGCAAGACTCTTTGGTTAGCCTTCTTTGATGCCAATATTGATAGTCTCATCAACTTATCTTCATTGCAATTGTCCAAATCAATGAATCCTTTGTGATCTATCTCAGAAGATTCAATTGGTAAAGTCACTCTTTCCAACAAACTCGTGTTCAATAGTAACGGTTTGAAAATACATGTATGATAAGATCATTTAAGACTTCCAACATCAATTGAATGGTCATAAACATGTATGAGGACTAGTAAAAAGAAAGACCATTTTACATTCTTTGTAACCCTCAGACCCTTGAGAAGGGTTAATACCAAAAATTAAAAAAAGAATGATAAGTATGTCAGGTTAGGGTAACATTAAACATTAATCTAATATGAGACATATATTTTTTAACAAGATTGGGTTATAACCAAAAAAATACCCAACCAAATTCATAATTGTCAAACTAACTTGGATAAACAAAGTATACATTCAACTTATAACACATATTAACAAAGCATTATCAAACTCAAATGAAAAACCTGAAAAGGGTTTTAACCAAGACAAGAAAACATGATCATTACCTTCATACACATTGATATGAAAACATTTAGACAATGGAACCATTAACAAAAACTAAAACACATGGTAAACAAAAAAAGGTAATAGAAAGAGAACACCTGGTAACAAATCTACAAATCTCAGTTACTCTGCCTCTACAATGCTTCACATTTACAACAACAACAATCATACTTTCTCGACAACATGATCATTGGTAACTACTCAACTGATTCTCTATCAACCATCTTTCAAGAACTACTCACAACCGATACCACACAAAGTTGTTCCAATGTGTCGTGACCTAGCTTGAGAGAGCTAGGATTTCCAAAATAAAGCCCAAATTTACAACAAACTTTGTAATATGAATTTTGAAATGGCATTTAGATTAAACTTAACTTTACCGTGATAAATGCTGATTAGAATGGCATTAATAACATCGAATGCACTAGGTATGATATCAACAAATGAAGAATTACTAAGGGGGCGACCAAAAATCCTTCCTAGTAAAATAACTTACAATGTCATGGTCACAATGTTGGTCCTTTGTTATTTTGTGACTTTGGAATGCAACTATGACCATCTTAAATGATACTTCGAGCATAATTGAAACTTTACAAAGGCTATCAAAATTAAACATTTGAATGATGCTTATCAATATAAACTAAAATATATTCTTGATTGTACAATAATATTTCCAAGTTACTGAAGTTATGTATAACTGAATGCAATGATAATCATCCCTTTAACAAACTGAATATAATGAATATGATAATCAACTTACTTCAAACTAATCATTGATACTCAAACCACTGATCCAACTTGTTAGTGTATCCATGATGACATTGATACAAAGATACACTGAATGATGCAATTATATACACTAATCATGATGCAAAACTGTGTTATAACCATATTATCATCTGAATTCTAAACTGATCAATCCCAAATTGATATGCATACTGAATTCAAACTAGGATCATGAAAGATGATGCCAAACAATATGCACTGCTTGATTATGAAAGATGATACAATGTAAATGAATATACTAACCAACTGATCAATTGAATATGATGCAATGTAGCTGAATATACTGACCAAATGAAGATACATATGATCAAGTAAATCTAATCAATGAACATATTAGTGCTTTTGACATCAAGGGAAACCAAGAGAGGAGCAATAGATTGATGGTCAAATCACCAAAATCAGGTGCATACTTTAGAAAAATCTTGTTAAATCTTTGTGGGAATTTCAATTTAATTTGAAGGAACCAATTGCATGTGGATTTTGGAATGAGATATAAATTTAAAAAAATTCCATTGCTAGAGATAAATTATAATACATATTTTATTTAATCTAGAATATTTAAGCCGATAGGCTTTATGTGGGAGCTTTGCTCCCGGAAATGCATTTTTCTTGCCAGATAGTTGTTAGCCCTCTTCCTGGATAGTTTCTTTTCCGGTTATAAAAAATACTTAAATTTTTCTTCTCTCTTTTTTCGTTTGAAATTAGCAAAAATCGATTTGAAATAGTAAGTTACCTTGTTTTAAATATTTCTTTTGTTTTATCTTTTCCATTATAGAAATTTAAATTGTTACATATGATTTCAGACTTATTTTATTTATTTAGTTGTGCTTTTTTTGTTTCATCCAATATACAAATTATTTTCATTTTAAACTAGGTTGTTTATTTAGTCATAGGTTGAAAAAAATTATTTTATTTATTTTCCAATCAATATGATTGCTGTTTTTTTGTCCAAATCTTTATTTCTATAATTGATTGATATTAATAATACAAAAGATTCAATTACTTGTATTTATAAAAATTATTTGAAAACAATATTTTTCTTTTTAATTAATTATTTTAATATAATAATAAACATCTTTATAATTATTATATATTTAATTTAAATAAAAATTTCTTATCTTCAATGGCTACTACTTAGTTTCATACTTGTTTTCTCTACTTTGTAATGGGTGCACTATATCCTTTGAAATCTTATATTAATTTATTATTTATCTATTTTGTGTGCAAACTCCTATCGGCTCTCCATTGCATGCACAAAATTATGTGACTGCTAGTATAATGTTATTAGGGATAATATCTTGTGAACTTGAATGGTTTTGAGTGTTGATCATGGGAGGTTTCTTCCAATAGTTGTTTAAGATTTAAGACAATGATATTTTAGTATCCAAAATTTATAACTAGTATAATGAATATCTAATGACATTTAAGGTTTTAAGGTACCATAAATATTTTGCAATTATGTAGAGCTTACTAGGAAAGATATGTCTCAAGAAGAAAAGTTTGTCATAATCTTCGAGGAATTTCAAGGTGAATTTGAATTTTATTTTTTTAAGTACCTTTTGATAGGTATTGCATAAGAAAAATAAAGGGGGAAGAAAAATAGAATAAAAATAGAAAAGTCAAGGATAAGGAGCAGTTAAAGGTGGAGACATAAGGCATCTCTAAGAAGATCAATGAGGAAGAACAAAAAAGTTGTATCCAACAAGTTGAAGGTAAAAATATTTTGATAAAAGATCTTAATTTAATTTCTAATGATTATATGTTTCATCCCATCACTAATGAATTCAAGAAATAATAGACATATTTATAAGAAAATATGGAACAAGAAGATTATCAAATTATCCCTTCAAAGGTTTTAGTGGAGGATCTTATTGTTGAAACCAAGGAGAATGTTTAAGACATCTCTAAGCGTGAAGCTGGAGTCACAAAAATGAATGTGTTTCTCGATTATCTCAATAATTTCTTTGATGAAAAAGATGGATGAATGTTTTTATATAGCCCAAGACTTCTTCATACTATGTCTCTACAAGATTTTTATCATTTTGGAAAATGTTTTAAAGAGAAATATAGGAACAAGGATGTGATTTGTAGCATAGACAATACAAATTTATTCATCCCAAGAAAGATTTCCTTTGTATATGGAATCTATGTGATAGTCTACTACAAAGAGATACAAGTCATTTTTACATCTAGTTTTGACTTGCTCATGCATGATGGTATGAGACCCTAGCTCATTTTTCATTCCAAAAGGGGAAACATTAAAATTCATTTTGAAAGGATGAAATAATTGATGGGTTTGATACAATAGTTATAAAGGATTGTTCATTACATGTACTTGGATAGATAGATATATTATTATAATCTAGAGAAATGGTAAGATATACATTTTTGAATTTGATGTTAACACAGTTATTGAAATATTGTGTTTGTAAGTTTTGGGAAAGCATCTCATTATTGAAGATAAAGAAATGATAAAGGGAAAGATAGGTGCAGGGTTCCCTCAAGAGCATGTAGCTTGGATAGAAAGAGGTTTTGAAATGGCTAATTTTAATTCTTTCATCTTTACATATTCTGAAGTTTTAGGTTAGTTGCATTTCTTTGATGAGCTATTATAGATGCAAAAATACAAGAAAGTTGAGTTCACAAGTGAAGTGGGAGCACTACAGAAATATCTACAAAAGTGGAGGATGAAGAGAAGAATTATCTAGCTATAATTAATATCTTTATGACTCCATGATGATGAATATTTCATACTTGATCCATATCATCAATACTCTTGACATAAAAGAGAATGCAACAATTAAGGAAATTGAAAGTTCCATGAAGGTAATCAACTTATGTCATGCATTTCACATTTCTAATTTTTCATATCCATGTGTACAAGAGTATGGTGTTTTATAGGAAGCTAAGTTGGTAACAAGTTTTTGGTGGTGAGAGTGTGTTAGTTATGCAATTCACTGGTGAGCATCAAATATATTATTCTATCATTTCCCTACTTCTGAAGTAACAAAGGAGAATGTCCAGATATATATCACCAAGAACATCTTTGGAGAGGATATTTCCACATGCCATGGGATTATGGATACACTAATCTTATTTCATATTTTTACTCTCAATCACTAATTGACAAGAAGAACATATAGTACATGTTCTTTTCTTATGTGTTAAATTTTCAATTTGTGGTGAATCAAGTGAGAGAGTTTGATTTTGTTTATGTTAATTATATTTTCATCCTTGAAAATTTTGGAAATATTCTTGGAAGTATTTGGAAATAACTATGGGTATATTTCAACAACAAGATCTTTTTTATAAAGCACCTTCTTGGGAGATCGATAAGGCACACTTGAGTTTCGATATTGACACTCAAAAATATGTTGTTTCAAGAAGTGGATATGAAAATAATGCTTGTTCTTTTGAAAAGGTAATTAGTATCAAAAGGAAACTCCAAGCAGACGCCCAATATATCATGATAGTATGACATAATCTTCGTGTAATTATTTTCAAAGGGTTGTTGATCTAAAATGGTTGCAATAGTATAAAAATGCTTATGGAGGGGTATTTAATCATTGTATGGTTGATTCAAGTTTTCATATGGCCTATACTATTGGTTCATTACTATTGTATCCCATTCATATTTATCATCATAACATTTTTTAACTTTGACTGATTTATTGCAATTTGTACACTTGCATAGGAGCTAATATGAACCCATTTGTGAGTGATGTAGTTTATATTCTAATGTAAATTTTTAATTTGGGAGGAATTATTTATTACGTCATTGAGATATTGCTAAATTGAATGACTCTAATTTTGAATAGACATATATTTTTTCAATTGGAGATGTCTTCATTTCATATTGAGGTTAGAAGGTCATCATTCTTGGTGTCAACCAATCCAAAAAATATTAATTTAACTAGGAGGAGGTTCGTGATAGGAAACTTAATGGGAGGAAATCATAAGGGTATGGGTGATGGGCATAGTAGCATGTATGACAAGTTTTGGCAAAGGTTTCAGGATAACAAACATAAAGAGGGAAACAAGTTCAATTTCCATGTATATAGGGGGTATCTCTTCCTAAACCCCAGATGAAGAGGAGGATTTTATGAGTAGCTCCCAACAATATAAATATGAAGGGTGTAAAGTATGTCGCAATGGATGATTTCAAAGAAGTACATCATATTTTTGTCATCTAATAAGTTGTTACCGATAATTTGGGTACTTATTGTGTAATGCCATGAATGTTACTACTATATATCACTATGTAATACTCCATTATTGAATATTTTATATTATAAATTGGCTCCATAAAGCTGAAAATAAAGATCCCCTTATTGAGATAATATATGAAACTATTGTTGCACATTTTTGTAAGTTGTTTTTCAGTAGTGCGTAGAGGGGAAAGAAATGATTTTTTTTTCCAAAAAGTGTACTGAGTATAGTAGTGGATGAAAATGTTGTTATAATAGTCCTAATAATGGGGAAAAAATTAGGTCCACAAAATCAACAAGGGTATCAAGAGTTTCTAGAATAGGTTGCCCAATGTTTTTGCAAAATTATCGTTTAGGAATCGAGCTAGGAGAGATAAGCTTATGAAGGAGGTAAATTTAAAAAACATAGTATGGAAAATCTATTTATGCATCAAAGAAAATAAAAAATAAATTCACTTATCATAGACATGTTTTCTATGTTTAAGGTAACAATACTGGAATGGCAGAAAGATATTCTCAACTTGGGGGCTTCAAGCCTACTAAGGTTAATGGATGTCTAGATAGGAGTGAGAATAGACCTATCCTGATGATCCAACACAATCTCATTGAGGAAGATATCAATTATCTATCAAATCATGCCTTGATATGTAAGTTCATAGGTATTCATGTGTCTTTTCCTTTCTTGGAGTCATGGGCTCAACACACTTGGAATCTAGAGGGTGAAATGGAGGTGTTGTTGGTCGCTAATGGTTATTTATTGGTGATATTTACATGCATGTTAGACAAAAATAAGGATTTGAAGGGGGGCCTATTTCTACAATCAAGCTGGCATTTTTTTTAAGCCATGGCATGCTAGATTCAATCCTATAGAAGAGCTTCCACTAGTGACTCCTATATGAATGAGACTTCTTTGGTTCCCTTTGGAATTTTGGAGAGATGACATCTTCAATCTAGTTGTTGTACAACTTGGAAAGACAGTGGACCCTTCATGAAAAACTATGGAGAAAAAGATAATCACCTATGTTCGTATGTGTTTTGAAATTGATTTAAATAAACCTCTACCTAATTCAATGGAGATCTAAATGGGAACAAGCTCATGGATTTATCATCTATATTAGGTGTTAGAGTAAAGTATTAATTATATTAATTAATTTTACTCCCTTCTTAAGATGTCAACTCATTTTGCTTTAGTTAAACGCACATGCACTAGTTGTTTTAAATATAAACTTGCATGCATTAGTCATGTAATAGTCAAACTAATTATTACATGCACTAGGGTTTGCCTTTCAAGGATTTAGATCTCCTTTATAAGGATGATCCATTGTACATTCTATTCATTCATTATTTGAGGATATTTTCTTCTTCATATTTTGAGTCAAACCCTTGCCTTCTTCTTGTCTCTACTTCCTTGTAATAGGTTTTTGTATGCAAGCGATCTTCGGGTTTTGTGGATTTGTATTGCTCAAATCCTACATGGTATCAAAGCCTAATCTGCTATAGCTTGTTCACATTTGAAGGATTCAACTTAGGGATTTTTCGGCTGATTTGAGAGGTTTTGGTTATAGTTTTCAGATCTGGTATTCTTTGTAGGACGTTATTTTTTGTTTCTTTTGTGCCTGCAAAAAAAAAATTTGGAGAATTTTTGGCCCAAACGGACCTCTCGATTGCGTCCGAAAGGCCCAAGATAGTCAAAATCCATATAAAACTTGTCAATTTTGGACAAGTTGGCCTCGGAGGCAAAAAAAATTTGCATCCCAAAGCCGTACGACCTTGACACACAATTCGAGGCAGTACAAATTTCAAAAAAAGTAAAAAAGAACCCACAGATAGTGCGCTACCAGCGTGCCACTACAGGTCAGCATGCCACCGCTCGCCACCAAAATCGTCACCTGGGAGTCTTCTGACCGCCAGCAGTCAGAACTAAGCGCCAGTGGTTAGTCCTAGCCGCTAGCGCCCAGCGGCTAACCGCCAGCTCCAGTGCCCATGTGACCAACAGCTAGGCTAGGGGCTAGCGCTAGTCCCTTAAAAAAAAAATTTGGAGGATTTTTTTTCTTCTGAAGGGTTTTCACTGAAATTGGTGTTTTGGGAGTTCTAGGCATCATTTTTTGACAAACGAGATATTGCCGAAAATCTAGTTTCAAGCCCAACGCTCTCATGGAGGTTAATCTGGTATTTTTTGTCATCTAGCTTGCTATTTTTTCTATCAATGCCAAATTATCCTTTTTTGCATTTTGGGGGGGCTAATTTGCTCAAATTAGCTCCATTTTTCAATCTGGAAGAAGTACCAGAAAGCTTTTCTTGAGAACCATCTAGATTTCTACCTATTTTCATTAGAATTTTTTTCAAGGTACACAAGATTTAGATCTGAATCTTTTTTTCTCTTCTCTTGATAAAGCATATCATTCTAGGCTTAGGGGTTCGATATTTGGATTGTGGGGGGGTGTTATTTTCTTGTTTCTATCAGTTAAACCAAATATTTATCAAAACAAAAACCCCTTCTAAAAAATATGGCCGAGACCTCTTCTTGTCTATAACTTATGACCCCACATAATTATCACACATGGAAAACCCTGATGACACAACTTCTCCATTCAAAAGGGCTTTGGTCTTATCTAGATGCAGTGTAGCCAGTATTATAGAGGCCCTTTGAGATCATGCAGCATTGGAACAAGATGGATGAGGCTATGGGGTTGATTGCTTTATAGGTATCAGACAACTTGCAGTTTCATCTTGATGGGTGCAATACCCCTCTAGCTATGTGGACCAAGCTAAACACCTTGTTTGGTACAGTGAATGAGTTCAGAGCACTTCAGATTGAGACAGAGCTTACCTCTCTTGTACCTGATTATTTTCCCTCTATTGAGGACTTTCTGATGAAGTTCAAATAGCATAGATCTTTGTTACACGGATGTGGAAAGCAAAAGAATGATAAAGAGTGCATTTATCTGATTCTGTCTAAGCTTAGGGGAAACTTTCAAATCTTCTCTTCTACCTTTCATTCTACCATGGACGCTTTGGGACCTACATTCACCATGCCCACTTTTGAGGTGTTCTGTGATCATTTGAATAGAGAGCAGGCCAAGCTTACTTAGTTAGATTCTCTAATAGGATCAAAGAATTAAGCACTGGTTGCCTAACCATCCAAAGGAAAGCAAAAGTAGAAGTCGAAGCAGATATCAGATTCCTCTTCTCAGCACTCTACTAGCCCACCATCTTCTTCTAAGAAGGAGAAACATAAGACTGAGAGACCTACATGTTCCTATTGTCAGAAGGGACCTCATGACAAGTCACATTATTTTCAAAAGAGATTTGATGGCTATGAGAAATAGATTGTAGATTTGCAAGCTCTTCTTCAGAAGAGCACTATTTCCTCTCCATCCTATTCTACCTCACAAGGGTCTGCTTTTAAATCTTATTCCACATCTTCGACATCTAGATAGGATTTTGGATAGGGTCATGCATTATGGGCATCCATTGCATCCCCTTCACAACTCCCTTGGATACTGGATTCAAGTGCTTCTCACCATATGGCATCTTCTCAAGGGGTCTTCTCTACTGTTGAGGCTTCTCCCATTCCTCATATTCTCATGGGGAATAACACTGTCCTGACAGTCTACGGGAAAGGTTCAGTAGGCATTCAGGATGGCACATTCAATGATATATTGTACGTTCCATCTATATCTATAAACCTTCTCTTGATTTATCAGATTACACACAGTGGATCAGGGAAGACAATTGAGTTCACTGCAGATTTAATCTTCATTCGGGATAGTGTGATAGGAGGCATTATTGCTACAGGGACAGTTGATCATTCCACCCATCGCTATACCTTCTCACACTTTGGTCCACCATCTCCATTATCGGAGCATAGCTCTCCTCTTTCACGAGAGCATCATGTGGTGTAGTCAGGTCACTTGAACCTTTGTATTGTTCCCAAGATCACTGCTATGACTGCCACACCACATCCTATTAAGGTCTTTTCTCTTTAGCAGGATTCTTCTTCAGCACTTCCTGACCCTCCAGCTCTATTCATCAAGCCACCAAGTGCACTTTTTGAGGATTCTACAGAGGACATTCATCTCCTCTTTCATGACAGTGTCAACACACCTGTCACACCACCTACATTGGGGATTCCCTTTCAGGATCCTCATAATTACTCCTTTGAGCATCAGCTCGGCCTTCTAGTAATACCTCATCTTTTGAGGTTACCTCTTCAGTGTCCACTAACTTTCACTCCTCTGCATTGGAGTCACAGTTGTTTGTTCATTGATCCAGGGGTTCTTTCATTCTGGGGGGGCTTTGGTGTCTCATCCCTCTCTCATGGGGGGCTGGTTGTACTTATGGTTTTGAGAGAGTCTCTTGAGCCATTTCTTTTTCTGCATTTTTTCAATCTCTTTTTGGAGGAGGGTTTTTTCCCATGGGGTTTTCTCTATTTCTCCATTTTACAAATATTTGGTTGTGCTGGGTACCTCATCAGGCCATGTTTTCAGGACCCATTTTTATGCTTTTAGCACTGTAGTTTCCTTTTCTTTCTTCTTGCATTTTTTGTAGCTGCATTGTTTCTCATCTTAAGGGGGGGTGTTAGAGTAAAGTATTAATTATATTAATTAATTTTACTCCCTTCTTAAGATGTCAATGTGTGATGATGGATATCACCTTCATGAAATTAAGATCTAATAGCATCAATTTAAAAAAAATACTATGCAAATCTAATTTAAAATGAAACTATAATCTAGAACATCTCATGGTTCTCTAGAAAGAAGTGGTAAATGAAGCTCTCAGCTTAGATCCTCACTAGTGACACCTCTAAAATGAGAATTTATGCTTCTATATGCTTCTACAATGCTTAATCTAGCTCAACTTGACACAATTATTATGCTAAATGCTCAAAATGCTCTTAGAATGATTTCAATTGCCTATAGTAACAATGCTTTGCAAATGAAGTTCTAAGATGAAAATGCTCTCCAAAATGTCTCATATTTATAGTAAATGTCCAAGGGTAGGGGGTGGAGTGAAGTAATCATGGTTATCCCTTGGTTGAGTCAAATACTTTGCTTTGTTCATAAATGGGGGGACAAATGAGGGGACAAGCCTTTAAATGGTTTCAAAGCTTTGGACAATTTAAATGTTTGAGTGATTTATGTCTTTTTGTCCTCAATTCTCATTGGTTCATCACTTTGTTGAAAGAAATTAGGAATTATTAAACTCAATTAATTAATTAAATTTAGCCATGTATGGGTAATAGGTTCCTTTTGATTTTTTATTAAAACAACTATACAATTAATTGATTAAAATCAATTATATAGTGTTTTTGGCCCCTTTAAGCTTTGATTTAATTATTTAACATCATTATTTAATTTCTCCTTTATTTTAATTGATTTTGTCCAACTTTATTTAATTATGTCCATTTTTAATTGATTTAATCCATTTTGATGATTTTGTGCATTTTATTGATTTTTGCAATTCAAAAGCACTTGTCCAATTTTGCATGTCTACAGTCAACTCATTTTGCTTTAGTTAAACGCACATGCACTAGTTGTTTTAAATATAAATTTGCATGCATTAGTCATGTAATAGTTAACCTAATTATTACATGCACTAGGGTTTGTCTTTCAAGGCTTTCGATCTCCTTTATAAGGATGATCCATTGTACATTCTTTTCATTCATTATTTGAGGATATTTTCTTCTTCATATTTTGAGTCAAACCCTTGCCCTCTTCTTGTCTCTACTTCCTTGTAACAGGTTTTTGTATGCAAGTGATCTTCGGGTTTTGTGGATTTGTATTTCTCAAATCCTACATTAGGAAACATTACCATTTTTTTTCCACGTCTATCATGAATATGGACATTTGCAATAGATGTGTCTAAAATTTAATTATGTAGGGTCTTCTAAGTTTGGGCATAATAGTGCTCCTCCTAATCATGACAAAGGGAAGGCTCCTATAATGGAGGATAAAAAGGGATTCATCCCAGTTAGAACTCATAATAAGGGCCGAGGAAAAAAGAGGACTTTTAATGATAGGCAAAATGATGAAGTGTTTAATAAGTTTGATGCTTTGGATGATTTGGATTAGTTTGGTGGAACTATTGCTAATTTTCCTATTGGACAAGGTCTGTGGAGATAGGGGAACCAATTGAGGAGGAGAGTAATCTTATTAGGTGGAAACATAGGGGAAGGAACAAGTATGCAAATGAACATAGAGCTCCCTTTGGTGAACTTAGGAGAATTTTGAAAAAGTGGAAGCTTAGATTTGACAGACAATCCTTGCCTCACTATTCATATGATAATTGTGGGAAAGGATTTATAGGAGGGAAGTAAAAGGAAAGGGATCTCGCCTGGCCTAAGAATTCATCAAAAGGCCCTTAAAAAAGGTTTTATGGAGAAGCCTCCTAAGGTGGGAAGGAAGAAAGATCAAGAAAAGGTGAAGCTAGTTGGAAAGACATTAGTAGAGTCTAGAACTACGAACACCATTGCATCTCCTTTATCCTCATCTCAAAAATGATATTCCTCTAATGGAATGTAATGGTGTTGAATAAAATATCTAGACAAAAGGCTATTTAGGAGTTGATTGTTCCTATTTCTCTTGATGTTGTGTTAGTCAAGAAACTAAGTTATCTATTAATATTATGTTTAAAAAGGCTAGAAAAATTTGGGCTCAAAGTCACAGTCAATGCATTGGGGCTCAAGGCACCTCAAGTGGTATGGTTTTCTTGTGGGACCTACATAAGGTTGTTCCAATTTGGTAGATTTCAAGTAGATCCTCTATCTTGATGTTTTCTACAAGTTGTGAAACTAGTGAGAGTCTTTTTTTCACTAATATTTATGCCCCTACTAATTTTGTGGGAAAATATTTTCTTTGGTCGCATATTAGATATGTTCACTCCCATGCCCCTCTATTTCCATAGATTTTGGCAAGGGACTTTAATGTAATATCTAGTCTAGAAGAGAAGAGGGGAGGTAATTTAAGGTTGGGCCCTTCTATAGGTCTTCTGAGAAACAATATTGAGTTTTTGAGTCTAGTGGATGTTAAGCCCTCCAATGGGTTTTTTATTTGGAACTGTAATACCCCGAAAATAGGCTATAAGTTCATTAACCTTCTACATCGACAAATCGAACGAAATCAACTTCAAAGTCCTAACCTAAGGCACATTTGCATATTATCGAATCCTAATTGATTTTATCCTAAATTCTGCATCGAGGAATATTCCTTGAATTATTCCTATTTATCCTAATTATCTTTAATTTAATAATTATTTGGTGATAAATCTTATTTATCCTAAAGTTTGATTAATTGAATATTCTGAATATTTAATTAATTAGATTTAATACTGCCACTTAATTGTTTAATTGGATTTAATTAAATTATTTCTAAATTGTATTATTTAATTTTGACGATAAATCTAAAATCTTATGACTAATTGATTAAATTCTTATTTGATTAATTCATGTCAATTGTCAATATTTAATAATATAGTTTTGGGATAAAGTTTGATTTAATAATTGATTAACCCATAAATCAATTGTTTTAATCTCAAAAATCAGTTAAGTTGAGAATAAATCACTTTATTTCTAAAATTAATTTATAAATAAATCATGCACAATCAGAAAAGAAGACAACTAGAAATTAACAATCAATTTTAAAATTGAAACTCAACATCTGATGATGAGTTGAAATTTGATCTAAACTCTATTTTGAGTAAACCCTACTTTTGCATGATTTTTGTGAGTTAATTATTCTTAATTTCCTGATAACTCAAAAATCAAACTGAGTTTATCAAGAGTGATTTATGGCTTTTCTCTTGCATCCCCAAAGCCCTATATTTCTATAAAATCAAGGCTAAGCTCTTCATAATTATCAACACTCAAATTTGCACAATCATTCTGGTGAATTAGCGATCGAAGGATTAAACACTTGCGACCGATGATTTGTGAGATCTTTCATTGTTGATCATAGTTTTGCATAGTTTTCATATCATAGTATTCATATCATTCTTAAATTAAATCTGCATTCAATTTCATTCATCTAGCTTAGATTCATATAGTTTCTCATATTATTACACAGAAAATACAAAAATATAGATAAATTTGCACTCATTCTACATTCATTCATTTGCATTCAAATCCTTCATTTAGGTGTTGCATTGTCACTGATCTCAATTCCAATATGAGAACATCATACTCTCACCTACTAGAAGGTAGTAAATTGCCTGGTTAGCATAGTTTCATTTATTTGCAAGATTTTGATTTTTGCTAACCTCTAATGTTTTACTGAAGTGTTGTGTCTACAGCTAGGTACAATTGTCACACACACATTTCTGGCACCCACCGTGGGGCCCTGAAATGGGTTTCCATTCAATTTCTATCAATTTCTTGTCATTTTCTGGTTAAAACTGTGATCTTTTATTTTCTGTCTGTACATTTTTCGTACGACTTTTGTCAGAAAGTCATACCAAAAAGTACCCACTATCGTACGATAGTTGATTCTATCGAGGCTTGTATCAGAAGGTACACATTGTCATTTGGGAGCTCTATTGTTGTATGAGAAGATACCCACTGTTGTACGAGTTTCTCGACTGTCATCTGGGAGCTAACCCACTGTTGTACGAGTTTTGACTCTAGGATTCAATTGTCGTTTCAAAATTTTTGGTAGTTTTTCAAATTTGGACTAACAGCTAACCCTAACAATTGAAATCTTCTATTTTTTACTAATATTTGCTGAATCTAATTGGAAAAAGTGCAACTAAATTGCTAAAACAGGTAAAATCTACTAAGCGCGTTGTGAGGAATTCAGGTATTCTACTACGAGCTGATAACATTTTGATTTGGTTAAAATGAACTCTCATGTGTCAAGCTTGTGTGACTTTTCTTGCTTTTGTATCATAGACTTCATTTTGGGCTATAAAATGAACATAGATTTGCTTTCTGCATATCTGTTACACATAGTAAATAGGCCCTATGAACACTATTTGTGGATGATCTCGAGAGAGTGGGCTTCTTCCGCTTGTTCATGTGTGCGAAGCTCTTCTTGACGAAGGATCCCCTTGTAGGTAGGGAGGTTACTGAGAGTGTCTCATGTTCTATTAGATTTGTGTGTCTTCAACTTTTGATTGATACATTCTCTCTCCGGAGGGGTTGATAGATCATAAGCGGTTGATGTCATAGATCTTTGTGAGATAATCTTGGTCTTAGCATGTCAGATTAATCTGTCTACTTTGTTTTGGTTAAAAGTGAAAAGGCTAGAGGACTACGCTCTACTCCCTTTTTGGGTAGTATCAGAAACTCAAATCCTTGAATCTAGAACTAGTCTCCATGTGGTATCTTTTTTGAGTCACCTTTAGAGAGGGTTAACCATAGTGGACATTCCCTTAATTGGGTCAACCATGTGGACGGAACCTCAAGTGGTAATAGCCATTTTCGTCATGGTAGCATCAGCCACTATATAAATGTCCTTGTGGAGGAAATCTTCATAGGTGTGGTCTCTTGTTGGGCTGTCAGATCTCCCTAGCAACTCCTAATTGATTAAATTCTCAGACTATGTCAAAACCCCGGTGCACCTGGATTGGAGTTCACCCTCTTGAGATCACAAAAGTTGCAGAGTCAGACCATTACTACAAACCCTAGTGAGGCCAAAATTTCATTTTTCTAGGAATATGTGCGTTATTGAAATTTTTTTTGGAACATACACAATTAGTACTCCTATGGATTAGCACATTTAGTCACTTGATTGTTCATGTGCAGGGTTGCTTTGTCCCCTGTTCATTATTTTCAGACGTGCTTGGAATCACTTGCTTGTTGTTTTGCGTACTTGTTTATCTATTTGGTTATTGAAAATGAACGATCCCAAAATAATTTTCAAACCTGGACAGAAAAATTTGTGAACAATCTGAAATTGAAAAACTAAAATTTACAAAATCTAAAGTAAAATTCCTTTCTGGAGTCAAAAGTCATCCCACAAGGTCAGAAAGTCGTACGAGTTTTGGCAATTATCATTTCAAAACCCTTGTATTGTCGTATGATAGCTTGTATAGTGTCGTACAAGTTTTTCCACAGTCAAAAGTAAAAACTCAAAATCCTACTATCAACTGTTGTGTGAGCTTTGCAATTGTCGTACATTTTTTGTCAACTATCATTTCAGAGCATACCCACTGTCGTACAATCCTGCAGAAAGTTTTTGGAGAAATTTTGAAAAATTGCTAGAAAGTTGTCAAAATTGTCAGAGACTCAATTTTTACAGCCTATTTCCAAAATCTGCCGAACAAATCACTGTGTCAGGAACAGAGTAGAAACTAGAACAAATTCATTCATTTTCCTCAAGTGATCTCTTGAGTCTGATTTTGTCTTCTGATTTATCGATTTGGGTATTTTTCATCTTGTGTCAAAACCTTGTCAAAATTATCTTCAAATTCATTCTTCTTACTAAAATGGCTAAGTGTTGTGAGCTCATGCCCGCCATCTGTTGGGCTTCTACCCACACTACTATGGCACAGTATCCTTCATTTACATCTGATCTAATCTTTAATCAATTCAATCTTTGCAAGGTTGCGTCATTCGATCTTCTTGAATCAAGTCATTCTTCAGTTGTCTTCATCTTGCTCTCTTGCTTCACCCAAGGTTAATGGTGGAAACTAGAGCTTCCTCACATAAGAAATCTAGAGAATCACTTAACACCACACCTTTGACTACTCACAAGGGTCCAACTCTTGAGCAACTCTACAATTCTGGTCTTTACGAAGATGATGGTCTTGGCAATTTTTGATTGAAAACTGGTTACATACCCCCTCCATCAACTCACGGAGGTAATCAACAAACTCCTCCTCACACTATCCCAGGGAGTCCTAAAACTCCTAAAATGTCTCACGAAGGAACACAACACGGGTCTCAAGGACCTCATTCTCAACATGGTGTGGATCAAGAACCTACACCTTCTAAAATTGCTTGATATCAAAATGATGATGACTTCAAGAAAATGATGAGGCATTTCTTGAAAGAAGATAGAGAGGCATATTTTCTAGAGTTAGCTCATCAAGGAGCTAAACTTCCTCCCAACTTTAATGTTGAAAATATCATTATGCATGAGGAAGAAACTTCAATCATGGCTATGATGAAATAGATGCATTCCATGCAAACTCAACAAACTTGAAAAAGAAAAGGAACCTAAAGAGTTCTCCATGGAGGCTCTATGCCCTTTTCCCTTTGATAAAGACTTGTACATGCCACCATTCCCTAAAAGGGTGGAAATGCCTAAAAATGATAAGTATGATGGAAACTCTAATCCTCAAGATCATGTCAGAGAATTTTGTACTCAATCCATGGAGTTCATGCCTGAACCAACTTACTTAATGCATCTTTTCCCTCGATCTCTTGGAGGGTCAGCCATTCATTGGTTCTCTAGAATGCCCCCTACTATCAAAACTTTTGAGGAGTTAATCAAACTATTCTATCAATAATACTCCTATAATATTCAACATTCGGTCACCATGATCGACATCTACAATCTGAAACAATATCTAGGTGAACCATTCCTGACATTTCTCAAGAGATGGAGGAAAAAAATTTCTCTATATGCTAGACTCTTTCTAGAAACTGAGAAGCTGGAAATCTTCATTAATAATCTTGTTCCAGAAATCAACTACCCTTTACAAATGCAAAATCATACATCTTTTGATAAGATGGTAGATAATGCAATCAAAATCGAGAAGGTACTTGTGAAAAAAGGAGACATCACACTTCAAAAGGACAAGTATGAATCTAGATCGAGTTCCAAGGACAAGAACAAAAACTGGAACAAGAATAAAGGTGTTGTCACAGATGGTGTTGTTGATAATATCTATGCCCCATCTAAGGCACTCGCTTTCAATCTAACTGTTGGTACCCAGGCCATCAAAGCTTTCAAAGCTAAAGCAACAGAGTCCAACAAATTGTCATCTGATTACAAACCTTGGGCTACAAATCCTAATCGCAAATTCACTCCTCTTGGAGAATCCTTGGAATCTGCCATGAAAACTCTATTGGCGAACAAAATCATCTACTTTCCTGAGATAAAGGTCTTTGATCCTGAACCTAAACTGAAATGGTGGAGAGAGAATGATTTCTATGAATTCCATCGCAATAAAGGTCATACGACTAATAACTGTGTTCACTTGAAACACATCATACAAGACAAAATTGATAATGGAGACATCACGATTGACAATCATAAGGGCAATAATGATCATACATCATTCACAAAACCATTTCCTAAACATGGTAAAGAAGACTCTTCTTCTCAGCCTAATATGGGTGCTAAAGTCAATTATGTCTACTCTGGAAACAATGATGTCATCAATATGGTTGAACCATGTCTATCTGAGCATTGCAATGTCATCACAATTGTAAGAAAAGATAGAGAAAATCAATTAGCTAATGCAGTTACTTGATCACAAGCTCAGGTACACCTAGACAGACAAATACCAGATTCATCAAGTGTCCCTAAGGTGCCTTTCAATCTTTCATCTTCTTCTAAATAGAAGACTACATCAAAATCTTGAAATCCTAAAGACACAAGGCCTACTTCATATAGTATTGTTCAATAACTCTAGCACACAAATGCAAAAATCTCAATGTTTGAGTTGCTTCGGATATCTCTAGCTCATAGAACCATTCTAGACAAAGCTTTTCTCAGATCCAATGTTCCTGATAACCTTGATTTAGACAGATTCCAAACTATGGTGGGTCATCTTACATCTCCATAGTATATTTCCTTTTCAGAGGAAGATGATAATTCCTTGAGTCATCCACATAACTAGCCCTTGCATATTGAAGTCTTGATCCAAAACCATCGTGTCAAACGTGTGTTGATATATGGGGGCATTGGTCTAAACATTTTTTCTTTCAGCTTGATTACACAATTAGGATTTTCAGAAATGGCCATTGATCCTAGAAAGAAGATAACTATCAAAGCATATGATGAGCAAGAAAGATCTTCCAAAAGGAACAATTGTCTTACCTATCAGAGTAGATCCTGTCATCAGAGATATTGTATGTCAAGTTCTTGATCTACCTTTGGCTTACAACATCCTTCTAGGGAGACCTTGGATACATGAAATGAATGCTATTCCTTCTATGTACCATCAGTGTTTGAAATTTCCTTATGAAGGAGTAGAGGTGACGATTCCAGCTGATCTATATACAACTTGCAATACATTGAAAGAGAGTGTTGATAGACTTGTTCCTAATAATAGGGAATCTTCCACTAAGCAGCTAGATGTTGCTTCAACATCCAAGATGGAAGACATTGCCAAAGAGGTTAAGATCAAAGAAAATGGTATGGGAGAATATACTATAGAGCTAGTCTTATCTTTGACATCCCTCCCTATCTTGCCTAAGTCTTATGGACAAACTCTAAAACAGTCTAAAACTGAGTCTAAAGAACCTCTTAATGCATATAAAGGAAATTTTGTTGCAGAACAAGTATCTAAACAAGAGTTTGAAGAAGATGAAGCTTTGCTCGCATGGCTATACAAAGATGAACCTAAATCTCAAGTTTTTAAAAAATGTGATGCTAAAAAACTGAATATCCCTTCTAAGTCATATGGCTCAGGAGACAAATTGATCACAAAAATGGGATATACTGGAAAAGGACCTCTAGGACTACAGGGTAAAGGTCTTCTGTCACCTCTTGATCATCATGGCTGAGAAAACAAGAATACAACAGGTCTAGGATACAAGAAGAAGCCTTTCTGTCTTAGCAAGAACTCCCCACATGTCTTAGAACAGGTTGAGCCTTCCACATCAAACCAACTAAAGGGAGAAACAACAGAACAATCTGATAGTGATGAGTCAGACACCACTGAAGATCTCATTTCAATGAGCGTTTGCCTAAAGAAATAAAAGACCTCCTTGAAGCTGAAGATGATCCAATAAAAAGAATTAATGTAGTAGAAACACAAGAACCTACTATAGAGAAAGAGATAGTTGCACCACAAGAACTGACTAATGTCAAAGACAATCAAACAAACAAAGAGGAAGATGGTAGTTATTCTGAGACAGATTCCCATGAGTATGAATTCAAATCAGAATCTGAGGGTAACCCTTCTTGGGGTATTCATCCTAACTTTACTCATGTTCTCAATTTTCCTAGAGGCATAGATGAAGAATCTAATGACTATGAATGTGGAGCCATTCCAGAGGAAGATGAGCTTATTATAGAGAAACATGTTGATGTTATTCACCAATATGCACCTAAACCCAATGTAAGTCTAGAGCAAAATGATGAACTTAACGAGTCTGATCCACCGAGGGCTGAAGTGGAATTCCATAATGACATTGATCCTATTCATGAATTGAATGTCTTAAGTTGTAATATCACCTTTGAACTCGAGCGTCAGGTTAGGACCAATGATGACAGATCCATATCTGTAAACACCATTTCCCAATCTTTCACGACTTTGACTATCCAAAATCCTGAACTCCTTGACCAAACCTCTACAAATATGAGCCAAGGTATTTATACCTTTCCTAATGACTATGCCCTTGCTTGCTACCTCAATGCAGTTGAGCCTATGAGGACTTCCATCAGTGAACCAAGCATTAGCATGATAGATTCAGACATCAAGTATCTTAGTCAGAAAAATAAGAATAAAAATAAAAAGAAAATGAGTTCTGAGGGTGAAAACCACTTTGTGGCAGTCTCAGAACCTACAAAAGTAAAAATAAAAGACGTATCCGAAGGTGAAAACCTCTCTGAGGTGCCTAAGGATGAGATATTTCATGTCCTTTTGAGTCATTTATAGGATAGATCTCCAGTTCTAATTGATCCCACTCAATCTATCAACTTGGGAACAATGAAAGAACCATAGTTGATCCATGTAGCACAATCCCTATCAGAAGAAGAGAAGCAAAAATTTACAACATTCCTAACAGAAAAGAAGATCAATTTTTCCTAAAAATATTCAAATATGCCAGGGTTGGATCCTGATCTTATAATGCACCATTTATCTATAGCTCCAAACGTCAAACCTGTTAAGCAAAAATTGAGAAAGATGCATCCACATGTTGCACTCTTGGTAAAAGTTGAATTAGAGAAACTACTAAAAGCCAGATTCATCCGTGTTATTGACTATGCTGAATGGATCTCTAATATTGTACCTATTTCTAAACCAGACAAATCAATCAGAGTGTGTACAGATTTCAGGGATGTGAGTAAAGCATGCCCTAAGGATGATTTTCCACTACCTAACATTGATATGATAGTGGACATGATTGCGGGCTTTGAGATGTATTCTTTAATGGATGGTTTTTCTGGATATAATCAAATAAAAATTGCTCCAGAGGATCAAGAGAAAACTACTTTCACATGTGCATGGGGTGCCTTCTGTTGGAATGTCATGCCATTTGGGCTTAAGAATGCTGGTGCTACATATCAAAGAGCTATGACATTTATTTTTCATGACATGATGCACCAAACTATGGAGGATTATGTTGATGATACTTTAGCAAAATCTATGATTAGAGCTGAACATCTAAATGACTTGAGCAAGATACTAGACATAATGGAAAAATTTAGTCTTAGACTAAACCCTAAGAAGTGTACTTTTGGTGTCACTTCTAGAAAGCTCTTAGGGTACATAGTTTCAAAGAAAGGAATTAAAATTGATCCAGCAAAAGTTAAAGCTATCATGGAGATGCAACCTCCCAAGAACATCAGTCAAATGAGAACATTGCAAGGGAGAGTTCAATCTATCAGATGCTTCATATCTCAACTAGCAGACATATCACAACCTTTTACAAAGAGATTACATAAAGGTGTGATCTTTGCATGGAACGAGGAATGTGAAAAGAACTTTAATCATATCAAGAAATATCTATCAAATCCTCCTATTTTGATTCCTCCTATTCAAGGGAAGCCTTTGATCTTATATGTCTCTGCTATAGATACATCACTGGGGGCATTGCTTGCACAGCATGACGAGAACAAGAAAGAAAGAGCTATATACTATATCAGTACAACATTGGTGGCATACAAAAATAATTATTCTATGATTTAAAAGGCTTGTCTAGCTGTGATATTTGCATCATAGAAACTGAGACATTATATGTTGGCTCACACCACGCATTTGGTAGCTAAGATTGATCCACTAAAGTACCTACTAAGCAAAGTTGCCCTCATAGGTAGACTAGCTAAATGGGTCATGCTCTTAAGTGAATTTGACATCGAATATGTTGAAAGAAAAGCTATAAAAGGACAGGTAATTGTTGATCAATTGGCTGATGCACCATTATTTGATGATACTCCTATGCAAATGGAATTTCCAGATTCCTCTATCATGAATCTTTCTTCTAGAGCAGGGAGGCTATTCTTTGACGGCTCCTATACACAAAATGGATCTGGAGCAGGCATATTGTTCATCACACCTCAAGGATACTCAATCCCTAAAGCATTCAGAATAAAGTTTCCTTGCACAAACAATATTTTTGAATATGAAGCTCTTATTAATGGCATGAAGATAGCAATTGAGTGGAGAGTGACAGAGTTACACATTCATGGAGACTCACAACTTGTAATACACCAAGTCAATTATGTGTATCAAATGAAAGATGGAAAGCTAATCCCATACAAGAGAATGGTAGATGATCGAAAGAAGTATTTCATATCTATCACATTTGAGAAAATTCCTAGAATTGAGAACAAGGTTGCCGATGCAATGGCAACACTATCTACTTTATTGCAGCAGCCTAAACACGAGCTACGCTATGAGTTCCTAGTGGAAACACTATCTTATCCTGCATATGATTCCCCCAAAACCCACATGATCTGCACTATTGTTGGTCATGATTCATCCTGATACAAAAACCTTTTCTCCCATCTCCAAGACCAAATCATTCCTGATACCTTTAACTGCCATGAAAAGAGATACCTTATCCGAAATGCCTCTCGATATGTTATCATTGGTCATGATCTATACAAATGAGGTCTAGATGGTACGCTACTTAGATGTTTAGAATGGGAAGAGTCTCAACATGCATTAGAGGAAGTCCACGAAGGTATTTGTGGATCACACTCAAATGGTTTACCACTAGCTTGAAAGCTTATTAGGGCTGGGTACTATTGGCCTAAAATGGAGAAAGATTCAATCAAGTTTGCTAAGAACTATCAAAAGTGTCAAGTACATGGTAACCTAATTCATCCACTAGGGAGAGATCTAATTCCCTTTACTACACAATGGCCTTTTCACCAATGGACATTTGATCTTATAGGATCCATACATCCTCATTCTTCTAATGGACATACCCATATTATTACAGCTACAGACTATTTCACAAAATGGGTAGAAGTAGTCCCTTTGACTCAAGCAACTGGCAAACAAATTTCAATGTTCATTCTGAACTACATCATATGTCGGTATGGTATTCTACACTCTATAGTCACAGATAATGGTGGTCAATTCAGAAATAGAGACTTAGATGATTTATGTGCTAAATTCAAGATTACACAACATTGGTCATCTATCTACTATCCTCAAGGGAATGGACAAGCAAAGGCTTCTAACAAGAATCTATTGAAAATCTTTCACTGTACAGTTAATAAAATAGGAAGAGACTGGCATCTCATGATCAATCCAGCTCTCTGGGCCTACATAACAAGTATCAGAATGCCCATTGGGTCTACTCCTTTTTCTTTAGTTGATGGGTCTGAAGCGGTACTACCTATTGAGGTTGAAATCTCATCACTAAGAATCAAAATGCATGGTCTAGTAAATGATGATGACTACAGAGTGTCTAGGTTGCAAGAACTTGAACTACTAGATGAGCGCAGACAAGCAACGTATGATCATCTCAGAGTGTATCAGAAAAGAATGTCTAGAGGCTACAATAAGAAAGTTAGACACAAAGAATTTCAGGTTGGCTATCTAGTCTCGAGAGAGAATCCTAAAATCAATCACATAGAGAGCGCAAGGGGAAGTTTGAACCCAACTGGCTAGGTCCCTTTGTTATCACTACTACTTTTGGCTCTGGAGCCTATCAACTCTCAACGACTGAAGGAGAATAGCTCCGAGAACCAATCAATGTTCTCCACTTGAAGAAATTCTACGCCTAAGACATTTAGTCTATGGTAAAATGTCCTAAAAAAATCTTAAAAATTGGAAAAAAAACTGAAAAAATGAACATCTTGGTGAAAACCTAGCAATAGGCACCTTGATGATTCACAAAAAAATAAAAAAATAAAAAAAATATCAGAAAAATTGGAAAAATGAAAAATACAAAAAAAATGAGAAAAAGAAAAAGTGCCTTGGTGAAAACTTGGAAACAGGCGCCTTGGTAGCAAAAATAGAATCTCTACCAAGATGGTGAAAAATCAGCAAATGGGCACCACTTGTTTCAAAATGCTCCATCTATCAGCACAATCTTGGTCTTTCCCAACTTTCAGTCTTGCTTTAGTTTGTACATATTTCCCAGTTTGTTTTTGCATTCCTATTTTCAATAAGTTGGTCTATACACCAATCAGCAAAAGCGTCTGTATCCTATCAATGCCTAACACTTGGGGGAAATCAATGTCATATCCTCTGGTCTCCGGTATACCTCATAAGATTCATATCCAGTCAGGGTCCTTTGAAGCTTCATCCGAGTCTGTCTATTTGTCTCCTCTCCAGAAATAATTTTGCATCTACAACAACGCAATCAAACATCAACACAAATTGAAAACAATCTATACTTTTACATGCTTTTATCTCCTTGTATGCTTATTGATTCACATTGAGATTTTTTCATATTGTGTCCCTTCGAGCTCTTTGATGATGTCCTTTATAGGATTTAGAGAGTGATGACTGGGGGCATGATCTTTTCTTTGTCTTCTGCTTGTATGTGAAAATCTAACAACTTTGGAAATTTTGGATTGAAATGGTGTCCATCTGTAAGAGCCTCTATCTCGCATTGGATGGCCATGCGTACCTCGACCATTGATACCCAAAAAATTTAAGGAAGTTTGATCTAACTATTGCCTTTTTGAGTGAGTTCTTTCTCCTACTGTGAAACGTGATCTTGCCTAAGGATGTGAATGATAAAGGGTCACTACAGATAATTCACACTAGATTTAGAATGATCTCTTGACTGTTTGATGTGTTTTAACACGAGGCGTATTCAGGTCATCATGATGTTTACGTTCTGATGCTTATACAAATTGCTATATCAAAATGGACATGATATTCAGGTCATCCTGGCGTTTGTGCCTTGGTGCTTATATCTAATCCGACATTCCGAAAATAAAATCAATATTCATATGTCCATGGTTGCCTAACCAGTGGGTGTTGTATTGATTTATGCGTGTACAAATTGATATTCATATGTCTATGGTTTCATAACTAGTGGGCATTGTATTGATTTATCCGGTTACCTAAAAGTTCAATGATGACAACAAATTGACACATGATTAGTGACTAGGTCCTAGGTCCTAGGTTTGCATTTCATTTTGCACTTTGCATGGTCTCACAAATTGCTTGAACACTTAAATGATTCTTCAAAACCAAAAATGCTAAACATGACACAAGGACTAAGCATTGTATGAAGGTTCCTCCAATGAAACAGCAAGTAGAATCCTTTTTTGGGATCAAAATTGAAATCTAAGATCATTTATATTGTAAACTGCTTGCATATTCGACCTTCAAACATCAAAGAAATCCATTTTTCAACTTAACTAATTATCTTACATCAAACTATCGAGATTTCAACTTGGTCAACCATGGTCAACTCATGGTCAAACCTAGTCAAACTTGGTCTCCAGGACCTCCAAATGATGCAGAACGTGTTCTCGAATGTATATACCCAATTCTAAAATCAATTAACATGATTCTAAACTATAACGTTGACTTTTCTTGTCAAATTTCAATTTTAATCCCGAAGGGGGCATGGTATTGCACATCATTCAAGTCTGTAAATCTAAATCTGTAATCAATCATTCTTTAGTAATCAAGACAACTACGATGTCTAGTTGGTGACTCATCAAAAGTCCTCATCGCTTGGGGCAAATCTATCATCTCTTGGGGCATATCTGATTCATCAAGATCCATATCAATCATGTATCCTAAATCTATGTTGTAAATTGTATCATCTTTTTGTAACTATTGGTTCATTAGCGTCATTTTCTTATTTCTTCGTAACTGATGGGTTTAGGATGTGATACCAATATGATTCATATAAGGACATTCAGGTCTGGAATCGGTCACTCACTTCTTCGCAATCATAAGGTTCAGAATTAGGCATTTTGGCACTTTTTTGTAATCACCGGTTCATTATTGCTATAGTTGACATTATCTTTGGTCACTGAGGACCTAAATCTTAAATCTTGATTTTTGTAACTATCGGTTCATTAGTGTCATTTCCTTGATTCTTCGTAACTGATGGGTTCAAGATGTGATACCAATATGATTCATACAAGGACATTCAGGTCTGGAATTGGTCACTCACTTCTTTGCAATCATAAGGTTTAGAATCAGGCGTTTTGGCACTTTTTCATAATCACCGGTTCATTGTTGCTATAATTGACATTATCTTTGGTCACTCAGGACCTAAATCTTAAATCTTGAATCTTTAAATCTTTCAATCGGTTTCTGTCTTGGAATCGGTTAATCTTTCAAATCAAATCAATTTCATACGTATATCAAACACAGACTATTCTTTGAACCACTACGCTTTTCATAGTGATTCAAAGAGGGGCAAAATGTAATACCCCGAAAATGGGCTATAAGTTCATTAACCTTCTACATCAACAAATCAAATGAAATTAACCTCAAAGTCCTAACCTAATGCACATCTGCACATTATCGAATCCTAATTGATTTTATTCTAAATTCTGCATCGGGAAATATTCCTTGAATTATTCCTATTTATCCTAATTATCTTTAATTTAATAATTATTTGGTGATAAATCTTATTTATCCTAAAGTTTGATTAATTGAATATTCTGAATATTTAATTAATTAGATTTAATACTGCCACTTAATTGTTTAATTGGATTTAATTAAATTATTTCTAAATTGTATTATTTAATTTTGACGATAAATCTAAAATCTTATGACTAATTGATTAAATTCTTATTTAATTAATTCATGTCAATTGTCAATATTTAATAATATAGTTTTGGGATAAAGTTTGATTTAATAATTGATTAACCCATAAATCAATTGTTTTAATCTCAAAAATCAGTTAAGTTGAGAATAAATCACTTTATTTCTAAAATTAATTTATAAATAAATCATGCACAATTAGAAAAATAGACAACTAGAAATTAACAATCAATTTTAAAATTGAAACTCAACATCTGATGATGAGTTGAAATTTGATCTAAACTCTATTTTGAGTTAAACCCTGCTTTTGCATGATTTTTGTGAGTTAATTATTCTTAATTTCTTGATAACTCAAAAATCAACCTCAGTTTATCAAGAGTGATTTATGTTTTTTCTCTTGCATCCCCAAAGCCCTGGATTTCTATAAAATCAAGGCTCAGCTCTTCATAATTATCAACAGTCGAATTTGCACAATCATTATGGCGAATTAGCGATCAAAGGATTAAACACTTGTGACCAGCGATTTGTGAGTTCTTTCATTGTTGATCATAGTTTTGCATAGTTTTCATATCATAGTATTCATATCATTCTTAGATTAAATCTGCATTCAATTTCATTCATCTAGCTTAGATTCATATAGTTTCTCATATTATTACACAAAAAATACAAAAATATAGATAAATCTGTACTCATTCTACATTCATTCATTTGCATTCAAATCCTTCGTTTAGGTGTTGCATTGTCACTGATCTTGATTCCAATCTGAGAACATCATACTCGCACCTACTAGAAGGCAGTAAATCGTCTGGTTAGCATGGTTTCATTTATTTGCAAGATTTTGATTTTTGCTAACCTCTAATGTTTTACTGAAGTGTTGTGTGTACAGCTAGGTACAATTTTCACACACACACAGGAACAACAGAAGATGTGGAAGGGAGGAAATAGCTAAGAGACTAGATAAATTTCTTGTTTCTTTCTATTGGTTGGGGGATAATTCGGTTACTATTTTCTAGATCTTAGATTGGAGAGGATTTGATCATTGGATGGTCAAGCTTTGCACTTCTAATTTTTGGATCTCCAAGAACCCTTCATTTAAGTTCCAACTTATGTGGCTTTGTGGCCCTTATTTACAAGACCTTATGAGGGAGTGGTGGATTTTGGGGAAACTTTCCTTTGGTAAAATAATGTATTTAGTTATCAAGTAGTTGTAATACACAAAGTATTAGCTTAAGAGGTGGAACTAGAGCTACTTTGGTAATATCTTCTCAGTAAAAAGAGATTCTTGGGATTGGGTTGACTCTATCACCCACAAAATCAGGGACCAAGGTTTATCAAATGTTCTTTATAGAGAAGAGTTTGTTGCAGTTAAAGAGCTAGAGGGATGGGAATTTTTGAAGAAATCTATTGGAAAGAGAAGGCTTGAGTTGAGTGGCTTCAAGAAGGTGATAAGAACACAAATTTTTTCCATAATACTGTGCGGGATGGGAGAGAAGGGAATTCTATTACTTCTCTCATATCTTCTTAGAGATTTCTTCTATCTTCCTATAGAGAGATTGTACATGAAGCCATGGGATTTTTTCCTGATCTATTCATTGAGGATTTTATTCCTAATAGGGAGGAAGAAAGGCTCATATTGGACAATATTCCTGCTATTTTTAGCAATGAAATGAATGAATATATACTCAAACTAATTTCTCTATTTGAAATTAAAAAGGTGGTGTTTGGCATGAAGAATGGTAAAGATCCTAGTCCAGATGGGTTTCTCATAGAATTTTACCAAAAATTTTGGGAAATTGTTAAGATAGATCTCTAAGAAGTGGTGCAAGAGTCTTACAGAAACAAGAAGATTCTTAGAGCTATGAATGTTACATTCCTTTCCCTCATTCCAAAAAATGAAGGATATAATTATCTTCACTCTTTTCATCCTATTGCTTTATGTAATGTGATCTATAAAATAATCGTGAAGCTAAAAGCAGACAAACTCAAACCATGACTTAATAAATTTGTTCTTGAAGAGTAGGGTGATTTTTTTGTGGGAAGATAGATTTTAGATGGGTTTATCATTGCTTCAGAAGCTATTCATTCTATGAAAATATCTAAAGAGTAAATTGGATATGGCTAAAGTGTATGATAGAGTCAAATGGATCTTCTTACACAAAGTGCTTATTGTCTTTGGTTTTCGTGTTGATTAGGTCAATCAAGTGATGAGTTGTATCACTTCCTCTTCTTTTGTGGTTCTCATCAATAGTGAACCCACATAATTATTTGGTTCCTCCAAAGGCCTCAGACAAGGTGATCCCCTTTCTCCTTATTTTTTCCTTTTAATGGAAGAGGTTTTGGGAAGATTCACAAAGTCTCATGTTGGGAAAGGGTTGATTCAAGGTTAGAAGTGTGGTCATGACCTTCCTTTCTCTCATCTTCAATTTGTGGATGATTTTTCTTTAATGGGTGCTACTAGAATTAATGAGGATGCTAACTTTAGAAGTTTTTTGGATATCTATTTGAAAGCTTTAGAACAAAAGATCAATGATGAGAAATCTTTTATTTTCTTCTTTAGTACCCCAGCTCTCATTCAGGTTAGGATTGGCAAGATTTTGAGGTTTCAAATTGGGTATCTTCATATGGTTTACCTTGGAATTCTTCTCTCTACTTGTCGCCTATCGAGGGAATTTTGGATAAGCTTCGTCACAAGGTTAATCATTGGACTAACTATTGGCTCTCAACTGCTAGAAGAGTGATTCTTCTAAAGGTTGTGGATCAAGCTCTACCTATTTATAAATTTTTTTTGTAGACAACTATTATCAGCTTTATCAAGGAATTTGAGGCACTCTCCATTCAATTCTTATGGACAGGTAACTTGCTCTCCTCTAAATGGAGTTTGGTCAAGTGGGATTATGTTTGTAGGCCTAAACAAGATGGTGGGTTGGGACTTCATTTGACAAGTATAAATGGTCAAGTATTAGCTGCTAAGCTCTTTTGGAGATGGTGCATTAACCAAGATAAAGGTTGGGCTACAATTCTTAATCTTAAGTACCTAGGGGGAATGGATGTAAAGGAGGTTCCATGATACAATATGGTAGGAAATAGCTCCATGATTTGGAGTACTCTCAAGTGGGGAGCTCAATTAGTTAATAAAGGGATTTTCTAGATTTGTAATAAAGGTGATAAGGCTCTATTTTGGAAGGATTATTGGGATGGTTTCCCCCCATTCTCTCTCAATATCCACATTTGCAACATCTTTGTGAGAGTTTTCTTGAAGATGGGTGGAATAGAGTTGAGGACTTTAAGGTTACTTTTAATTTGGTTTATAGGGAGATGACCAAATGGAAAGATTCCCATGAGTATCCTCCTAGTGGATCTACTGAGGATAGGGAGGATCTTGCTTGGATAATGAGAGGAAGACTATGTAACTCCCTAAAAGGTGAGCAAGATATTCTTTCTTGGGGCCCAAGCCTGGAAGGGACATTTTCTATGACTTCAAGATATATGGAGTTTTATAGGAAGATCTTTGGGAAGATGAATTATCAGTGGTGGAAGCAAGTTTGGAATATATTATCTTAGCCTAAGTGTAATTTTTTTGTGTGGATAGTTGTGCAGAACAAATGTCTCACTTGGGAAAAATTGTGGAAAAGGGGGTTTCATGGGCCTTTAGTTTGTGTTCTCTATCATAATAGTGAAGAGAGTACCTCCCATTTTTTCTTACAATGCTCTTTTACTAGGAAGATCTAGCATTTTTTGTGGGAATCTTAGAGGCATGCATGTGTTCATCCCACATCTCTAGTTGAGTTTTGGAATAGCCTTTGTAGACCCCTAGCTAAGATTCCTTTCCCTGATGTTGCTTGGGATATTGGACTAGATTTTATTATTTGGCAATTACGGTTAAAGAGAAATTGCAAGATTTTTTAGGATAAGAATCTATTAGAGAAAAAAATATGGTTGCACGTTATTGATATGGTTCATAAAACTTTAGTGGCTAAATGTGATCTTATAGTGGATGTGGATCTTGGAGATTTACATATTGTTCAAGATTTGGATATTTTTGGGTAAGGTATTGGAGATTCATCTCAGAGAAGATAGGTTTAGAATCACCATGGTAAAAGGAAGGATCAATGGGATGGTAAGTGGTCCATTCTACACCATGGAGTTATTAAGATCAACACTGATGGGTCTTCTAGAGGAAATCTTGGGAAAATGGGAATCAGAGGAGTTGGTAGAGATAGTGGGAGAAATGTGGTTTTCATATTTTCAAGGTATAAGGGAAAAAAATAATAACCTTATGGAGGCCCTTGTTGTTCTTGTGTCTCTAGAAAGAGGATTTCTCTTGGGTGGAGAAAGATTATTTATGAGTCTAACTCTCAAGTTGTGGTGGATATGCTAAATAAGTAGAGGTTTGATGATACAGAGAGGCATTTGGCTTTATAGGTTAGACAAATCCTCAGTTTGAAGGAGATTTTTTATTATGTACCCTTTTTATAGATCCCTCGTGAGTGGAATATGACAACTGGTTGTTTAGTTAATTGAGCTTTTGATCGCCTGGATGGTTGGGATATTGGAGAGCGGGGTCAACTACCCTTGAAGTGTGCCAAAGAGTTAGAGGAGATTATTAGGAAGGATTTGATGAATTAGTTGGAATCTTTCATTGATTCCTTGTTGTTGTTGGTTTGGATTGTTTTACCTTTCTGGGATCTCTGGCCCATTACTTTGTATTGTCTTTCCTGCTTAAATAAATTTTCACCCCTCCTTTTCCCAAAAAAAAATACCTTGAGGAAATTGTTGAATTGTGAGGGTTCATGTTCTTCCCATTCAAGCCCCTTGAATGACTAAATTTATGACCTTGAGGCAAGTATGAGGAAGATTAAGCAAGTGTGCATGTGATTCCGATGCAAAATTTGATGCTTGAGTACCTTATTTTTTAGTATGTCAAGTCAAAATATTCCTATTGAATGGTCCTTGCTATTTTAATATTTTGAATTATTCTTAGATTTTCATAAACATGAGATTATATGTAAAGTGACTCCATTATCCTCTATTGATCTTATGTCTCATGGATTTGAACTTTGAGGCATGATCCTAATTTGGAATTATGTTGTGATCAAGTTCACTATGATTTGTACTTTTTGGGTAGTGCTTAAGGACTAGGGCTATTTACAAATACCTTTGAGGACTTGAATGATTATTAAATTTGTATAAACTAGAGATTCTACGCAAAGTGATTCCATAATTATCTGTTGATCATATGTCACATGGATTTGAAATTTGAGGCGTGATCCTAATTTGACATGCAAACCTTTTTAGCCCATTTCACTATGATTCCTTCTTTTTGGTAGTGCTTAAGGACTAGGGCTATATATAAGTACCATGCATAAATTGTTAAATTGTGAGGGTTTGTGTTCTTCTCGTTCAACCCCTTTAACATTATGACCTCGAGGCAAGTGTTGGCAAAAATAAGCAAGTATGCAAGTGACCTAGGGTGCAAATTTTAATGCAAGTACTTTTCTTTTTAGTATACCAATTCAAAATGTTCATATTCAATTCTCCTTGATATTTTAAGATTTTGAATGACTCTTAGATTTATTTTTAATATGCTCAAATAAATATCTATAAATAACAAGACATAACAAATTCTCACACAAATATATATCAAGTTGATTCCTAATGACTATAAGAAAGGGGTGAGAGTTAGTCTTTTGAGTTTTAAAAACTTAAGTTTTGGGTCAAATCTATATTGTGTAGCATTGCTCATGTTATAGAAAATGCCTAGGACAAAAAAGAAAGATTATTTTATAGTCCACGATACCGAGCAATCTATATATAGGTTTACAATTGACTCATTTATAGTAATATAGGCACCTGATTATGCTACAAACGATGTGTACATACCTCACCCCCTATAGGATTCAAACTTGCGACCCATCTTTCAAAAGCACAAATTTTCCACCACTAGTCCAACTCAAATGCACAATCATAGCTGAAGATTGATATATGAAAATATGAACCAATAAATCAAGAGAATGCATACAAGCATATGTAGATAGGGTAATAATATAATTGATGTCTATTTTTAGGTTCTACCTAAAAAGTGGTCCCTCCATCCACTATCGATTTTAAAACAAGCAACTTTTAGATTCTGTTCCCAATTAGAGTTACAATACAAGGAGATAATGGGGGGTTTTTATTTATTTATTTTTATATATTTATACAGGAGAGTTAGGTTTGCTTATTTTAAATGTATGGTGTTTCTGAAATTATGGGGCGTGGGAAGGATCGTAATTAATTGCCGAAAATAGGGGAAATAGGTGTCAGTGTTTAACACGAATAAGGGCAACATTAATTTGTGTGTTCGCAGGCGACTTTTTCCTTAACACATGATGAAAATGTAATCGGATGAAATTGCTCTTTTAACACTCAGGTGTCCCTTTTTTAACGCACTCTTTCTCTCGCACGTGCGCCGTTAAAATGGCCTCTTCCCTAGCTAGTTTTGTTTTCTCTCGTCTCTATCATTTTTAATTAACTTTAAAAAAAGGATAAATAGCACCCCTATTTTTAAAGTTTTGGGTATTCTATACATACAGTGGTATTAGTGTAAAAATACAAACTAAGTCAATTATTTTCATACATTTTTTTGCATTTTTACAGCATTATGGAAGTGGATTATGAGGATCGTACTAGTGAAGATTGTGAAAAAATCTATCGGGTTATGTAAAATTGAGTTTCCATACAAACATGTACAACAATGTTGTTTTATGTAGAGAATAGCCATGTCCTACTTTTAAAAGGAGGTAGAAAACATCTCATCGTTAACTTGTTTTTGTATAGTTGGTATTTGTATTTTTGTTGAATAATTCATTTTTATATTATTCTGTGAAAGGTTTTTAATAAAAAAAAATTATATGCATTTCTTAGCTCTCTTTCATTTGATGATGGATCATGAAGTGTGATCCAAAACGTTGATAATTTTTTTTTGCTTATACTCCAATTGAGAAGCAACATCAAACAAATTATGGATTGTAGAAATCTTATACCATTAAAAAATTATATGTTTTTGATTAAATAGACACCTATTTCCCCTATTTTAGGTAATTAATCACGATCATTCCCACACCCCATAATTTCTAAAACACCATACCTTTAAAATAAACAAACATAACTCTCCTATGTAAAATAAATAAAAAAGAACCCCCATTATCTCCTTGTATTGTAACTCTAATTGGGAACATAATCTAAAAGTTGCTTGTTTTAAAATCGATAGTGGATGGAGGGACCTTTTTTAGGTAGAACCTAAAAATAGATATCAATTATATTCTTACCCTATCTACATATGCCTATATACATTCTCATCGTTAACTTTTTTTTGTATAATTGGTATTTGTAGAAATCTTATACCATTAAAAATTTATATATTTTTTTTATTAAATGCTGACACCTATTTCCCCTATTTCAGGTAATTAATTACGATCCTTCCCACACTCCATAATTTCACAAACACCATCCCTTTAAAATAAGCAAACCTAACTCTCCTATATAAAAATAAATTTAAAAAAGAACCCCCTTTATCTCCTTGTATTGTAACTCTAATTGGAACAGAATCTAAAAGTTGCTTGTTTTAAAATCGATAGTGGATGGAGGGACCTTTTTTTAGGTAGAACCTAAAAATAGATGTCAGTTATATTCTTACCCTATCTACATATTCTTATATACATTCTCATCGTTAACTTGTTTTTGTATAATTGGTATTTGTATTTTTGTTCAATAATTTATTTTTATGTTATTTTGTGAAAAGTTTTTAATAAAAAAAATTATACACATTTCTTAGCTTTCTTTCATTTGATGATGGATCATGAAGTGTGATCCAAAATGTTGATAAAATTGCTTATAGTCCAATTGAGAAGCAACATAAAAAAAATTATGGATCGTAGAAATCTTATATCATTAAAAAATTATATGTTTTTTAATAATAAAAGCAACTAAAACTAGGGTGATGGGCCTTTACAAAAGAAACAACCAAAAGGTTGTACAACTGGTCAAGCCAGTTCAAAGGACTACAAAAGGCATCCACTTATATACTAAAACTGATTACAATAAAAATAGAATAACTTGGGATTAACAATAGTAGACAAGCTATCAACAACTGACAAACTAACAAACACAACGACCTAAGTAGGTGGCTTGCAAGTCACATGAATCCAAATGTCATTGTGGAGCCAAGGATGGTGGAACCCAAAAATAAGAGGTTGTAGGGAAATCTAGGTGAATTGAAACTCTACCAGAATTCAAGGGTGAAGCAAATTTGTGTGGGAAAATGGAGGTGAACTAGACTAGAAGGTAAATATGGATATGAAAATCCCATAAAAATTAGCAATCATTATAGACAAACCAAAAACCCACCAATCATAGGATTTTAGATATTCTAACAATATTTAACACATGAATAGGTATACAGAAGGTGATGATAAGCAATATATTAAGTAAAATAAGTCATGGAAACCCACATAATTTTTTTACATCAGTTATATGCAATGGACATGAATAAAAAGTAAATGCACTAAGGGAAGAAGACTTGAACAAAAAAAGTAGGGCAACCCGGGGTTGAGTCATAAAAGATCCATCAAAATCACGATGTAAGATTTCTTCCTAAGGCTTATATTGTCATTGGTATTATGATAATAGAGTAATTAAGCAAAACATCAATGAAGTCTACATGAGGATCAAATGAATGATAATCACACCTATGTGAAGGACAAGTATCATCATATCCAATTTATGATGTGGAGGAATAATCATAATGCACATTGAATTATGTATAAGAGAATATAATTCTTTCAAAGTGGCTAGGAATCTATGCACCTTTTGCTAACATGTCATGTAGAAGATACATTATCACTAGGTATCTTAATGGCACAAGTAGGTCAATTACATCATATATTCTTTCTTGGTATACCATAAATTTTAGTCATGTGAATGAGGGGTGCTTAAAAACAATGTGTATGATACATATGCTATATAGATAGATGGATTAGGATTAGAAGATAAATCATGAGAGGTTGTCTCTAAGTTCATATCATTATCACGTGATTTAGGCCTATAAAATTTTACAATGAAAGCATTGGCTATTTTTTTTCAAACCATCATAGAGCTCTACCACTTAAGTAAAATCTAAATTCACTAATAAATAAATTTCATCTAAGTGTTCATAATTAGCAAGTAATTATAAATTCACATGTAAGGAAGCATTTATATATGCATCATAATCATCATATACATAATGTTTCTTTGATAAGGATTATAATGTCATTATGTAATGCTAATAAGATAACAAAGTGTTAAAGAAGTCTACATGAGAATCTAATGGATTCTCATTAACCTTATAATTTGTGAAGGAAAAGTATACATATATTCAATGTATAAAAATGTGGAAAAATAGTCACAATGCACACCACCATGTATAAGAATATGTTTCATTCAAATTAGATGTTCATATATGTCTATTAGGTTAAGATGACATGTCCATCCATCATCACTAGGTATGTTAATATTCACAAGTAGGTGTGTTAGATTTGGCTATGAAGTTAGCCACCCAAGATCTAGAGGGAATGGAAAGCACAATAACATGAGAGAAATAATATGACAAGAATAAATTGTATTCTCACCAAGAATGCAATATAATGGATCAACTAGATTATTGGATCAACTGGAATCAACTTGAATCGAATGTTGGATGGATATTACATAGGAGACCCCTTGGTTATATAGCCAGGGTGATTACAAAGGGGCGAATGAGACAATGACAAGTATTTTTGTCTCATTATATGATAATCAAGACAAAAGTTATCACCCACCCAAGGTGGAGTCACATGTCCACCAAAGGTGGATCATCCTCCAATGCGTAGTTTAGTTTGTGCAACATGTGCAACAAAGGTGGAGGATGATAAAGCGATACAACCACAAAAGGTGAATCACCCACCTAAGGTGGAAAAGTCCATCCACTATAAGTGGATATGATAATGATAAATCCAAATGAAGTGAAAATTCTCCAATTTTTTGCCGCATAAAAAATTCATAACATCATGTATTAAACAAAAATATGAGATTACATTTTGGAAAAGATTAAGAAGCTTAACAAAGGAAAAAATCAACAAACACCACAAAACAAGAGAGATCAAATAAATAAACAACGCTAGTGCCAAGGAAGACCAACAAAGCTTCCAAAGGAAAAGCAACCCGCTAAGAAAGGGAAGAGACCCCAATAGAAAAAGAGGAAAAAAAGTAGAAAAGTGAGAAAAGAGGATCATGAAAGATTATACATAGAGATTGTGTTTTCCCTCAAATATGAATCCTCCATGTGTTCCTTAATTTCCCATCTATTCATACTCAAATGTAGTCCTTCCTTTGACAGAGTATCTACCTCCATATTATGCTCTCTGTAAACATGATGAAAATATATATGGGCAAAAGAAAAACACATCCTATCAATCATATCTTTAATAGGTGAGAGAAACAAGTTTTCCACCTGATAGATCCTATTTATCCATTTGATGATGACCTTTTAATTTCCAAAAACTTGATTTTTTTCTATATTTTTATCCATAGCCAAATTCAGCAGTAGTCTCAAGGCCATAATATCGGTAAAGTTATTTGTACCACTGCCCAAACCAACACTAAAAGATATATAATACTTGGGATTTAAATATAAGATACCTCTTGTGTCACAACAACCAGGATTACCTTGACAAGCGCCATCAGAAAAAACCCCACAGGTATGATTTATCAATCATAAGGGGAGTCATAGGACTTCGTATTTTCACTTGAGGGATAATCTGAAAATGGATAAAGATAGATAAAATATGAGAGGAGCATTGGAAGGAAGGAATCAATTTATTTTAGAAAATTTTAGTGTTTCTGGCCAGCCAAATACCCCAAGCAACAAGAAGAAGTAGATTCGTGTAGTTGTTTAGAAACCCATTATGATACCATTTCTTAAAACATAACAACATTGTACCTCCATCCCAAATATTTCTCTAACCAATCAATCTTTCCATATCAAACCAAACTTTCTATCATATGAGCAAGTGACTAAAATTTGATCAATAGATTCCAACTCCATCAAACATAAAGGGTAGTGTCCAATGCCTTCCCAACTTTTTTTTGTAGTGCATTCCAAGTCAAGACTTTATTATGGAGTGTGAGCCACATAAAAAAAATACTCTTATGGGGAACATGAATCTTCCATATGCTCTTCCATAAAAATGCTCGAATTACTCCTATGCAATTCCCTAAGTAAGATTAAGTAAATTATATTTAGTACCTAGGTAAGAAATAACCATGATAAAATGCCTTATTTACACCAACAAGATGAATCACATGATAAATCATTCATTAGTATATGCTCATTAATATTAAAAGGTAAATGATCATTATGAAATGTATGGATAAACAAACTTACTATCTCTAATAACATAAGGTTTACACTAAGCCAATTTGATGAAAGAGGGGGTAGATAAAACATGATAGACCAACACCTATGAAGACACCACAAGCATCTTCATAGCATAAATGCCATACACATATTGATAATAGATGTATACTATTTCATTATATTAAAGATATGAATGTATCAAAGTTTTAAATCAGTGTATGTAGATTAATCAAGAAACAAGCCTTAAGAGGTGTCATAATAATATAAAACGTCATATGGTGTGAGTGAATAGAGGTAAATTATTATGTATATCTAAACTTTATTTAGAAATATATGTAAATAAAGTTAATGCAAACACTATAAAGTCTAGAAATAGATGACAAATCAATGCTATATTAGATCTCAAAATAGATTGATTAAATCCACTAAAAATATAAAGGAAAACACATTTTTCACATGTGTAGTCGAGGCTAATCTAATAATATGAATATACACATACACACAATTAACTTTGACATTATTTGTAGATTAATAATTGTGAAATAAAAAATGTTAATATATAGAAAAGTAAGTATAATGAATAATGATACTTAGCTTTATGACTAAAGAATGAATGATGCATTCTTAAAAAATATAGAATTAATGATATCTTGGGATGAAGAAATTAGTTTGTAGAGCTAGCCTTTGAATCAATTTTTTGGGGCACTAAAGAGGGTCATGCCCATTAATTTGGGCCCAATGTATACTAATATAAATATTTGAAGTCGACCAAAATCACTTGACATTAGTTTGTACATCTTTGCTTTATGTTTCACTTATTTTGCTTATATTTCTTCTATGTTTTCTAACATAAGGGGAGTGAAAATATTTAGAAATACCTTGTAGAGACTATTATTGTCTCATAAACTCAAATACATTCTCCGAGGTTAACTCAATGCTCATAAAAAGTGTATAAATGATCAAGCAAAATACTGTTTAGTCAAGAATATGTTCCAAGAATTAAAGTGTAGATTGTGATTCAATTTGGTTCACTAAATTTAAATGTTTAACTCTATCAAATGAGAGAAGATGTGAGGATGCTTGAAAATATCTAGACATGTGTTTTAATGAGTACAATTGAATTCCTTTCAATGCCAATACATGTGATTGAATTGTGCAAACTTGTGTTTACTCAACCCTTGGTTGACAAGAAATGTGCTATTGCTGGCTAAAATTTTAATTTTGTACGGATCAATTTCTCAACCACAGGGTCAACCCCATGCCTACATAAATTACTTGAGTTAGGGAAACAATCAAAGTAGGACAACTAAAATGACTTTATGGATTAAAAATCCCCCAAAAAGAAATTGCTCTTTGGGATTATTTTCCTCCTTTCCTTTCTCTTTCTTCAATTTGGGTAAAAAATTAAGGTGGCTAATAGACACATAGAGATAACTACATACATAAGTGAGATTAATGTATGGACAAGATTTAAAAATTGCTCTTTTAGATTATTTTTTCTCTTTTCTTTTATCTTTCTTCAATTTGGTTCAAAAATTAAGGTGGCTAATAAACACATAGAGATAAGTACATACATAAGTGAGATTAATGTATGGACAATATTAAAAAAATGCTCTTTTAGATTATTTTTTCCCTTTTCTTTTATCTTTCTTCAATTTGGGTAAAAAATTAAGGTGGCTAATAGACACATAGAGATAAGTACATATATAAGTGTGATTAATATATGTATAAGATAAAAATATTGAAATGTGTGTATATATGGATAAGATAAATGAATAGTGTATCGAAATGTTTATAAATAAATAGGCAAATGGTATGACTAAGGAGATCCCACTTTGCATAATATTATGCCATTTGTTGATCTATAAATGTTGTGAGGAACTCTCCTCAAAGTGGGCACAAAACTAAATGGCGATTGGCTTGGGACCATTATAATTATATTTTATTTGAAAAATATTTAGACGTATCAATCAAAAGCCCCTATCATATTGATGTAACAAATAAAAAAGTAAACACATTGAAAATACATATTTATTAACAATTCTTAAATAATGACATTTAAAATATCTAAATCAATCTTTTATTTAATTTGAAATCAACTTGTATTAATATTTATACAAACATCAAACACAAAAAACTATTGACGTTACATCTCTTAACACAATTATAATTTAAAACCTCCCAAGTATACAAATTTAATTTTCTTTAAAGTGTCATTGACAACTTAATTCTATATAAGATAAAAGAATCTATATATTAAAACATCATCTTTCGAAAATGATCCAATTTTAACGATATATATCTCCTTTGTAATGTTGATGTTTGTTTATATTTAATCATACTATTATATTTTTATTTTGTGCTTGTAAGTACCCTTAATATTTGTATGATAAATCTTTATTCATTATATTTGGAAAAACTCCTCATGTCTACACTACATCATAATCATCCTTGTGAACAAGTTTTTTAAATGAAAAAATGGCTAAATTATCATTTATAAAATGAAATTACACTAAAAATTTAATAAACAAAATTGAAAATCCACGATGTTGTTAATGGATCTTTGAATTGCTAGTGAAGTTGAATGGTTCTTAATGTGCTCACTAGGGATCAAATCTTGCTAAGTTAGTGCAAGACTCCAACATCATAAAGGATTAGGCCTAAATTGTGTGTTCTGGACTATTTGGTGGAATTGATACCCCTTAGTCCTTGCTCAGTGCAAGGCTTCGACGTCATAAGAGACAAGGTCCAGATTGTGTCTTGGACAAATTTGGTAGAACAAATGCCCCTCAGTCCTTGGCTCTTAGTTGAAGAGGTCTCAACCTGTTTCTCTCAGCCAAAGAAGTTTCAACCAATTTCTACATAAAATAGCCAAAACTACTTCGCAAATAAAGATCCCCACACCCAATAAAATCCATGATGTAGACATGACAACATTTGGATTATCATACCAAAAAGACTTAAAAGTGTTGTGTCCCACCGGGAAAATGTTTCAAATGAATATAATATCAAACATATCAAACTTTCCTAGTATTACAAGGAAACCAAAGAAGCACGTAAGCTCAAATACTAATTATAAACCTCATATTCTTTCAAACTCTATAGATCATGACTAAGGGAAGGCAATACAAAACTTTCAACACCCATATTGAGTTTTCAACCATAAAATCTCCCAATCTCCAATGGCACTCTTTTTTGTTTTCTCTCATCCCCCCTAGTGAATTTGGGCCCACTGTAAACTCAGTGGAAGAGAATCTAATGAATGAATGTAAGCTTTTTGTTGGATATAGTGTACAAGATAAAGGCTATGCAATATTCTCAAATGTCAAGTGATGTTTCTTGCTTTGGGCATCACATTCTCTTTTGGAGGCATTTGTGTTCTTTGCTTTATAAAATAAGTGCTCATACTTTTGAGAGGACAAAAGTACACATCCACTGAATAATCCCATCAGACATCCCTTGCAATTTGCAAATCAATCTACGTTATCTTGTCACTTGAACAAACATCTTTTATTTTGTTTATATTCTTGATAGCAATATCAAGCCAAAATTTGGTTCAAATAAAAACATTACAAATGTTTTAATAATTTATTTCTTATTTCATGCTTGGATTTTTGTTGACTCCTACAAAAATAATATTAGAAAGTGAATAGTAGAAAGCACAAGCTTTGGGTCAAGAATGATGTATGCAATGTAGAAATAGTAATAGTATTAATAATAATATTTTCATCTAAATCAGATATCAAATATTTTGTCTTGTGCTACTTTAACAATGATGGGCGTTGAGATTTATTATTTTAATTATTATAAAGTTATCGCCACGTCTCATTGTATTTGGCGTGAAGAATCTCTCGCTATTTTATAACATCTCCATGTAAATGGACGTGCTTTGACGGATATGTGTAACCAATTATAATACGATGATAGAATGAATGTTTATCTTCATTTGTGGGTGCATGATGTATTTATGCGTTATTTCATGAGGTTTAGGTTGAAGTTGTTTAAACTATTTTGAACTTTAAAACTATAAAGTTTATGGAAGGAAATACAATCTAGCTAATTAAATATAATTTAGGGTAGATATTTAAAATAAATAATTTTTAGTCAATATTTTGGGCTCTAAAGTCGAGACAAGGATAATATAAAGGTTTCTTTAGTTAATTTTGGTTACGAGTGTTCAATTTATTTGAGAATGATTTGTGGAGTTGGTGATCTTGTGAATATTTAATTTTTGTGTTTTTTTAAGAGTCATTTTAGATTTGTATTTATTGTATTAATAACATTTTGTTTAGTTAAACAACATATTTTTTAAGGAGGCGAATATTAATAAAATGGAAAGAAGTTTGTGGAGCCAAGTGACATTTTTGGCAATATGTAGTTGCTATTTATTTTTAGCTCTTTTCGATCCTATTTTTTCTAAAACTTATTGTTTTATTCTTAATAGGAGCTACTTCATTATAATAGTGAAAGATTCCAAATTATATTTTTTCTCATAACTAAAAATTTGCATGAGAACACTCCAATTGCTTAGTTTTAAGAAAAAACACACTTAAGAGCTACATAAGGACACAAAATAAAGCATAAAATCCAAAATGACAAAAGAGAGATTAAAGATTTAGATTTAAAAGAAACAATTGATATTTTATTAAGATGCGTGATATAAAATTATGGTCTATGATTACTTTTGAAACTTTTATGTTGAGATAAATTGCAAGATTATCTATTCTCTACTCTGGATCATATATACACTTGTAGAAATGATGCAATACCAACAACAATGTAGATAAATAACTACTTAATGGACATGCAAAGAACACATTAAAATACCAAACAAGGTATTTTAGGGAATCATAAAAATATATCATTCCAAAAATAGCTACACTAATATGATTGCGAAGAAAATCTACAAAGACTCTTTGTATTATGAATCCAAGTCTATGATGATTATCAACTTCAACCCAACATTCCTCTTATATCAATCTTAATATAGTTAAATTATACACATTAACTATTTACTTGCTTGACAAACATATGGTACCAACCTTCAATGTTAACCTTGTGTTCCCTTCTAGTTGCAAACCCATGCCAACAAACTTCCAATGCATTATTTATTTTAAACCAATCAACTATCAACATTCAATGTATTATATCCCACTTTTTGGCTAAAGTATGATATTAAAATTAATACTTTTAACTTGGTTTTCACTTTCTAAAGTATGATATTAAAATTAATACTTTTAACTTGGTCTTTACTTTTTATCATTCGTAACAACTAAACCATTGAGAATTTGAGGATAATTTGAACTAGTGATATTTGAAATTTTCTATGTAGAAAAACATTAAAACATTGAATGATACCTGGGTTTGCACTCTGCTAGGGTTTAGTTTTGTGTCGCCTCTCTGCATCTTTCTATCCTTTCACTTTGCAGTTATTGCGGGAAATAACTTGGTATTTATGGCTCCGACCACTACTCACCCAACAGTTGATGCTGGTGTTGGTGTGGTTACAGATAGCAATGGCGCCGCCAAGCAAATGACCTCACAAATTTGTTCCCAAAGTGTTTCACGAGGTATATCTCAGCCTAATATTATTTTTCCCATACATGAGTTTGATGATGCCTATACTTGGCTTGAAACACATACCCTGATTGGCTATTTTCTGGGTCGCAACCCTCTTGAACATGTTATCAAGGATTGGGTTGCGAAAGCTTGGACTCCTCATGGAATCTGCCTGGATGGCATTCAAAGCCTCACCAAGGCCTTTTTTTTGTTTCATTTTTATAACCCTTCCCATGTGGATGCTATATTTTCTAGAGGACCTTGGAATCTTAGGGCTTCCCTTTTGGTTTTTCAGCGTTGGTCTCAAGACTTTTTCATCTTCGACGATAAGAAGCTAAAATTTCCTGTGTGGGTCGAGTTTCCTAGTCTCCCTCTATCCTGTTGGCCATTCATGCATGCCATAGTGCAAACTCTAGCTATGAATATATGTAGCGAGCATGACCTTTTTCTCAATCCTCAGCCTCAAAAGAGTCTTTATGTTGAGGTCGACCTTTCTAGGGACCTCAAGGAGTCTGTTGAGATACAGGTTGGTGAAATCATCTTCACTCAGAAGGTGCTCTATCTCAACCTTCCCAACACATGTTATCATTGTCAATATGTAGAGCACAAGATTAAGGACTGCCCTTTAGCAGTGCCTCGTACCAAGTCTCCTCCCAAGGATTCTGGTTCTCGATTAGCTGACGTTGGAAAACAAGAGGAAATTAAGAAAGATGACTGGGTTACAATCAGTCACCGTAATAAGCAAGCCAAGTCTTCTTCTTTGTCTTCCACATCCCAACCACCACCTTCAGCTCTTGAGGTTCACATTGAAAAGGTTGCTCTAATTTCAAACCCTGTTTCATAGGGGAAAGAAGTTTTTGACTCCATCATTACCGCTCCTTTATCCAGTGTGCCTCAGGTGGCCACTGCGCTTGTCTCTCCTGCTCCTTTTCACCATTCTAGCAGCCCTCTTGGGTGCGCTGAGAATGGGTTTGAGGGCATGCAAGAAAAACCGCAAAATATTTCCATGGAGTCTTTTGGGAATGATTTCGCCCCAGCTTATTTATCAAATAGTTTTGCTTCCCTTGGGGAAGGTGATGGTATGGACGACACTATTTTTCCATGAAGTACATCTCATGGAATGTTTGAGGTTTGATAGACCTACCTAGAAAGTTTTCTATTAGGGATGTGCATCGTTGTATTAGTCATCTAGATGTTTTATGCCTCCAGGAAGTTAAAATTTTTGGGTTTTTGCTTGATGCTGCTTGCAAAGTTATCTGGCCTAAGTGCCTTGCTCTTTGTTCTTAGCATGAGGCTAGTTGAGGTGGATTTGTTTCTCTCCTTTCTCCTCGTTGGCATTCTTTTTTGGTTAGTCATGGCTCAAATCCCATGCAAAGAATTGTTTGGGCTACTTTTATTATTGAGAATCATTATTTTGGCATAGTTAATGTTTATGCTCCCAATGATGTTGTTGAGAGATCTCACCTTTGGTGTTGGCTTGCAAATTATCTGCCACCTATAACTTGGCTTTTTTGTGGTGATTTTACTATGGTCGAAATGGCTTCTAACAAGGATGGCCTTTTGCCCTTTCGATGGATAGTTGGAGAGAGAGAAGCCTGGTACTACATGCGCAATAAATTTAGACTTTTGATCCTAATGTTGGCCGCCGCCGTCCTAATGGGGTCTGGAAAACTTGGTCTAATTTCAGAGCTTCGTCTGATAGAATTCATAAAAGGCTTGATCGTGCTATGATCTCAGCACAATCTTTCTTCTCTTTTTCCAAAAAGCAAGCCTTATCGGTTACTCCTCTTGTTGATGTGGCCTTGTCAGATCATTTCCCCATTCAATTTAATATTGTTTGGTAGACAGCTAAGGCATGACCTCCCACCACTCAATTCTTCTTTAATAAAATTTTCCTTCACCACCCTTCCATGGTGGCCCACATTCATTAGGTTTGGAACCTCGAGCCTTGGCCATCTCAGTCACTAGGCTAGATTCAATGGTGGAATGATGCCATCCGATGTACGACACATTTTTTGCACATTTATGGTAGGCAACTTGCCAAGTATCGCCATAGATCCTATGATGTCAACACCAAAGCTTTATGTGTTGCCACTGAGGCCTTAGCCCATGATCCTTACAATCAGGACTTGCAACTTCACCTTGCCAAGAAATGTCATCAAAAGCAAGTTGCAAACAACTATGCTGCTAGAGGTGCCCAGATCAAAGCTCAAATGCACTGGTTAAAAGTTGGAGACCAAGCTTCTAAAGAATATTTTGCTACTCTCATGCTCGTCATACCAATGTGAGCATAACCAGGATTAAAGAAGGTCACTATCTCCTCACAGAGCTTCCTGATATTCTACAAGCCTTTGTTCATCACTATGAACAAGTTTTTGCCACTCAGAGATCTTCTCCTTCCAGTGAGAAAGCTCTTGCTAACTGCATTTTTTTTGTCCCTTAATGTGTGTCCCCCTCTCAGTGGGTTCTCTATGATCAACTTCTTTCCTTGTAGGATCTTTGAGAAGCAGTGTTTGCTATGGCAGATGATAAAGCCCCAGAATGTGATGGATTCCCTTGTGAGTTTTACAAATCCCTCTGGGATGCCATTAGTCCTGATCTTCACCAGTTCTACCTTGAAGCTTGTCATTCCCAAACTCTTGGGGGCATCATTAACTAGGGCAATATTAAGTTCATTCCCAAAGCTGGGGACCTAGAGGATATCTATAACTGGTGGCCTATTACCTTTCTCAATGTCTCTTACAAGATCATTTCCAAGGCTTTGGCTCTCAAACTTCATCACATTCTACCTCAGATTATTAGGCCAGAGCAAACTAGCTTTATCAAATCAAGATTTATTCTTGACAATAGCATTGCAGTTTGGGAAGGTATGGAATGGGCTCGTGAGTCTCATTAGAAAGTCCTCTTTCTTAAAATTGATTTTCCTAAAGCTTATGATCACATTGAATGGCCTTTTATTTTAGCTATGCTTCACGCTCTTGGCTTTGGTCCCAGATTTCTCCAATTTGTGCAAATGCTTTTTAGTGACGCCTCTGCCTGCATCACCATCAATGGCCAATAGTCTTCTACTTTTGGGCTCTTTCGGTCAATTCAACAAGGATGTCCTCTAGCTCTTGCCTTATACATTCTAGCAGTTGAAGGATTTGGTTACTTTCTTATTCACTCCATTTCTATGGGTCATGTTTGGGGAATCTCTTTACTAGACTCTTCTCAGTAATTGGTCAATGGTCATTTCGCTGATGATTCCTTCCTCACTCTTGAAGAGGATGAAGAGAATATCTAGGCAGCCTTGCAGTGTTTAGACACCTTTTGTCTGGCCTTTGGTTCCGCCATTCAATGGCATAAAACCTTATGTTATAGGCAATCTACCCTTCCCAATCTGCCCTAGCTTTCTTAGTTTGGATGGCCCAGGATTCAGCATGAGGAAATATTCCACTTCCTGGGCATTCCCTTTGCTTTTCAAGCTACTCCTATAGAATTATGGAATGCAGTTCTAGCCAAAATTGAAAAAAAGCTTACCTGTTAGATCACCAATTCGCTCTCTCTCACAAGAAAGTTTTAGATCTTCTCCAAGGTGTTGGCAGCCACACACGTGTATTATTCTTCATGATGGGCTCCCTGAAAAGCCTCTTACAAGAAGCTTGAGAAATTATTGTGTGACTTCCTTTGGGCTTTTGGAATTGACCATCATGGTTTTCACAGGGTTGCCTGGGGTTTTTGTTGCCTCCCCAAGACCTCTGGTGGGCTTGGTTTGCTTGATACTCAGAAACAAGGGCTGGCCCATTATGTGAAATGGATCGTGCGGTGTCTCATAGGCAATGAGGCCTAAAATATTTTTTTTTGACACTGCATTTCTTTAGGGTACCCTTTACACAAGCTCTCCTAGAAGGGGATTGGTTTTCAAACCCTTCTTGTTATGAATGACCCTGTTCAAATCCAGGGCACTTTTGTTTCCAAAAGTATCTGGAGAGCTTGGGAAGCTGTCAAACCCTAGCTTCGCTGGGCTAGGAATGGTTTTTGTGATGGTCTTTCTCTTAACCAACATAATGTTTGGTGGTCCCCTTTATTTTCTCAGCAAACGATTCCACTTGCCAGAATCCAGGGTTTGAGTGCTCTTCATTTTCACAAATGTGGCATTCAAATTCTGAAAGATCTATTTTCTAGAGCCACTATGAGTCTTCTCTCTTGGGATGACTTTTGTGTTCAGTTCCGGCTCATCCACCCAGATCATTAGACTTTTGACTTGCTGGTTTTAGCCATTCTGCCCCACCTCCTGCACAAGTTGGGAATTCAGTCAGTTAAACCATGGTGGAAGGACTGGAAATGGTATCCTGCTATGCCTTTCACTAGTTACAAGCCCAAGCTTGGATATTCTTGGCTTGTACCCCATTTTACCATGATTGATTCTTTCAACCAAAGATGACATCTTTCCTCTTCCCAGAAGAATTGGAGCTAGCATTTTCACACTATTTGGGATTCTATCACTGAGCCTAAGATTGTCATTTTTCCTGGTGTTTTCTTTACCAAGGCTTACCTTTGGGAGCTCGGCTCTGACATTTAGGTGTGCTTGACCCTAAATCCCCTTTTTGTGGTCATTCTGAAACTACCATGCACATTTTTTGGTTCTGTCGTTGTGCCCAAAATTATTGGATCTGGATTCACAACCTTTTTTCACCTTTCCAACCCAAGCCTTTTTCCTGGCATATGGTGCTCCTTGGTGACTCTCCTAGAATGCCATCCCAGTATACCTAGATATGACATGCTTTCAGGATGGAAATCCTATTTACTTTATGGAAAGAATGAAATGTTGCTCTTTTTTCTCATAGTTCTTTGGATATTCATATCTCTCTTTATGTTAAGGCATGACTTTGTAACAATGTCATGATACAAATTCAGGTGCAAGCTAACAAGGTGGCCTTAGAGGTCGCCCATTTGCAGGAGTTGCTACAACACTAGGGCAATGCCCCTTGTACTAGTTCTAGGGTGCCTCTGGACTCTCTCAACTAGCCGCACGTCACCCAAGGGTTGTCATTGCAGTTAGAGTTCCTCTGCCAGGTACTCTAGGACTCCACATTAATGGCATCATTGCTCCACCTCTTCTCCTCCTCGGAGGGATGCGGGTGCTGGCTGACCTCCCCTGCTTATTTCTATAGTTGTTGCCTCTACTCGGCCCTTGACTAGTGTTCTTATGTGGCCTCGTGTCACTTATGGAAAAGTCCCCCGCCTGGCGCTTGCTATCTTGCCCAGGCAGGAAGAAGGAGAATTGGAGAAAGAAGAAAAAGAAGATGGTTGGTTGATTCCCAACCAGACCCTAGGGCCCAATGTTTGGGGCAATCTTGATGACAGAGATCCTCCTCCCTCTTCTGCAAATGCCCTTGTAGCTTGAGGGTTTCTCTTTTTATATGTTTTTTTGATGAATAGTTGTATGGTTCTGACCTAGGTGTCGTGTGACTCTTGCGGGGTGACTTTTTCCCCTGACCCCTTTTTGTGAATATTGTACTTTAATATTTTCATTAATAGAAAAGGCCTCTATTCATCAAAATTTCTATTTAGATTGTAAATGTATTAAAAATAATAATTAAAAGATGATTTATGATTTTTCTACAAAAGCTTGATTAATTTTTTATTTATTTATATTTAACAACATTTAAAAAATTATGTTTATTAAATATCACATGACATTTTATTTAAAAATACAAAATTATAAATTCTTAATAGAGTCAACATATTCCAACTTCGCCTCTTTATCTACAACCTTCTCTCTAAGAAAATGATATTTAATTGCAATATTTTCTTGAATGCATCATCTAACTTTTAAAAATATTTATAGAACTTGTATAATCACAAAAAATGGAAATGGCCTCATGAGCCTCTTCTCCCATCTCCTTCAAATTTTGCTTCATCCATAGAACTTGAGTGCAAAAGAAAACTACTACAATATACTTTTGTTCAACTGTAGACAAGAATACTAAATCTTTTTTTTTGTTCAACTAGGACACAAGGCTATCACCAAGAAATAAAGCACCACCACTTGTGATTTTTTGGTCATCTATACTTCCAAACCAATATGAATTTGTGTATGTAGTTAGGTTAAAATTATCACTCTTTAGGTACCATAGACGAAAATCTAATTTTTCTTTTAGATACTTGAATATTATTTTTACCATCTTAAGATGAGTTCCTTAGGCATTGTATGAAATCTAGTAACCATACCAACTTCGCACATAATATCTGGTCTAGAATTACTAAGATAAAACAAATTACTAATCATTGATCCATATAGAGTCTAATTTTTTGAAGAAGACTCATCATCCTTGCTCAATTTACACCTAATAACCATGGGTGTGCTAATCAATTTTTATTCTTTCATCTTAAACTTACTCAATATCTCTTTTATGTACTTGGTTTGAGAAATGATTATGCATTTTCTTGACCAAGAGATCTATAAACCAAGAAATAATGAAAACTCACCAATCCTCAACATATCAAACTCTTTTTGCATGGCATCCTGGAACTATTTTTACATGTTATCATTGTTTCCTCCAAAGATAATGTCATCAACATAAAACATAATAATTAATGACTAATTGCCTTTTATTATATATACAAATTACTATTTACACTACCTCACCCTAATCCTTACATTTGCATATATCTATCAAGTCTGGAATACCATGCTTTATGGGCTTGCTTGATTCCATAATGAGTCTTCTTTAGTCTGCACACAAAATCTAGTTTGTTTGAACAATTATACCCTTTTGACTGTTCACTATATACTTCCTCTTCCAACTCTCCATTCTGAAAAGAATATTTAATATTTATCTAATAAACCTTGATTATAATGCCAAAAGCATCTTGATTTCTTCTAATCTTTCTATGTGAGAAAATGCCTCCTCAAAATAAATTCCCTCAACTTAATCATATCCTTTATACACAAGTCTAGCCTTATTCTAGATCACTTTCTCATCTTTGTTAAACTTGTTTGTAAAGACCCATTTAATGCCTATAATATTTTGGTCTTTAGTGCTTAGAACCAACTCCTAAGTTTCATTTTTCTTAATTTAGTTTACTAACCAACCTCTTTTCTTTCTTGTCTATACATAATTATTTCCAGTTTAATTTTTTATGGTAGGGAAAAGTGAACTTGTTCATTTCCTCTTTGTAATCTTTTCTAGGTTTGAACTTGATTTTTAGAGTAATTCTTCTATACACACTTATCTAAGGTCTTAACACTTGTAATTTATGATTCACTTCTTGATTCTTTATCTCCTCCATGTTTTGGTTCATCATTTTCATATGGAAGATTAGTTGACTCTATTTTACCATCAACACTCACGTTGAAACTTTTCACTTCCCTTCTCAATATTTTTTTTATAATATCTTGTAAAGTGAAGAAATAGGGTTCACTAGATTGTATGGGAAAACTAGGAGGCTTAGGCCTATTTCCTCTTTGATTACCTTTGGAAAGAGAATGATCCACTTGGCTCAAGAATTATTTGGTACAAAGTGAATTCAATGGTCCTTTGTGATGATTTAGTGTACAATAGGAAAAGGGAAGCAATGCAAATAGGTAGATCACTTCTCCTTTTCAAGATTACACATATGGAAGGAAGATGCTCCACTAGGCTTAAGAGGAGACTCAAGTGTTAAATGGGACAATGATCCTTCACTAAATATTTAAAATTAAAATGGGGAATGATAGTGAGATGAAAAATGTTGATTAGGAAAGATCTATATGCAATTAGAATCAAAATAGGAAATATGTTGTTTTAGATTCGATTATCAGACAAATGGAATCTTAGAAGTATCTGTATGCATAGATTTGAGACCTAAAGACTGTAACCTAAATTCCTTCCACATTTGAACTAATTTTGGAGGGTACAAATTGAAAAACTCATTCTGTAACTAGGTATAGATTGTCAAGCTCATTTTGTAACTAGGGTTTCAACCTCAAACTTCTAGGGGCTCTCTGATAGTTCCTGATCTTTCTAGATTTTCTCCAAAAACTTTGAAACTTGTTCCTAGACACAGAAAAAGGGGGAAGAAGGTTGAATAGAGTGGTTTTCCTTAGTTAAACCCCTATTTATGTATCAACCTTGAAATGAAATGAAATAGAGAAAAGTGTATTGTCACGTAGAAAAGCCTAGATCTAGAAAATGAAGTATATCATACCTTAGCAATGTAAACACTTCTTTGAATGTGATCAAGTACGTTGATGCAATATCTTTAACTCAACACAAAAACACAAAAGGAAATCTTGAAAGACAAAACCTCATGGAATGGAAGTTGTAATTTATGATAGTGTTTGATTGAGAAGAAGAGAGAGAATAATTGAATAGAAGTGGATGAATGTAGATATTCTTCCTTAATAGAATAAAATACCTTTAATGTTAGATCTTGAATTATTGCACTTGATAATTTGATGGCTCTTGAACTTGATTTTCTTCCTTGCACTTGATAGCTTGAATGCTTGATTGTTGGAATACTTTTGAAAATAATAGATGCACTTGATAATAGATTATAGATTTCAAAATGAGGAGAGATAGGGTGTTTATATATGTCTCACATCATTTTGAGGATTAAAATTCAAGTAGGCTGATCACGAGACCATATTTCCTGCTAATACCCTGACATAGGGGCCCGAGCTAAATTTGGGCCACAATCCTTCGAGATAGAATGCCAATAGAATTTTGTATCTTGGAGAATGATCCAAAATTTGGGCAGGGTGTAAGGAAAATAGGGTAGATGTGATATTTTTAGGTATATCTCATTCCAAGGTCAGAACAGGTCACAAATAGGGATATAGGGCCTAGGTGATGAAATTAATTATGGGATTGGAGGAAAAAATAGAGGAGCACACTTAGAAATAAGGGCTAACCTTTAGTCTCCATGAGAGAGAGGGAGAGAGAGAGAGAGAGAGAGAGAGAGCATAAATCCAATGAGCTAGCAAGTTGTGATTTGTGGGAGAATGAGAGGAGGAGAAGGAAAGGCTAGCAAGTTGTGTTATGCTAGTTCCACTCATCCCCCCAAAAAAGGGAAGGATAATTGATGGTCTATAAAGTTGTGTTATGCTAGTCAATTATATTTTGTAAAATTCATGCATAGGGGAACCTATAAAAACTCTGTGCTTAGGGGTGGCTTGAAAATTTTTCACTCAGGGACAACTAAAAAAATATTTGCTCTAGGATGGATTGAATACTTTGTTCGTAGGGACTGCTTAAAAACTTTGCACCCATGGGAAGCTTAGGGGACCAGTCCTATGGAAAGAATTATCTCCACAGGGATCCAAAAAAGGTGATCAAAACTAAGGAAAGCATTTTCTCCTTAGGGATAAAAAACATAATCAGCCCTAAGGAAAACATTGTCTCCTTAGGGATAAATAAATAAAAATCTGCATAATATACAAGGGAGGCCATATGTATTCCCCCCTCCTTATGATGAAAACATAGGTGGCATCATAAGGAAAAGATAACAAGGATACATACTTCCAACAACAAGAAGATATCCTTAAAGCAACAATGTATACCATAACCTTGGCTAAGAGTGAAAAATCTTGTTAGATAAGTATATAGATAATTGTGAAAGGATATTCTGGAAGTGGGAAGAGACCCTTGGAAGGAAGAGATCTTGGATACAATAAATATACTATCAAGATGTGATCTTGAAAAAAGAGAACATCTTCAAGACAAAGGGAAAAAGAACAAAAATTCACCCTTTTAGCCCCCTATTGCTAGGTGAAAAAGAGATTCTTGATGAAGGATAACATACTTTAGTCCCAAATGTAAGGGAAATTGTTTAGGATGAAAATATTTTTACAAATAAAGAAGAGGTTGTGATTGAGGATTCACACCTCTTGCATAAGAGAGAAACCCGAATCAAAATGAAAAAATTCCTTTAAGAAAGGAATGCTACATTATAAACAAATGCCATTATACCAAGGAAATTAGATCCTTAGAAAGGAAATGAAGAGTAATATTAACACATGAAAAACTTCCCCCTAAGTATGTAGGCGAGAGAAAATATAGTACATTGCACACCCTAAGTGATAGATGTTTTATAAAAGACATGCACTTTTAAGAAAAAATGAGTTGTAAACCAGGACATAAATCTCTTGAAAAAGAGAAGACCCTAATGTAAAAAAACACATTTATATAGAAGAAATGATACCATATTATAAGAGAAAACAAGTCAAGAAAGGGAGAATGCATGAAAAAAGAAACAATACTTAGTCCCTAAGTGGGAGATCATTTTATGAAAGACATACCCTTGGATTCATGAAATAAATTATTGTGCAAGAGGTGAAAATATCTTGTGTGAAAAAAAGAATCTCATACCAAAAAGGATGTATCATCATAAAATAATACAAATCCATAAAGAGGCAATGAAGAGAGAAAAGGAAGGATGCCACATTATGAAAACTTAGTGGATAAATTAATTATACAAGATATGCACTTCCAAAAAAGGAAACTATTTTTAAAGAAGGATATCAATCCAATTAGAGGGAAAGATCCTAAACAAACAAGTCCATGTATGAAAGGAAATCATAGTATAAAATATGTAAGCAAAAAAGAGATAATGGATCCTTTGAAAAGAGAAATTAGATAAGATAGAGAGACCTTTCCCTCCAATTAAGGAAAAAAGGAAAATAAACCTATTATGATGCTCACAATACAAATTATGCAAAAAAAAAATCCCCCAATGATGTAAGCTACTAAATTTACATAATGGAGAGCAACAAAATAGGAAAAGAAAGTCTAGGGTATTACATTTTAGTACCGATATCTATAAGCTCTTTAATTTCTAAGTTAACGATATGAGATGTGTTTTGTTTAGACAAGAAATGAGTGACAAAGTATTTAAAAGGGATGGGAACAATATTTTCTCGTGGTGTAAATCTATTTTTCTGTGAAGGAGGAGGATCTATAGGGACTTGTTCCATCTTTTGAAGATATTTTCCACCATAGGTTTGTGTAGGAATCATGTGAGATGTGCTTGGTTTGGAATTTTTAAGATTTTTATGAAAGGGTGTTGTGTAGGAATGTATAGTATGTGGATTGATCTATATAGGGAGATGCTTAATCCCCTCAACATCATTGACATTTACTTTAGTAAGTTGATTAGAATTATTCTTATCTAAGTATTTATCTTGACTCAATAGTATGTCAGGAAAGAGAGATCAAAGATTATGATAAGAAATAGGAGAAGAAGTAAGATCTAGAGGGGTACTATGCTTAATCTCTTGAACCAAGGCACCTTTAGGAGGTAAATATTTTCTACTCACTAATGATAAATTCATAAGATGATTAGTGTTGTCTTAATAGGAAGAAGATACGTTAGGAGAGGTGAGATTGTGAGTTAACAATGCTCCATAATTGGAAAATATGTCATGTGAGTGTAAAAAAGGTAAAGTATCCCTAAGAGAGGGAATGCCATTCTCTTTCTTAAAAAATATCCCTATGAGTAAGGGGTCTTTATGAGAGGGACAAACATAATTCATCAAGGCCTAATATATATAATAAATGTCAATGAAATAATAGTAAGTGATTTACCATTAGGAGAAATAGTAATGATGTCATCCTTTTGCAAACAATTATCCCTATAAGGGAGATATATTTTAGGTGAAAGATCATCTTCATTCTTGAAGGCCTCTTTGGTAGGAGAAAGATCCTCAAAAGAAGTGGTGGTAATCTCTTCTTGCATCACAATTTCTTTAGGGTTGGGATCAAGTTTGGGAGGGGGTACATCATGGGAATGAATGAAATTAATAACTAAGTTGTCATCATATGCATGAAAGGAAACATATTGAAGAAAAATTGAAATTGAGCTAACAAATGAAGATAACAATTCCATTATAAATAAAATGCAATAACAATGTATGATTTTTTTTTGTATTTTCTTTTAATGTTTTGAAAAATGCAATGCAACGTAAGAATGAAATAGATCTATACAATAAGGGGAAAATGATGCATTTTTTTTGTCTTTTCATAATGAAAATATACTAAATGCATAAAATGAAATAATGCAATCAATGTAAATGAGATCTAATCACCAAATCAAAAGTGGAAATGTCATGTGTCGGGTTCACCAAAATGTATAGTAGGAAAATGAAAGCAATGGAAATAGGTAGATCACTTCTCCTTTTCAAGATTTCACATTTGGAAGGAAGATGCTTTAGTAGATTTAAGAGGAGACTCAAGCACTGAATGAGACAATGATCCTTCGCTAAATATGTAAATTGAAATGGGAAATGATAATGAGATGAAAAATTATGATTATGGAATCTTCTATATGCAATTAGAATCAAAATAGGAGGTATGCTATTTCAGATCTGATTATTGGTTAGATGGAATCCTGAAAGTACCTATAAGTGAAGACCCAAGACCTAAAGACTATAACCTAACTTCCTACCAAATATGAACTAAATCTGGAGGGTATAGATTACTGAACTCATTCTATACCCAAGTACATATCATAAAATTAATTTGTACCTAGGTACAGATCGTCAAACTCATTCTATACCTAGGGTTTCAACCTCAAACTTCCAAGGGTTCTCTGACAGTTCCTAATCTTTTTGGATTTTTTTCGACAACTCCACAACCTGTTCCTACACATAGAAAAATAGGGAATAACGTTAAATAGAATGGGTTTACCTTAGTCAAACCCATATTTAGGAATCAACCTTGAAATGGAATGAAATAGAGAAAATCATGATGTCATGTAGCAAAGGCTAGAACTAGAAAATAAAGTATATCATACCTTGGAAATGCAAATGCTTTTTTGAATGTGATCAAGTATGTTGATGCAATATCTTTGAATCAACACAAAAACCCAAATGAAAATCATGAAAGACAAAACCTCATGGAATGGAAGTTGTAAATCGCCACATTATTTGATTGAGAAGAAGAGAGAGAATACTTGAATAGAAGTGGATGATTGCAAATATTCTTCCTTGATAGAAAAATCCTTTTCTTGTCCTCCAATAGGAAAAGAAGCTAGATCTATGTAATAAAACACCTTGAATGCTAGACCTTGAATGCTTGGACTTGATAATTTGATGGCTCTTGAAATTGATTTGCTTCTTTGCACTTGATATCTTGAATGCTTGATTATTGGAATATTTTTGACAATAATGAATGCACTTGATAATAGATTATAGATTTCAAAATGAGGGGAGATAGGGTGTTTATATACATCTCACATCATTTCATGGGTTAAAATTCAAGTAGTTTGACCACGGGACTAGATTTCCCTCTAATACCTTGACTTAGGGCCTCAAGCCAAATTTCAGCCACAATCCTCATGTACAGAACACCTTTGGCATTTTGTACAATGGAGAATGAGACAAAATTTGGGTAGGGTGTTGGGAAAATAAGGTAGATGCAAGATCATTAGGTATAGCTCAGTTCGAGGTCGGGACATGTCAAGAAGGCCACAAATAGGGATATAGGCCGTAGGTGATGAAATGAATTATGAGATTGGAGCAGAAAATAGAGGAGAACTCTTAGAAATAAGGGCTAACTTTGATTTTCCATAAGATTGAAATGATAGAGGACCCATATTTGAATTTAGGTGTCCATTAAGTGCCATATCAGGTCCTACCATAGAGAACACACTAAGGTGGGCACAAAAAAATCCTTAAATTGTAGACAAGTTAGGTACCAATTCAAGATGGTATAGTTGGAAAATGAATCTATAATTGTAGAAAAGGGAATGCAAGATCTAGGATGAAATGTGGTGAAAAGATGACATTTAGGACACTTTAGAAAAAAATGACAAGGGAATTACGATAGAAGATTCAAAGAGTGCAAATTGTAACTAACTTGTAGAAAATTTTTTAGGAAAAAGAAAAGGGACTCAGCCAGTTGAGGTGACCTACCCCTGGGACTTGGTTGGCTAGGGAAACTTGCTTCTATCAGTTCTTGATGAAATAAACTATAGACCATAGATATTTGAATGCTCCATTTGTATAGATATTTTTTATTTTTAGGTCCATAATCAAACTTAACCAAAACTTCTTCATCTCTTTTGATGTAGCAGTTGCTTCCAAAATTTCTCAAATGCCTAATTGATGTCGGTCTTCCTTTCCATAATTAATATGGAGTCTTAGTAGTCTTAGCCCTAGTTTGAGCTCTATTCAAAATGTATGTTGCTATTTGAACAAATTTTGTCCAGTACATATCCATTAAGTGTGCTTGTTTTCACACTTTTCTTCCCATATCCTAAATAGTTGAGCTCTTTCTTTCTGCCACCCCATTTTGGTAAGGAGTTCTAGGAGTTGATTATTGTCTTTAGATCCTTGAAATTGAAGTTAATTCTTCGTATATGTTAGAAATAAGTTATCCACCTCTACTTGACTCTAAAAATTTGATTTATTCTATTGGTTTCATATTCTACCATTTTGTTAAAAAGGCCTTAAAGTTCTCAAAAGTATTTGATTTCTCTTTTCAAAAAGTAAGACAAGTAGTTCTAGAATAATCATTAATAAGCATCATATAATAGCTACCACCTTGTAAAATCTCTATCCTCATAGGTTCACACAAATGAGTATGAATTATATTTGAAATGGTCTCATATTAGAATAATTATTGTCAAAAATATGGTCTTCATATGCTTCCCTCATGACATGATTTGCAACTGGTAGATAGAAGCTTCTTAACTTTGGCACATATCTTACCATTCCTTTTGAGATAATATTCAAAAGTTCATCAAAATTGATATGTCTCAATATTATATTCTAAAGAAAACCCTCTTCTATTTGTATGAAAAAACATTTTTCCCCATTTACCTCATTGAGATTATATACATCACTGCAAGTCCTACTTCCTCCCACAATTACTTTACTAGTATCCATTTTCTTGATTTTGCATACTTTTGCATTGAATGAGAGATTTTAACTTCTATCACAGATATGAATCCTATATAGGCTTGGACTTTGCAAGTATATTGTAACTTTTGAATCTTACTAAATAATATATTGAATTATTTTAAATTGCAGGATTTTCTCTTAAAAGGGTTTTCCATTAGTAAATCATTATATTGTGGTATGTTACTTTTATGTTTATTTTGTTATAAATGTATGATCAATACACTCTTTTCCATGTCTCATATCATATATTATTATAGGAAACATGTTTTTTGCCTCTAGTTCCCTTCACTATCGCCACATAATAAAATCCAATTGAACTTCTAGACATTGAGAGTCAATTGAACTCCTTTCTAAAATTTCCCAAACACGAGATGATGAAAAATAAAATTTTAAAATTGAAGAGCACTAAAATGCTTCAAATACCACTCATTACGTCATAACAAGTTCACTACTTGTCTCAATATATAGTTTTCTACTTCTAATGAGTTTTGTTTAGTGAAAAACTATTTGTGAGAACATTTTACATGTTTTTTTTTAGGTGAACATGAGTGTTTCTCCCTTTGTAAAACAAAAAATTCAATGCAAAAGTTTTTTTAGGTTTTTTTGGGGTGTTTATAACTTTGAATGGATAATCCTTAAAGGTGCCCCATTCCATAATTTAACATCATCAATAATTTTCACACCCCTATTATACTAACATGATGAAGATCCTACAAGATAATTATTAGGAAATAAATAGAGTTCTTACATAACCCTATAAGAGAAAAAATGAATGAAACTTATAGAGCAATAATAATAAAATATCATAGACATGCTATAAAACTACACAATATATACCATGGAAAAACCCAGAATGAGGAAAAAGCCTAGTCTCTCAAAGAATCCACATGCTTGATTTGTGATTATATCTAAACTAAGATCTAGTGCTTAGAAAATTGATCAAATTAAATTAAATGCAAAAGAATATTACCAAAATTAGTCAAGTCGAGCTACAAGTTGAAATAGCTCACAAATGCTTGCTTCATTATTCTAATTATGCTTCAACAAGAAGGAAAGAGCTAAAACATATAGCCTTGTAATATTTTCTAAATTTGACAAGGATAAAAACAAGGCATAAGCCAAAAAGTGAGGGATTTCTTATTCAAGTTTCCAAATACACGAGGATATGGAAAAATGAAAATATCATGGATTGTGTACCTAATTATCCCATCATATCTTAAGTAATTAAAAAATAATTAGTTAAGTGAACTTATAAATAATACGTATAATATTAAATCTTTTTTATTAAAACATATTCAAAGTAATAATATTACACTAGTTCACCTCCCCTTGGGTGTAACCTAGGCCCTAGAGAGATAATAAAGTAAGATTTAATGCAATAATGAGCCTCGGCTACAAGGCAATGTTGAGTACCCATGTACAAAAAAATTCATAAACAAGGAAAATGAAAAAAATCATAAAAAAATTCCTAGTAAAAGAAAGAAATAAAATCCCCCTAGAAGAGACTCCTAATATAGCTACAAGATGAAGCCCAAGTGTGCTTCCACAAAGAAAATAGAGAAGAGCAATGCATGATATCACATGCCAAATTTTGTAATAGACCCCTTCACAAAAGATTCAATACACCTACCTTTTGGAAAAAAGAAACCCTAAGGGCCCGTTTGTTTGCTAGAATTAGATTGGAATTGAGATTGTCAAATCTCGAAATTGACATTTTCGATGTTTGTGTTCAAAACATGAAATTGGAATAGGGATTTGTTAATTCCCATTTACTCCCAAAACCAGCATTTGAATCTTCCATCTAAATAGGTAGAATTGGAAAATCAATTCCAATTCCACTTAAATGGGAATGGGGGTAAAGCAAAATTAATAATATTTTGAAATCCATATGCAAACAACCTTTTCCATCTTCTCATTATGAATCCCAGGTGAATTCCAGGTGAGCCAAATGGTTCCAGCTATATTCCAAAAAATATTTTCCGGATTTAAAACTTCTAGAATTGTCAAATACTAGAATTTGACAATTCCAACGTTATTTAATTCCAGCAACCAAACAGATCCTAATCTATCAAAGAACTAAATTCCCACCTAAATGGATTATAGAAAGAAATTGGGATGAATGGATCTATGTTATACGACATTCAAGAATATTGACCACCAATTTTTTAAAGTTGGACCAAAGTGAATCAAGATGTGTCAAGTGAGTAGCATGATGTGGTGGAGAAAGAGAAAGTAAATCTAGAATTGGAGATGTTGCAACTTGATTCAATCTTTCATCAACGAGAAGTCAAAACGTCCTCAAGAGTATCATCAAGATTTTAAAGGTGATTTTGCACAAGTAGATGAAGTTTTTGGTAAGCTAAAGGGTTAACTAACCAATTTGAATATTTTTTAACATGTTAACTTCATCAATTTTTCTTGCAAATACATTAGAAAGAGAAATTTTAGAGGTTCTCCAACAACATGTCTCTATGCAACTACTTATGGTTTAATTTCTTTTAAGGTGCAAAAGCTCTTATGTAATTTTATAATTAACAGAACTTATAATTTGAAATCTTCTGTTAAAATAGTAGAATAACTATAATAAATTTTTTGAAATTTCAATTTGAACTAGAGCAAGGATTCAAAATATTTTGATGATTACTTAAATACAAATTTGTTAATTATATACAAAAATTAACAAAAATTAATAATTATAAAAACTTAAATAATTTAATTAGAAAATTCTAAACATATTTGTATAGTTTGTGATTAAAATTAAATAGCTAACCTTGTAAACTTAAGAAACAAAATAGAGTTGGCTTTAAGGAAGATAGAAGGAAACTCTTGTCCAACTAAACATCAACTTCTTGATTAATAGTAGACTCTTCATCAACTAAACATACATATTTGAGTAGTTTGTGATAAAAAGAAAATACTCAATCTTCTTGTAAACTTAGAGAAACCAAATAGAGTCAGTTTTAAGGAAGATAACAAGGAAACTCTTCTCCAACAAAATATCAACTTCTTAATTAATAGGAAACTCTTCATCAACTAAACATCAAACATATCACAATACTTTTTTTCTTAAAATACAATAGCTAACCTTGTTGTATGGAAATTTAGAGAAATAAAATGGAGTCGACTTTAAAGAAGAAACTTTTCTCCATATAAATGTCAACTTCTTGATTAATGGGAAACCCTTATCAACTAACAACAACCCCTTGATTAATAGTCATGCGAAAGACAATTTAAGTTTGATGTTTGACTTTACTCGATAAATAAATAATTTATGATAGTTATCCATTTGAAAATGTCTTTGAAGTATAAATCATAGTCTATGATGGTTACCCATTTGAAAATATCTTTGATGTATTAATACAAACCTCATAAATAAAATTATATTATTATCCAAAATCTCCCTTTCATATAATACAATCAATCTTTAAATCTAAACCAAGATTTAGTGCTTATAGAATCCACATGTTTGAATTTGTGATTATATCTAAACCAAGATTTAGTGCTTAGAAAATGGATCAAATTAAATTAAATGCAAATGAATATTACCAAAATTAGTGAAGTCTGTACAAGTTAAAATAGCTCACAAATGCTTGCTTCGTTATTCTAATTATGCTTCAACAAGAAGGAAAGTGCTAAAACATATAGCCTTGTAATAGTTTCTAAATTTGATGAGTATAAGAACAAGGCATAAGCCAAAAAGTGAGGGATTGCTTATTCAAGTTTCTAAATAGACGAAGAGTAGGAAAAAATGAAAATCTCATGGATTGTGTACCTAATTATCCCATCCTATCTTAAGTAATTCAAAAAGAATTTTAATTAAGTGAACTTAAATAATATGTATAATATTAAATGCTTATTAATAAAATGTATTCAAAGTAATAATATTACACTAGTTCACCTCCCCTAGGTGTAACCTAGGTCCTAGAGAGACAATAAAGTAAGCTAATGCAATAATGAGCCTCACCTACACAACAATGTTGGATACACATGTACAAAAAAAACTTCATAAACAAGGAAAATGAGAAAAACTCCAAAAAAAATTCCCAGTAAAAAAAAGAAATAAAAACCCCCTTGAAGAGATTCCTAATATAGCTACAAGATGAGGCCCAAGTGTGCTTCCACAAAAAAGATAGAGAAGATCAATGCATTATATCACATGCCAAATTTTGTAATAGGCTCCTTTGCAAAAGATTCAATACACCTTCCTTTTGGAACAAAGAAACCCTAAGCTATCAAAGTAGTAAATTCCCATCCAAGTGGAATATAGAAGGAATTGGGATGAATGGATCTATGTTATATGACATTCAAGAATATTGACCACCAATTTGTTAAAGTTGGACCAAAGTGAATCAAGATGTGTCAAATGAGTAGCATGATGTGGTGGAGAGAGAGAAATAAAATCTAGAATTGGAGATGTTGCAACTTGATTCAATCTTTCATCAACAAGAAGACAAATGCTATCAAGAGTATCATCAAGATTTTAAAGGTGATTTTGCACAAGTAGATGTGACATTTTTTGTAAGCTAAAGGCTTAACTAACCATTTTGAATATTTTTTAACATGTCAACTTCATCAAATTTTCTTGCAAATACATTAGAATGAGAAGTTTTAGAGGTTCTCTAACACTATGTCTCTATGCAACTACTTATGGTTTAATTTCTTTTAAGGTGCAAACATTCTTATGTAATTTTATAATTAACAAAATGTATAATTTGAAATCTTCTCTTAAAATAGTAGAATAACCATAATAAATTTTTAAAATTTTAGTTTGAACTAGAGCAAGGAGCTGAAATATTTTGATCACTACTTAAATGCAAATTTGTTAATTATATACAAAAATTAACAAAATTTAATAATTATAAAAAATTATAATTTAATTAGACAATCCTAAACATATTTAAATAGTTTGTGATTAAAATTAAATAGCTAACCTTGTAAACTTAGAGAAACAAAATAGAGCCAGGTTTACGGAAAATAGAAGGAAACTTTTGTCCAACTAAACATCAACTTCTTGATTAATAATAGACTCTTCATCAACAAAACGTCTAACATATTTGCATAGTTTGTGATAAAAAGAAAATAGTCAATCTTGTTGTAAACTTAGAGAAACCAAATAAAATTAGTTTTAAGGAAGATAACAAGGAAACTCTTCTCCAACAAAATATCAACTTCTCGATTAATAGGAAACTCTTCGTCAACTAAACATCAATGGAAACTCTTCTCTATATAAATATCAACTTCTTGACTAATAGGAAATCCTCATCAACTAACCAACAACCCCTTGATTAATAGTCATGAAAAGACAATTTATACTTGATGATTGACCTTACTAGATAAATAAATAATTAATGATAGTTATCCATTTGAAAATGCCTTTGAAGTATAAATCATAATCTATGATGGTTACCCATTTGAAAATATCTTTGATAAACAAAATCATATTATTATCCAAAATCTCCCTTTCATATAATACAATCAATCTTTATCTAACCCTAAATCAACAACAAGCACTAATCTTGTGTTTTGTCCCATAAAGTTCCATCAAAGCCTCCTCTAAACGTGGAGGGCAGGTTGAAAACTCTGTATCATGTGTCTCCTAAGTATCCCATGCCAACCCTTTTAACACCAACATACCTGGTCTTGTGGAGGACTCCAACCCACAATTGTAGGGCCACTTTCCATGTTACCACTCTAACAAATCTATAACATGCCCTATAAATTTTAAAAAAGTCCCCATACAAGACAATTTGATGACATATAATTCTTTTTTATATATAATAATTCTGTCAGCATAATGTATGCTTAGATTTTATTTCTAAATAAAGCCTTTTATTCAATTCAAAAAATGCATGCTTAACTTTTTAAATAAAATTATTTAACAAGTATAACACCTGTAAGGCCAAATTGTGTCAACATCAACGTTATGTCCCTCTCTAGTTTTCGTGTGGTTTTTGGTTTAAAAAAAAGGATATTATTCAAGGCAGGCAATCTATAAACTATAGAAAACGGTTTCGAGTGCTATTTGACAAGTTTTAATAATGGCCCACATTAAACACATATACTAATATAATTATTGGGGGAAGATTGAGTGTTTCTACCTGTTGAGAAACAAATTTAATTTAATTGTGGCTCAATAATGTTGGGCACTTTTCAAAGGTTGAAATCTAATATTGAATAGTTTAGTTCAATAATGACGAGCACCGCCAAATAAAGTAATAGAGTTGAACTACCAAAGAATTTTCAAATGAAATTTTATTTTGACTCTACCAAACTCCACGTGGAGTTAACTTTGGAGAATTTAGCAACTGTTTCCTGCTAAAAGTAGAGTCTTCTAAACTATATTCTATTCCTCCGACAAAATAGAGAAAGGGCCTTCCAATTATTATTATTATTATGAAGAATGAATATTCAATGATAAATGTTGTATGGTACCAGTTGAGATAACAAAATGAAGAATGAATATTCAATGAAAAAAAGAAAATATGTAAATTCCATGGCCTTGCATGCCAACGCATATGAGATTCTCCCAAGGCTGATTTAGAAATAAAAACTCTCAAACCACAATATAGTTGCCATTTATTTATACACATTATTATAAGAGTATTGTTGAGTAGAGACTAAAATGGCTTATGAGATTATAAAAGTAGTATAAAAGAAAAGTAAAAGGAGTGTTCAAGTGTAATTTAAGTAAGTTTTTTTTATATACGTCTATCATAAATAAAAAGTTATAAGAATAATTTGTTTGGTGTATGCTACATCTTATTATATGTATATTTTTTTAATTTAAGAGTTAAGAAATAGATGTAATGATGTAATCTGTATCTTCATTGGAATTTCCTATCTACTTTTGTATTTATTTTGGGAGAATGAATTAGTATATTTATATACTAACAAATAATGAAATCTTGTGTAAAGTTGGACTTACTCCATATCTTTATTCAAATATTTATATGCATTCCTATACATTTATCCTATATCTTATTTATTAATATATACATACTTTACAAAATATTCATCTAGATTATGTATTTGTTTTGACTATTTATGCACCCATTCTCATATATTTATTATCTGTAATGTCTTGCCAGGGAACCCAAGAGAAATTAACCTAAAACATGTTACTAGGTTTACTGAATAATTTTTTTCTCCTAAGAGTTTACAAACAATAATGAATAACAAAGCAGAAGCAATATAACATAAAGACAATACATACTCATTTACACAATTCATTATAGATTACAAATCTCAAGGGTTCCTTGACGTAGAATTACATAAATATAAATTAATTTATTAAGTACAATAACTATTAAAATCTTCCACATAATGAAACTAAAGTATATCATCTCATAAAAGAATACCCAAATACAATTGAGCCATAAGGTATACATGATAACTCACATCCAGTACACAAGTTGCAGGGTATGTAAATATAATCTAAGTATAAAGTACAATAATATAAATGAAAGATAAGAGTAAGTCTACAATGACTAACAAGAAGATACAACTGCTACAAGGATCATCCAACACTGGTACAAGGACATCAGAATCTCAAATGGTAAAAGAATCACTACCACCCAACCACATGGAATCAAAGGTCCACTCCCATCGTGCTGAGGAGATAACAATAGACCCCACTCGGATATCAAACACCAAAAACTAACACAATACAACACCTAGGCAAGGGATCTTGGAAGCTCTCTATCTCTAAAAGGCACAACACCAACTAAATGGATAAAATATGCTCAACTAGAGGTAACCAACACATGTAGGAAACTTAAGATGCATAAAGGGAAGTGTCATCACATGAGTCAACTTTAGGGTTATCCTAGTAGTCTCTCTAGACCTTGATGCCATAGTGACTCTATGCAGTATTAGTAATTATCTCATACAAATGAGGTACCAACTATGTTCTATCTAGTCCACGCATGTGACAAACATCTTCCCACTCCTATCCTAGTCAAGACCTCAATCAAGTACTTAGGTGTGGGTGAGGCACACATTATCTTATTAATTAATTTTAAATTCTCAATATATTTAACTTATCACTTTATTAAGTAACTTGTAAAGAATACCCAAGTAGCCACTTCTGGGCACTGACTTCTCCGAAAAAAGCCACTTCCCATCTATACACTTAGATAACCTACCCTAATGCTCCAACCAAAATAACAAGGATAAGAATGAACCAAAACCATTAAAGATTCTCATAAATCATAAACTATGATAATCACCAAAGTAAAATAATGGAGCATAGTAGAGAATAAAACATCCTATATAAGGATCAAATAGTCCATCTCAATATAGACATTATCAAAGATCATCCATCCCATAATAGATATCTCAACAAAACAATAAAAATCCTCATAGTCTTATATCACAAGACCAACAATAATCATAACATCAATGACATCCATCTCCAAACATGAAGTAACATAATCCATAAGGACAATCATCTAGAACGTAGAACAATCATTACATATTGAACTGAAATTCCTAATGAATTTTTGGTAAAAACTTACCAAACCATGAAATGATCTTACCTCACTAGCATTCTCAGGTGTAGGCTAGTTCAAAATAGCTTCAACCTTTTCAGGATCCATTTTCAAACCGTCAACTAAAATCACAAATCCCAAATACACAATCTCCTCTTTCATGAATGAACACTTTTTTAGATTTATCAGCAACTTTTCTTCTTTCGACCTTTGCAATACTTGTTTAACATGCAACACATGTTATTCTCTGGTCTTACTGAATATCAAAATATCATCAATATATACAATCACAAACTTACCCATGAATTTCTTCAAAACTTCATTCATCAACCTCATAAGAGTACTTGGTGCATTAGTTAAACCAAAAGGCATAAACAACCACTCATACAAACCCTCTTTTGTCTTGAAAGTAGTCTTCTACTCATCACCTTTTTTGATTCTGATTTGATGATACCCACTTTTCAAATCAATTTTGGTAAAATACTTTGCTCTAGTCAAACTGTCCATTATGTCATCCATTCTTGGTATAGGAAACCTATATTTCACTGTTATCTTGTTGATTTATGTGGAATCAGTACATATTCACCATTCTCCATTCTTCTTAGGTGCCAATACAATAGGTACTGCACAATGACTCAAACTTTCTCTGATCAAACCTTTCTGCAATAATTCTTGAATATGTCAGTTCAATTCTTGATTCTTGGTAGGTGTCAACCGATGTGGTGCCTTATTCGGTTAACTAGCTCCAGGGATTAGATCCATGCAATGATCAATGCTTCTCTTCGGTGGAAAACCATCAGGTAAATTATCAAAAATGATTTCATTGTACTCGGTGAGTAACTTATCAATCTCCTTAGGGACACTATCCTCTATTTTCTTACTCGGTTTGTTAGGAATCACAACAAAACATACATCATTCTTCTTCAAATCCTTAACAAACTTTCTTCCTTCCATCAAGAAAACTTTCACAGATGTGAAAATATTACTAACAAGTTCTTCAATCAAAAGTAACAAGATTTGTCTTCTTCCATTAGCCCAAATAGTATATTTATGCAATCTCCCATCATATATAGCATGTCTATCATATTGCCAAGGTCTACCCAATAAAATATGACAACAATCCATAGGCATGATATCACATAACACTTTATCATAGTACTTTCCAATTTTTAAATTCACATAACATTGTTCACTTACTAAGAGTGTATGCCCATCTTTGATCCATGAAATTTGATAGGGCTTTGGATGTTCCAACCTTTTCAACTGCAACTTTGTGACCATTTCCTTAGATGGCAAATTCTACAAGCTACCACTATCAATGATTACCTTCTAAACTTCATCATAAACTCTACATCTGGTCTTGAACAAACTTTTCCTTACCGGATCTTCCTTATTACTTTCACTCCAATGTGCTCTCCTTACCATCAAGTTATTTTCCTTCTTAGGTTCATTCGGTGACTCTTCTTGCACCAAAGTATTTCTACTATTACTGACCTTACTTGCATGTGTACACTCAAATGATCTATGTCCTTCTTCTCCACAATTGTAACAAGTTCCTTAGAAACCACCTCTGTTATAACCACCTTAGTAGTTACTGCCTCTGCCTCTAGATGAACTTTCACCTTTCCACTCGGCCTTGCCTTTATCTAGAGTTGTCTTTTCAGGTTCAGATCTATTATTTTCACCATAAGATCTACCTCTTGCTCTAGGGAATCTACCACCTCTACCTCTTTGTCTTTGCTCATGTCTCTTGTTCAATTTCTCCTCAGATTTCAATGCAAATTGATAAGCCTCTTCAATGTTCTCCAATTTGACCAAACTGATTTCTTCTTGGATGGAAACTCTCAAACCATTCGGGTATCTATCAATTCTTTCCACATCATCTTCATCATGTCCAGATCTGATATCTAATCTATAGAATTCTTCAGTATATTTGTTTATCGAGCTATCTTTCTGCCTCAAACTTTACATTCATCTAACTAGGTTAATCTAATAATCACAAGGTAAGAACTTTCCTTTCAATTTATTCACCCTTTTATTCCATACCTTGATTTTGTCTTTGCCTTTCCTCTTTCTGTCCAATTGCAAATGTTCCCACCATAAGGATGCATGGATTTTCAACTTTGTGCTTGCAATTTTCACGTTCTTTTCCTCAGGTACATTTTCATATTCAACGTACTTTTCCATCTTAGTGATCCAATCCACCAATTTATTAGAATCCAATTTTCCACTATACTCAAGAGGATTAAAGTGTGGTGTAGACTTCAAATTTGTCAAAGATTTGAATAATATTTCCTCACCTTGATCCATCGCTGGTGCAGGTTCTACATCAACTTGTTCTTCCTCAATTTCATCATCACTAACATCTTCAAGATGTCTTCCTCTTCTCTGGACTATTTCAACAACTTCTAATCTAGCAGCAAGTTGTCTCAACATGTCTGCCAATCCTGGATACGCATCTCACCTCCCACGAACCATCTTGAAACCCTATGCAATTGTAGGCCATATCACAATCTTCTACCCCACAACAAATAACCTAGGGTTTGACAAGAAGGAACCCTCAAACCTAGATTCACAAACCTAGATCCAGATCTCACCTCACTCTGATACCACCTAACACAAGGGAGGATGGAAAGAGGGGCCAAAGGCACACCCTAACCAGATCCACCTTGCAGAACAACACACAGAAGCAACAACACACAACAGTGAGAGAGAGAATGTAGATACTTTCATATATTTACTTCAATTTGATTCATACATGTCGGGCTGTAAGGCCTTCCCAGTTTAGGCAAGATATTACAATCAAGTACATAAGTCCTCCAACATGCAAGGATTTGAAAATAATCTTTAATTTTTTATCTTCTATCTTCTATCTAAAACTGTCTCCAAAACTCTAACCAAACAACTACATTTATACAAGAGGCTACTGAATCAAGTTGGCCTTCAAATCCACCATCAATGAAAGGAATGACCAGATCTAGGTCCACACGCTTCCCAATGATAGGTACCATCATTAAATCTGTGACCCAAATTAAATGCACAAGTCACCCTCAATAGAAATCGAAAATAAATAACTCGGTAAGTAAGGAAACTGAGTGTCAGACAAGCATCACCAAGCGCCAGGGAAAATTCACCGAGCGCCAAAGAGATAACCGACCAACACCGGTAAACAAAGGAAATTGAGCAACACCGAACCAAATCGATCAAAGAAGGAACCGAGCAACACATAAAATGTTTTGGTGACACAGGATTTCCAAGGACTCGAGATGCTCCTACATCACCCAACTATATGGTTGGAGGAGTTTCTGTACGGGAAGCAACTTCTCTAACTTCCATAGTTGTTTGAAATATTTAACCAAAACTTCCCGTAACCAATAATAAAGTTTTTAATTATTTTAATTAAAATACCCTTCTAAAAACCCTATAACAAAAAAAATAGACATAATGCTTTCAAGTAAAACACATAGAACATTTGGAATAAAAATAGCCTGACTTATAGGAGTTCTCTATTAGAATAACTAAGAGGGGGGTGAATCAGTTATCCATAGTCCCAAATCAAAATGTATAATCCAAAACAATTTACTTAAACTTTTGCAGCTCGATAACATAAAATACTATACTGTTTGTGCTTTTACTGATTACCAGTCAATAACATATAATGATTGTACCGATCAAATTCAACATGTAATATGTAAAGTATGATAACAAACAATCACCACAATGAACACATAACACAAAAGATTTAACGTGGAAACCTTGTGAAGGGAAAAACCACCTGGGACCAACAACCCAAAAATTGTTCACTCTTCTGAAGTGAGGTTGGTGAAGACCCAACCCTGTTAAAGGATACAAACACATTGTGAAGTGTGACCTTGTTAGAGAATTTTAGACCAACCATTATCGTCCAACCAACATTCACTATGGGATTGACAGGATAACAATGTTCATTCTATGAATGATACATATAAGACTTTCCTAGTCCACTCTGTTAAGAGATTTGTCTTTATACAATGGTTAAACTATAATAGTAGGTGATCTGATTACAATACAATTTCAATTGTAGATGTTCAGATCTATATTAAGCTCATTCAAATCCTCTGATCAATATATCAATTCTGTATCAACAATAATCAATGACTTACTATCGCTTAGTAATAGCTTTTTGACGCTCGGTAAACTCTATAGTTCGGTTCTCCTTAACCAGTTTGATCAGGCATACATGAAGCTTGTTCATGCGATAATTCAATAGTCTCCTTCTTCTGACATAAGTTTCATAAAGAAATCTTAGTCTCTTAAATAGACAAGTAAACCATTTTCTTCTTCTCCATAAGATTTTTCTGCTTATTCTCCTTCGTCCATTTTGCCTCTTAAACCTTTCTTAGTAGATGTGCCAGTAACATGTTTTAATTCCATCCTTTATATCTTCCTTGAATTATGCTAGCTGTTGATCTTCATAACAAACATTATCTCCATCTCTGATTTCGATGTACTTTACAGCTCATCAATCCTTATCGGCTAAACTAATCATTTAGTTCCTTTTCTCCTGCTCGGTTAACAAAGAAATGTGTCAGTGAACACAAGCTTGGTTTATACTGTGCTCGGTATACACTACACTTCTCGGTGTATACTATGATGCTTCATCAACCGACCACACTTCCTTGTGTCTTTCAGTTCTTTTACTCATCATAGATGAATGAAACATAATCAAGTCAATAACATAGGGTCATAGACTCATCAGCAAGTTACCCAATGTATTCCTTATCCTCATCTGTCATATACATCTTCCTCATGTAGATATTTATGTTCTTCATCTCTTTTACTCCTTTTCTACAGATGTTTAGGTATTGTAACTTACAAGATAAGTGTTGTCAAACTAGTTGACATCAATGACAACATATTACTGATTTAATCATATTACATATCTAATCAGCAACTCGGTGATCTCTAATCACAGATCTTCAATTAGGTTCTAAATCAGTTGTAGTTCATCAATCTCTCCCTTTGGTATTGATGGCAACTCAAGTAATATGAAATATACCATACACATACCAAACATGTATTCTACAACTCTATGAATAAATGATGTACAAGCTCTCCATTAGCTTAATATGTTTAATCACTACGTTACTCAACAATATTACCAATGAAACTTTGACATTCTGCAGATATGATCTTTTCAGCTCTCAGATTCCTTCTTCTATTCTCAGTATCTAATCTTTAGTGCTCTCCCTTTCTTTTAGTTTGTCTCTCCCTTAGATAGATGTTTCAGTGTTCTCATCGGTGCATATTGTTTCATATTGTTTATCTCTCCCTTTGACAACAATGCCAAAGAAACAAATAAACATACAACTCTATAGTAGCCATGTAACTCTTTGTTGTCCGGTGCATACTCTGTATCTCTGTATACTGATATGCCAATCTATTCTAGTTCTCCAAACTTTTCACAACCTTAGACATGATCCAAAGTGTGAACTATGCTACATCAAGCATGTATGATCTTCTGATAAGATTAGGCTGATGCAACATCCAGATCACATTAGTGACCGGTAGACAGGGGACGGACCCCAAGTCTAGTCCTCAAGTATTCAAATGTATCCTTCGGTAGAGGCTTTGTAAATATGTTTGCAAGTTGTTCTTAAGATGTAACAAATTCTAGCTTAACTTGCTTCTCCTATACTTGTTCTCTTAAGTAGTGATACTTAATAGATATATGCTTTGTTTTAGAGTGCATCACTGGATTCTTTGAAATGTTTATTGCACTTGTGTTATCACAATATATAATCACTAGCTTAGTGATTATCTCATTCATACCTTCCAACACTTGCTTAATATATGCAATATTTGAATAGTTTGTAGCAGCAACAACATACTCTACTTTGGCTGTAGACTGAGAAATGCAAGCCTACTTCTTACTTGTCCATGTAACAAGTCTTTCACCAAAGAAAAATGCTCCTCCAATGGTACTTTTTCTGTCATCCACATTTCTAGCCCAATCAGCATCGGTATAGCCTTTGAGTTCAAATTTGCCTTCCTTAGGATACCATAATCCATAATCTTCTATTTTCTTCAGGTATATTAAGATTCTCTTTGTAGCAACCATGTGTGACTCGCTAGGATTTGTAGAAAATCTTGCAACAATTCCCACAACATGTGCTATGTATGGTCTACTATGCACTACATACATTAATTTACCAATCATAGATCAGTATAGTGTCTGGTTCACCTATGTAGTTTCATCTTCCTTAGTCAGTTTACATCCAGTAGCCATTGGTGTTCCCACAGGTTTAGCATCTTCCATGCTAAATGTCTTCAATACTTCCTTGATATATTTGGATTGTGTGATGAATATACCATCATTCTACTGAATCACTTGTAGTCCTAGAAAGAACTTAATCTCTCCAAACATAGACATTTCAAATTCACTTCTCATTTCATCAGCAAATGACTTATAGATTTGATCTTATCCTCCAAATATTATGTCATCCACAAATATTTCAGCAATAAGAATAGTATCATCAGTATCTCCTTTCATATACAAATTGTTTTTCTCACTTGTTCTAACAAATCCAATACTTAACAAATAAGTATGCAACCTCTCATACCAGGCTCTAGGTGCTTGCTTTAGACCATATAACGCTTTATGTAATCTACATACCATATCTTTGTTTTCTAGATCAACGAACCCTTCAGGTTGTTATATGCAGACTTCTTCAAGTATTCCATTTAGAAATGCTGACTTAACATCCATTTGATAAAATTTGAACTTTTTATGTGCAGCATATGCAAGTAACATTCTGACTCCTTCTAATCTAGCAACAGGTGTAAATGTTTCACCATAATCTATTCCTTCCTCCTGTGCATATCCCTTGCATACTAATCTAGCTTTGTTCCTTATTACCTCTCCATTCTCATTTTTCTTGTTTCTAAATATCCACTTAGTACCGATAACATTCTTGTCCTTAGGTTATGGTACTAAAATCTAGGTTTTGTTCTTCTCTATTTGTTCTATTTCCTCTTTCATTGCATTAACCCATTCTTCATTTTCTAATGCAACTTTTACATTCTTCGGTTCATAATCACAAACTAGACATGTACCTTGTCTTGTTTTACTCCTTGTTTGCATGCCAGCTTGTTTATCTCCAATGATTTGTGTCTTAGGATGATGTCTTTTGATAAATATTTCTAGTATCTGATCTCTTCTTTCTTATTCATCCTATGCAAGTTCATTTTCTTGCTCGATAGGTCCTTCCTGCTTGTCGATTTCTCTTTGTTGTTCCTCGGTATTGTTTTTCTGCTGATCGGTTGTCATAATTTGTGGCTTCGGTAGATACTTAGGTTGTTCAATGTAAGTGAATCTACCATAGTCTTTTGGTTCCTTTATGCTTTCCTCTATATTCTTATCATCAAACTCATCAACTCGAACATTAGTACTTTCAATCATTTTATTAGTTACTCTATTTAGACACTTGTATGCTTTACTTTTACTGGAATATCCTAGAAATATCCCTTCATCACCTTTTGAGTCAAACTTTCCATTTCTTTCATCTTTCAAAATAAAACATTTTCTTCCAAAAATTCTGAAATAACTTACAGTGGGTTTGTGTCCAAACCATAACTCATAGGGTGTCTTAGTAGTGTCCTTCTTCAGTTGTACTCGGTTTAGCACATAAACAACAATGCTAATAGCTTCTTTCCAGTATGTCTGAGAAACATTATTTTCTATCATTAATGTCCTTGCGCAGTCAACAATTGACCTATTCCTCCTTTCAACAATGCCATTTTGTTGTGGTGTCCTTGGTGCAGAGACCTGTCTTTTAATACCATGCTCATTACAAAAATTAGTAAATTCATCAGAGATAAATTCACCTCCTCTATCAGATCTTAAGCATTTCAATTCTTTACTAGTCTCTTTTTCTACTTTTACTTTATACCACTTGAACATCTTGAATGCCTCAAATTTTTCTTTCAAGAACATGACAGTCATCAACCTAGTATAATCATAAAAAAAAAGAATAAAATATCTGTCTCCATAATAACTTTGAGTTCTCATAGGACCACATAGGTCGGTATGCACTAACTCAAGTATTTTCTTTGTTGAATAATATTTGCTTTTGAAACTAGATTTAGTCATTTTACCTTTCTGACATTCATGACACATAACATGATCAGGCTTTGACAAGTTGGGAAGACCTTTAACTCTTTTCTTTTTACTGATCTTAATCATGTTATCAAAATTCACATGACATAACCTTTTATGCCACAACCATGCATCTTCATCTTTCATCATTAAACAAGAAGACTGATCATTATCAAGATAAAATAGATTACCTCTGGATTTTGTATTAGTTCCAACAAGTCTTCCTCCATCATCAAATATTTTCACCTTTTTGCTCTCAAAGGTAACTCGGTGGCCTGAATTGTTTAGCTATGCCACACTTAGTAAATTTAGTTTAATCCTTTTATCCAATAAGCATTTTCACATTTTAATCTATCATTTATCATCAGGGATCCTTTACCTCTTACCATACAGGGTGCATCATTACCCATTCTTACAGATCCTCCATTGTATTCTTCAAGATAATCAAATTTTTCTTCATCACCAGTCATGTGATGTGTACAACCACTATCTATAATCCATGTATCATTCTTATTAACCTTAGAGATAAGTTCTGTCTCTACATACGTTTCATCTTCTTCTAAATCATCCTTCATTGCCACAAATACTACCTCCAAATCATCATCAGTGTCGGTATCGGTCATATCTTCTTCCTTAGCAATGTAGCATACCTTCTTGCCTTTATCATTATTGTCTCAGTTGTCTCTATTGTAGTGTCGGTAGCCTTTGTTGTTTCTTCTCCCATAGCTTCCTTCAAATCGGTCTTTGGTTCTTTCATCATCTTTCTTGTGTGGACATCTAGCAGCAATGTGGCCAACTTCTTTATAGTTAAAGCATGCTAAAAGTAATTTGCCTCTATATCTTCCTTTTCCTTTAGGCAAGCTCTTGGCCATAAGAGCTTCAAGTTCATCAAGCTCATCATCAGTATTGTGATCACTATCATCATTCTTATTTCTGCTACTAGACTTACCAATCTTCAAAGAAGACATAAAAGTGGATTCAACATCCGGTACAATACTATTATCATAATTGTTCAGTTCAAATGTTTTAAGCTTTCTAATCAAATTATCAAGAGTGAGTGTGCTATTAGGTGTTGACCTATTTTCATGAATTATAGATATTTTGATGGCTTAGATAGGCAATAGGGTCCTTAGAATTTTGCTTACCACAGTGTCTTCATCAATAACCCCATCTGATGCTCTAATAGCGCAAACTACCTCCTTTATCCTGTTTGTGTACTACACAATGTTTTCACTTTCTTTCATTTTCATGTCATCGAATCTTCCTCTTAAGCTTTCAGCTCTTGCTCTCTTGACATTCACATCACCACTATAAATTTGAGCAAGTTTATCCCACATCTGCTTAGCAGTAGTATAGTCTTTGATGTCTTCAAATTTGACATCTGAACATGCAGCAACAATCTCCATCATAGTAACATTATGTTCATGCCCGTCTCTTAGTTGATCAAGGGTCAAGAGACCAGTGGGCGGTGCAAGGTATCCATTCTCCATCAGATCTAGGGTAGAATTCCCAATTTTGGATATATGCAGCTTCATTTGACTTTTCCATATTGTGAAGTTATCTTTGTTTAGTTTTGGCACTTCCCTCTTAAATATTTTGAGACCTTTGTGCTGAAGTCCTTAAAACTTTGTTCCCAGCAACCAAAGCTCTGATACCAATTCTTAGAATAACTAAGAGGGGGGTGAATCAGTTATCCATAGTCCCAAATCAAAATGTATAATCCAAAACAATTTACTTAAACTTCTGCAGCTCGGTAACATAAAATACTATACTGTCTGTGCTTTTACCGATTACTAGTCAATAACATATAATGATTACCGATCAAATCCAACATGTAATATGTAAAGTATGATAATAAAAAATCACCACAATGAACACATAACACAAAAGAATTAACGTGGAAACCTTATGAAGGGAAAAACCACTTGGGACCAGCAACCCAAAATTGTTCACTCTTCTGAAGTGAGGTCAGTAAAGACCCAACCCTATTAAAGGTTACAAACACACTATGAGGTGTGACCTTGTTAGAAGATTTTAGACCAACCGTTATCGTCCAACCATCATTCACTATGGGGTTGACAGGATAACAATGTTCATTCTATGAATGATACATATAAGACTTTCCTAGTCCACTCTGTTAAGAGATTTGTCTGTATACAATGGTTAAACTGTAACAATAGGTGATTTGATTACAATACAACTTCAATTGTAGATGTTCAAATCTATATTAAGCTCATTCAAATCCTTTGATCAATATATCAAATCTGTATCAACAATAATCAATGACTTACTGTCACTTAGTAATAGCTTTTTGATGCTCGGTAAACTCTGTAGTTCGGTTCTCCTTAACCAGTTTTATCAGGCATACATGAAGCTTGTTCATGTGATAATTTTGCAATCTCCTTCTTCTGGCATAAGTTTCATAAAGAAACCTTAGTCTCTTAAATAGACAAGTAAACCATTTTATTCTCCTCCATAAGATTTTGCTACTTATTCTCCTTCATCCATTTTGCTGCTTAAACCTTTCTCGGCTAATGTGCTAGTAACAAGTTTTAATTCCATCCTTTAGATCTTCCTTGAATTATGCTAGTTGTTGATCTTCATAAAAAACATTATCTCCATCTTTGATTTTGATGTGCTTTATAGCTCATCAATCCTTATCGGCTAAACTAATCATTTAGTTCCTTTTCTCCTACTCGGTTAACAAAGAAATGTGTTGGTGAAAACAAGCTCAGTTTATACTGTGCTTGGTATACACTACATTGCTCGGTGTATACTATGATGCTTCATCAAGTGACCACACTACCTTGTGTCTTTCAGTTCTTTTACTCATCATAGATGAATGAAACATAAGCAAGTCAATAACATAGGGTCATAGACTCATCAACAAGTTACCCAATGTATTCCTTATCCTCATCTGTCATATACATCTTCCTCATGTAGATATTTATGTTCTTCATCTCTTTTACTCCTTTTCTACATATGTTTAGGTATTGTAACTTACAAGATAAGTGCTGTCAAACTAGTTGACATCAATGACAACATATTACTGATTTAATCATATTACATATCTAATCAACAACTCAGTGATCTCTAATCAAAGTTCTTCAATTAGGTTCTAAATTAGTTGTAGTTCATCAGTCTCGAGTTCAACTCCCCCTATATAGCTAGTTTTACCAAAAAGAGCTTCCTTTTATTATCTCTTATTATTATTTTTACTTTTATTTAATATAATTTATTAAACATTAAAAATACCTTTGTACAAATAAATAAAACACATAAGTAATAATATATAAATACAGAGGTATATGTGTGTGCACCCACATATATGTATACATATATAACGTACATTTAATAACAATGCAGATATATATATATATATATATATATATATATATATATATATATATATATATATATATATATATATATATATATATATATATATAGACACACACACACACACACACTTAATACTAGAAATCAAACCAACATCATAAATCTCAAGACAACATCAAAACATAAACCACATGATAACATCATAAAACTGCACACATTCCCCAACTAGGGTAACCTCCTAATAGAAATCTAATTCCAAGGGTAGCCTTGAGAGTAGCTTGGTAAAATATTCACATAATAATAGTTTGATGATTTTGAAGGCACACTCAGACCTATTTACCCAGGTGGAGTTGATGCCTGTACCTACACCCTACATCACCAACCGACATGTATGTATATATATATATATATATATATATATATATATATATATATATATATATATATATATATATATATATATATATATATATATATATATATATATATATATATATATATATATATATATATATATATATATATATATATATATATATATATATATATATATATATACTGGAAAACAAGGAGGAAGAGTGCAACATCATGTGGATCTCCTCTAGGAGTGACTATGATTGCCTCTCCTCATTCTACACTCACATCAAATAGTGAAACATCCAAACATAATGGGGTTAGTAGGGTTAGATCTATTATAAACATAAATATATAAACCAAATATGAAACATTTCTTTATTAGTTCTTCTATAATCATTCATCATTTAATGTCAAATCATTCATTATTTCCATAATAAATTCTATTAACCAAATATATAAATATGCTCAAATGTCTCATCATGGAACGAAATAGTCCAAACATAGAATCCAAAATGACATAGTTTTTTTTTAAAAACTAAAAGAGGGGTAAAATTTTTATTGAATACCAAAGAGAACAAAACAACAGAGGAAAAAAAGAGAACTATAGAGCTTTATCCTGGTCAACAAGTTGAGCTAGCTTATGAGATAAATCATGGGGAAGCATCCTATGATCCACAATATTCCAATCCAATGCATGCTCGAAAGCCCATTTAACCAGGCCATCAGCCACACCATTCCACTCCTGAGGGATATGTAGAAAAGACACAGAATCCAGAGAATTGCATAGCTGAGTGATCTGCTAAATAACCAAAGCCAAATGCCAATCCATGTCCACAAGGTTCCATCTATTCAATAAATTCACAAACACCTGCGAGTTAGTCTCACAAGTAATTCTTCTCTAGCCATGTTGACAACACTATTCCACTGCAACCAAGATAGCAAGGGCTTCCATGAGGTTATTTGTATGGTAACCTTTGAAGATAGAGAACAGAAACTGAACATCACCAAAGCAATCATGCCCAACTCCCCCAATGCGAGCCGGTCCAAGATTTCCCCAAGAAGAGCCATCAGTGTTTATTTTAAGAACTCCAAACTGGGGAGGAGTCCAATGCCCCTCACGATTAACACACTGAGAGTGTTGCCTGGTTCTATTCCTAGCATGTCTGTGAGGCAAAGAGGGAGCACCACCCTGAAGAGGAAGGGAAAGGCGTGAGTAAACACCAGCATCTCTAGGGTCCAAACCTCCACAAAAGTCACATTTTTCCTGGAGCGTTTCATGAAGAGAATGAGTAATTTTCCCCCATAGATGTTTGATCTCCAACTACACATCATGAAAGATCCTCCTATTTCTCTCAAGCCAAACATGCCATAAAATAAAGGAAGGGCTAATAGTCCAAGAAACTTGAAGAAAAGAGGTCTTGGAAGGGGGATGGCCCAGACGGTCCCAAAACTCCAACAAGGAAGACACATGCCAGCAAGAACATCCCCACGCACTCCACCATAAGTGCCAAATCTACTTGACAAAAGAGCACTGGAAAAAAAGGTGGGAAATAGTCTCTTCACTATTGAGGCATAAGACATAGATGGAAGGCCCCTGGAAGCCTTGCTTGCAGAGATTCTCCCAAGTAAGACATCGGTTGTAAACTAGAATCCAAAGGAAAAAGTTACACTTAGGCCAAGAAAAACTATTCCAAGCTTTCTTCCACCAAGAAACCTCTACCTCACCAAACAGTTGCTTAGTCAGTGCAAGGTACCCTAAAGAAATAGAATACTTGCTAGAAGAAGCACCTCCCCAAGCCAAAACATTAGGTTCCTACAGAGAGCTACACTCCCTTAAAGCCAAGATCTGAGAAAGCTCCAACCGATCCCCCAGAGAACCACCCGATGGCCAATCAAAAGAATTCTTCCATCTATAACCAACAACAAGGCCCAGGTTATAAGCCTCCTTATAATGAGCCACCTTATTCCATCCAGAAGAAAGGAAAAAATCACAAAGAGGCTGTAAGTGTGGATGAGAGGACAAGAGAGGAGGATGCCCATTCTAGGAATCACTCCAAAACATAGCCTCAGTGCCTCTGTTACAAATCCAAAAAAGACTTCTCTTCACCAGGTGAGCCCCAATCTTGAGGGTATTCCACACTATAGAGCCTCTTCCCTCAAGAGGAAACCTGGATACATCTGAAGGTTCAATGCTAGGTAAATACTTGTGTGATAGGATACGGGCTGAAAGCTGAGACTGACTGGAGCACCAATGCCAATAGAGCTTGGCAGCAAGAGCTTGATTGCTCAAGATAGCAGAATGAAGGCCAAGGCCTCCTTCCTATTTTGGCCTGCAAACAGTATCCCAATTGATGAGGCTCCATTTAGAATTTTTCAAATTGCCACTCCAAAGAAATTGGGAAGAAAGAACATCAAATTCCTTAAGAAAATACGTCGGGGCAGCCTGAACCATGCTTTTGTATATAGGAAGGGCTTGAATCATAGAGTGCAAGAGAGTCACCCTGCTAGCAGTAGAGAGCCACCTATGAGTCCAATGATTGAATTTTTATCGAAGCTTGTTGAGCAAGCACTACCAAAAAATATTGGGTTGTCTTCCCACCACAATAGGGACACCCAAGTAAGTCAGAGGGAGAGTCTCAATCTGAAATCTCAAGATATTAGCAATCCACCACTGAATAGGCTCAGGAGTGTTGAAGAAAAAAATGGAGGGCTTGTGGTCATTGATTTTCTGACCTGAGGCAGCCAAATAAGTATCCAAGGTGAGCCAAAAGGCTTTAGCTTCATGAATTCGAGCTCTCCCAGCAAGGGCCGTATCATCCACAAACTAGAGGTGGGAAAGAGTGGGCAGCCGATTTCCCCAGCGCCAGCCCTGAATCAGATTTTGGGAAACATGGGAATTGATAAGTCTACCAAGTCCCTCAACCATAATGATAAACAAATAAGGAGAAAGGGGATCTCCCTAGCGGAGACCCCTAGAGGCCCCAAATAACTCAGAAGGTTCACCATTAAGAAGGACCAAGAAGGAGGGAGTAGAAACATAGCTCTAGACCCAGCAAACCCAATCCTGACTGAAGCCAAAAGCTAGAAGAACTTTGCACAAGAAACCCTAGTTGACTCTGTCATAAGCCTTAGCCATATTGAGCTTGATGAACATGGCCCACTCTCTAGAAGTACACATAGAGTGAATGGCTTCAGAAGCAATAACCACCCCATCCAAAATTTGTTTTCCAGCCACAAAACCCCCTTGTTCCTCAGAGATAACCATGGGAAGCCAAACTTTAAACCTCTCCGCTATGAGCTTAGTAATGATTTTATAGACCACATTACAAAGAGAAATGGGTTGAAAGAAGTCCAGCTAATTAGCCTCTTCATTCTTTGGAATAAGGACTAGGAAAGTAGCATTCAAAGCCCAGAGCATAGCTTTATTGGAGTAGGATTCCTGAACCACATCCAAAAGGTCTTGATTGATAATATCCCAAAATTCCTGGAAGAATTCAATAGGGAAGCCATCAGGCCCTAGAGCTTTGCCCTTACGCATGCTGAAGATGACCTCCTCCAAGTTAGACATACAAATCGACTGCATAAGAGAGTCATTCATCTCCCGGTCACAATAGAGGGAATACAGGACAAGATCATATTCTCCTCAATCTCTGCTGGGGGCAAGTCATTAGAAAAGAGAGCAGAGTAAAACTGAATAGCTTCCCTAGACACATCTTGAGAGGAGGTCAGATGTGTCCCATCAGAAGTGACAAGAGAAGAAATGTAACTTCTGTTACGTCGAGCCTGCATAGATTTATGGAAAAATGTGGTGTTCTTGTCCCCTTCCTGAAGCCAGTCAACCCGAGCATTCTGTTTCCAATAAATTTCTTCTCTAGGATCCCACTCTGCTAAATCACTAGAAGCTTGGGATTCCACTATGCCAAGAGCTTTAGAAAAACTTGAATCCTGAATCTTCCTAGTAATGACATCCAGACGATCCTGAGCCCTCTTCTTCATGATGTGGAGATTACCAAAACAAGTCCTGTTCCAATTCTTCAACTTCCTTTTGACATATTGTAATTTTTTAGAGAAGGAGAACATAGCAGTGCCATAGGCATGGCCACCGTGTCTACACCAAAGAGGCATTAAATCATGGAGAGAAGAGCCTCAAAGCCACATCAGCTGGAACTTGAAGGGAGGCTTCTTGGGAGTGGCAACATAACTAGCCATGAGCTTAATATGCTAGTGGTCAGAGCCTCTCCAATCAAGAATTTCAGAATAGAGAGAAAGAGAGCCATAGTTCCAAAAACAAGAAACCAAGACCTATCCAGGTGTTCTGAGATGGCATCATCTCCAGCCCTTCTATTGTTCCATGTAAAGAGCCCATTAAGAGGTCTAACATCAGAGAGATGTAAAAGATCAATATTTTCTCAAAGAAGCTCAAAAGAAGGACCCAAGAAAGCTAGCCCACCCCGCTTCTCCTCGAGACTAATGACAGAGTTGAAATCCCCAGCAAAAATCCAAGGCAAGAATGGGTGACAGCTTCTAACATGCCTAGTATGTGCCCAAAGCTTAATCTTGCCAGGGAGATCAATAGGGGCATACACATTAGCAACAAGAATCATCTCTCTAGTTTCTAGAGAAGAGGCCACCATTGAGAGAGCCGAGTGACAAGAGATCCAGTAGAGAGGCATAAGTTTCCTAGGATCCCAACAAATGGAAAGACCACCAGAGATCCCCAAAGCACCAACACACTGATATTGCCCCAGAAACCAAATATTAGGAGCACATCTATACATGGAATCCACTGAAAGCTTGGTCTCCTAGATACAAAGGATATCTGGAGAATGAACAACCACCAACTCATGAATAGCTTTTTGTCTGGGGATGCTATTCAACCCCCTCACATTCCATTAGAGAATAATCATTGAGTAGAGTGGGGGAAATGTTCACCCAGGGTCTTTATAGCCCTAGATTCAACCAAAAAATCTCCTGTAAGTTTAATTTTTTCTTGATCCTGCTTTCGCCCAACTTTTGAGGGAGTAGCAAAAGAGACTTTCTTAAATGGTCTTTGCATTAGGCCCAAAGAAAGAGAAGATCCCTTTCCTTTACCAGAGGCAAACACAACCTTGGCCAAATCTGCCATAAGAATATCCTTTTCCTGTGGAGCAGGAGAAATCACAAGGGCACTAGACTCAGGGCCAATAGGGATCTCCGACTGCTGCTGAACTACAACATCCTAGTTGCCACTAAGAATAGAACTCCTCCCACCTGAGCTAGTATCTCCACATTGAGCATCTGCAGGAATGCCTTCTTCTATGACCATGCTGTCTAGCACCTCAAATCAATTGAACCCAGAGTCCACTTGCTGATCTAAATGAGGTCGCTTCTGGCCCCTTCCCTTAGCACGGTTGCGAGCAGGGATAAAACCATCCTTATCAGGACCGATAGTGTTTGTTGGCCCTTGCCCTTGACTTGAAGTATTCATCTGAGCTTTCCCTTTACCAGTAGTATCAATCTGAACTTTCCCTTTTCTAGTACTAACATTTTGACCATTCCCCTTACCATCATTAGCCATACTTGGACCTAAGGATCCTCCAGGAGTACCATTGCCTTTAGAGGCTTGAGGGCATTGGCGCTATAAATGACCATATTCATGACAAATGCAGCATCAGAAGGGAAGGGATTCATAGTCTAACTGCTAAATCCAAGAAGAAGAGCCTAGGCAAATTTCCAAAGAATCTGGCAAAGGATTATTTAAATCAATTTCAACACAAATACAGGCATAAGAAATAACCTTTTTATCCAGTGATTGATGTGCTATGGCAGCCAGTTTCCCAAGTAAAGAGGTAATCTATCAAAGGATATCATCATGCCAGAACTCCAAAGGAAGCCACGGTAAGCGGTTGCAAATAGGAACCCTCAAAGGGAGATCCTTAGCAGAATTGAACCCTGTATGCCAGGGTTTGACAAAAATTCCCACACGGTCATAAAAATATGGGCCTCCCTCAAAGACCCAGTCCCAATCTGACATGCAAGATAAAGCCACCAAAAAGTAGCTATTACCAGCCAGCATAATATCCATATCACCTTCCACCTACCATGAACAGCGAATCCAGGCTTCCAGAGCTGACAGGGGAATCCGGATACCAAGAAACTTGCATATCAATGCATGTTTGGCCAAATAGTCCACATCATCCATTACTACCTTCGGAGGGATAACCAGCATAGGCCGATGCTGGCTACGCAGAAGGTAGCCATTAACTTTATTCAACCTTGAGCTCTCTCCAACATAAAATGTCTCCTTCTCCTGTGAACTCACCCTGGGAGAAGATCCACCACCAGTTGAGGCTCCAGCAATAGTGAGACTCTTGGAAACCCCAATGGTGGCCATTAGAGCCCAGCAAAATGACTTCCTCGCAGCCGTATGAGTAAAACCCTCCTCTCCACTCGCATGTGTATTCTTGCAGGCTGTCCTCCACTCGCATATGTTGGGGAGCCCAACTAGTGACCACCAGACCACGGTCTGCCGTGTGCTCTCAAAACCCCTGCCAGTCATCGTGCGCACTCCACAAACAAAGATCTCAATATCTTAAAGTTTGTGACTATCAACCAACATAGTACATCTCAAAAATGACATAGTAATAATCTTGTCAGTCTCAAAATATGCAAATACTAGGGTGGGCATTATAGATAATGTAAGCATATGACATTTGATGGCTATGCCTTTTCCATTGATGTCAAAGGGGGAGTATAGGTATGTGAAAAATATGTTGATTAAACTTAGAGTACATACATTTTCATTTTGGATGAAGGATTTTTGGAGGAAGAGTATATGCAGTAATAAAGTGTATAGGCACTAAGTCAATTTTTCACTAAGTATTTCCATCAATTCCAAAGGGGGAGATTATTGGCAAGAGACACTACACAGAGATTTTATTATAAGTTTATGTTTTCATTGATGGAAACTACATGATGTCTAGATATTTTATACACATCAATGAAAAACTTGGAGCCCATACCAGAAGTTAGTTGAAGATCTAACTAAGTCTAGGATGAAGAATAGAGAGAAAAACCCTATATTTCCCTATGGAGAATTATGCTTGAAATATGAAATAATTGAAATACAAGTACTAACCTCAAAATAGGGAAAATCTAGAAAATGCCAATTTCTGATGTCTATGTGTACTTTCGGGCAATTCTATAACCTGTTTCAGATTGGAAATGTTGAGACGAAGAAAACCAAGAAATCTTTTATCTTTCTGATAGCAAGTAGTCTTTGACCCTCATAAAAGGTCAAATGCTAGATTCTTTATTTGAAGGTCGATTCTAACTTTGTTCGCAGATCTCAAAAGTTAGCTGAAAAGTGTATCCAAATCCACTCTCAAATCCAAAATTTTGCACCTGTACCTGCAAGAAAAAGGGGGTTTTGTTTGTATGAGGGGTTTGCCTTGGTCAAACCCCAATTTAGGAATTAACCTTGAAATTGAATTGAAATGTAGTATGCATAAACAAAGAAAATGAAACAATTCACCTCATTTATGTTGAAGTCCTTGTAGAGGATTTGAATCCTCAAATCCACAAGTAGGAATGCTTCAATAGATGTAGAATGAATGTAGGATGTCTCAAATCAATGGCATTTGATCTTCACCACCAATCTTGAATAGATCTTTGCATATGAGGAAGCTTGGATGAATGTAGAAGGATGGATCTTCAAGGGGGCTCCAAAGAGATTGAATCCTTCAATGGATAATAATGGATCTCCTTGATGGATGAATGATTGAACACTTCAATGCTTGCTTGAATGCTTGAATTCACTTGCTTGCACTTGAGAGCTTGCTCATGAATTTTCTTGAGAGATGTGGATGATGGATGGAGAAAATGAGGGAGGAAGGCCTCCTTTTATAGTGAACTAGGTCACAATCTTCTAGAGGGGCCACCTTGGAGAATTAAATCCCAATTAGGTCCTAACCTTTAGAAAATATACCTAGATTAAATTCAATTTAAGGATTTACCATTTTGAAACCCGAAATGGCCGACCTGGAGGTGGGAAAACAAATATCCCCGAAACCCGACACCCAAAAATCAAGGAAATTTGAAATCTGGACAGGGGGTCAAGGATGAGCTTGACTTTGACCTAGGTCAAGGTCAAGGTTGATCCTGAATAGGTCAAGTTTGAGGTCTACTTTGAGTGTATGTATATACATACATACATACATACATACATACATACATACATACATACATACATATATATATATATATATATATATATATATATATATATATATATATATATATATATATATATATTTATATTTGACCTTGTGGTAAAAAACCTCAGGATCCTCACCCAGAATGCTAGGAAATGCAGATATGAAGTGAAAATCAGGTGCATGGGAAAGCAGAACATGGGAAAAATCTAGATACATGTAGAGACCTAATCAAGGCACTTAACATGACCCCATACCACTTACTTGGAGGGCTAAAAGCTCTTATCATGGAAGTGCTTCCATTTTAAGATGATACACTATTCCCAAGAACATTTTATGGTAAGCCAACTTGTTTTGATCAAATATTTTGATGCAAGCCTATATAATAAGTTGATTAGGGTTTGTTAAGGTTTTTGGATGAAATTAGAGACTATTTTTATGGTTAGAAGGAAGGAGAGGAGTGAAAAAGAGAAGATTTGATGTGGTTTATAAAGATGTAATATTTTGATTGTGAAGATCAAGATAAGAGGGCAATCATTTTTGGTTTGTGAATCAAATCAACATCTAAGATTACATGGAACTATAATTAGAAATGAGAATGTTGGATATTTCATGTATATATGTACTATAATTAATGTTTTTTCATTGATGTCAACATATTTCTTTACTCTTGACAATTTATTGGTTCGTTCAGTTAAGAGTTGTGGTTCGACAAGGATAATTTATTTCCAATCAGTTGTTGTGGAGCTGTAGATGTGTTTTGGAATGTTTTTACTTGATATTGGTCAAATTTAAGAGGTTTTATTTATTATTTGATGAGTTTATGGTTAATTTATTAGAGGAAATTTTTATGGAGACAATGTTGCAAATTTTTGATCAGTGAGGATTAGTTATACAATGTTTTTGGTTGCTAACTTGATGGTGAGTTAAGGGCATGAATTTTTGTTCTCAGATCAAATGGTTCATGATTTGGATGCTTCAAAGCTATTTTTATTGAGTGACAATGGTTGATGTTTAGTGTTCTAGATGAATAGTGACTATTATAGATTCTATGATAGAGATGTTTGTGTTACTGTTGTGGTAATTAATGTTGCTTGTTGATGTTTTTGGATCATGCTCTATTCATGATGGAAGATCGTATTGATCCTTTGATCAGATTCAGTTATTTAATTGTGGCATTTTTGTATTATTGGCCGGCTTGATGAGTTAACATGTTGCGAAGATTTGAGGTGTGATCTTTGGATGATAGTGTGTTTGTGGATGGATATTTGTGTCCTAGTTGTGTCTTAGCTAACATGTCTTGGACTCGCATTGAGGATTATGTATTAGTCTTTGTAATATTTTTTAATTAGGTCCCTGGTTGACCTTGTTGTAATAATTTGATGCATTGTATTAAAGATGAAATCATTTGTTATTGCGATGGAATGGGATGTAAGACAATGATGCTAGATAAAATTGTTGGCAAGTTGACTTTACTAAATTATATGACTAAGTTTTGTGTTGTCATTATGGAAACAAAGTCATATGAAATTTTGATGTTAGTGCACTAACTTGCAAGATCATAATACAACTAAGTATAGAAGATAGACCAAATAGTGAAGCACTTAATGATCAAAGCATCGACACACGTGTGTATGATCAAGGTTTGGTATGCACCCTTGGATATAAGCTTTCGAGTATGCTAGTATGCTAAGTCTAAGAATGCATGATTATATAAGATAGTATCAAGAAGTTATAACAAGTCTAAGTGACACTGGCAGTCAAGTGACAAAGCAGAATAGAGCATACAACCGTCAGATAGTTTTTTGATTAGTGTATATCATTTTGTTTTTTAAAGGCTATGCACCTATTTTAATAGTGATGTAAACATGTTATTATCATTGTATGTAAACACACTTGAGCCAATTAACTTGAAATCTTTGTATGTGTTAGGTTTTAGGCCGACACAGTAGTTAGTTTTGGTTGCGCCCATTCAACATGTATATATATGACATGTGCTTTTGTATTTAAGAGATATAGAGTATGGAAGATATATAGAAGAGAAGAAGTATGTGAGTTTAGTTAGTATGATATAAAGATCTAAAAGAAGTTAGAGCAATAACACATAAAAGGAATTGATCAGACAAAAGTGTCAAAGAAGCAGTTAACCCTTGTAGATATAGTGTGTATCTGATAACCAGGAGGTTGTAGCCTTCTTCATTGAGCATTGAGCTCTGGTAGTGAGCCATCCACCCCTAATAGGGTTTGTTATATCAATATTCCTAACAGAGTCATTGTACTCAGCTTTGTAAAGATTGCTCCTAACAGGGAAAAGGAACATTAATAGGTTCATAAGACTAGTACAATTATTTGTGGGTGCTAATTCCCACTGGGGTTTTCCTTTGGCCAAGGTTTCCTCATAAACATATCTTGTGTTATGTGTTATGGTTGAATGTTTTATTTTCTTTACTATTCATTTCAGTATTTGAGTAATTGGGCTAAGTTTCAAGAATCATAACAACATTAATTATAGAATACTGATTTACCCCCCCTCTCAGTGTTCCCATTCTTAACAAAAATGACATATAAATATATGTGCAAAGAGGTATGAGTGGAATCTAAAATAAAGTCATAACACATATTTACTTCATTGGAGCTATATTGGCATATTAGAGATGATATCATTGAGTTCACAAAATTAGTGGATTATTGTCCATTTTGGGGTTGTATCCCTAGTTGTATCTTGGGTTATTTCCCAAGAGTTGTTTCTCTCATTTTTATTTGAGAAATGAACTCTAGGTAGTGAGATTGAATATATGTGCATTCCCCTTTATACCTTTAATAGGGCTATATGTTCTAGTACATCATCTTGTTGGTTTGATCCCCACCATGGTTTTTTCCTAAACCAGGTTTCCACGCAAAAATTCTAGTGTTATGTGTTCTTGTGATGATGTTTAAGTTCTTTAATGTTTATCTTTAAACAACTAAGGAAGTTAAACATTGGTTAAGTTTTGGTTTTGACATGACTGATTAGAACACAATTGATTCATTCCCCCCTCTCAGTTGTGTGTGTTTCCTTATTTATATCATAGTAGAAGTTATTTTGGAAGTTCAACAATATGAGATCATTGTAGTGATCATTTTTTAAGACATTGAGAAAGGAAAAATGTTTTACAGACTTCCTATGGTGGTGGATGATGATTTAAGTGTTTGTGTTATTATTTTTGGCTATCCTAAGACCTAATATGTGTTGAGAAGTATAAGTACTACTTTCTTGTATTTTCAAGTGTCTAAGAAGGAAGTTCACCAAGGTAGGTGTGCAATTGTAGGTTTGGATGTTCTACATGTGATGAAGAGATTGAGGTTGAACTAGATTTGTATTAGCAGAAGAGAAGTGCTACTTTCTTAGATCACTTTTACTTGTTGATACCTAACAATTTCAATAAGGAAAATCCATTAATCGGGTAGATCCTAACATGTTTGATTTGTATATCCTTTAACAAGGTGACACATTAACTTGTGTTTGAAGTCCTTTAACTAGGCCACTCCTAATAGAGTGAAGTTCCTAACAGGGCTAAAGGTAAATCCCTTGACTGAGTGACTCCTAACAGGGTCTTTCTCTTAATCAAGCCTATTGTAAACTTTTAAATGGGATAAGCTCTTAAGCGGGCATGCTCCAGAAGAGTGCATTTTTCTTAAAGGGTTCCATCCCCACCATATTTTTTCTCAAGTTGGGTTTCCATGATAAAAATATTAGTGTTATATGCTGATTTGTGTGAATGATTATCTTTGATGTGATGCTTATTTCATGTTAAGGTTAAAAGGATGAATTCATGTTGATGAGACATTATGGAAATAAACTAAAAGGTTTAGATTTATGTGATTGGATAGATTACTGATTCACCTCACCTCTCAGTAATCTTGGACTTGATTATAATAATAATTGGTATCAGATCTTTGGTCACGTTGGAACCATTTTTGAAATTTTTAGGAGTATGTCTGTGTTACATTACCAAGCATGATGATAAAATTCGAGAGGTTCTCTTGTCATTGTTTCACAAAAGGGATATGTTGAGGATTGTGAAATAGAGATGTCACTATATCATAGACTGCATAAATTGGTTTCTTTCAAAATAACAACAACACCACTATTTTGTAAAGGTTGGGTTTGAAGCTTTAGCAACATTATGCTGTACTTTCTATATCACATTATAGTAAGTAAGGTGGTGGTGTGGGGGTGCAAAATGGTGAGCCATTTAACTGTAATGAATTAAGGTGATGTGACTATAATGATGCCATTTGGATTATTGCAAACATATTTTTTGAGATCAAAAGGTATTAATAAAGATTATTAATGGTCTGACAACAAATAAATCTAAAGGGGAAATTTAGAAAAGATATCAAAAAGGATTTAAATGGTATGGAGTATGAATTATCATATGATGTGATTTATTCTTTTCATTACCAAGGTGCAATCACCTTGTGTGAAATATCCTTTTGACATAAGTTTATTACGAAATTAGTAATTGAGAATTTATTTATAAAGTAATTTTTGGCAATCATCAAATACAATACATAAACACTTTCTAAATTTTAATAACAAAATGGGTCTTCCAGTAGCTGAGGGGTCATCAAATGAGAATCTGCAACCTCTTCTTCAACTAAATTTATATTTTTGACAAAGAGGACCAACAGGATGTTTTGAATAGTCTCATGTTTGCAATATGGGATCATTCTACTAGCTATGTTGGATACTAAAGCGATATGTTCGAGTTAGAGAAGGAGCATGACAAGGCTGAGTTGCAGGTTGCATTTGAAGAATTGGGTTTTGATCATGAATGGTTCCATGATGACATCCAAAAAATGTTTGACCACATGCACATAGGCACTTCCCCCCTTTTTAAAATCATTGAATAACAACTTCTTTTTGGCTATTGTAATGGTTAGGATATGTAGGATTTTACTCTAAAATATTAACCTTTGTAATTACGACTTTATTTTTGAAAGGTTGTGAAATGTAAAAGGTTGGAAGCTTTTCGCTTCCCCTACCTACATAGGGGAAAGCACAACCATGTTATAAATAGGAAAGGGAGATAAAGAGAAGAGATGGAGAAATGTACATAAAATATTTTTTAAAGAAATATATATAAGAAGGTCTTTTGCTCAAATGGTGTAAGTGTATGGTTCTTTACTCATTAAATTAGGTCCTCTGTGATATTGGATGTATGAATTCAATGATTATATTTAAGACTTATGTTAAAATCACTACATATTATACACATAAACTTGACAATCAAGAAGTGACAATGAAGTTGTTGTCTTGTTTCTTCTTGTTCAATTGGTTTCCTTCTGTGGGAATGAAATTTGATTGAACTAGTTATGTGATTATTGCAATGGTATTACATTAATAGAATTGGATGGTTGATGGTGGTATAAGATATCTCACAAAGTTGCACATGAGAATTTAATGAATGGAGGCTCTATAACCCAATGGTGAAAGAAGTTTATGTTATGATAATTCTTCTTTTATTTTGGAAGCTCTTTTATTTTCAAAAAATAGGAGTAGGTTTTAGAGTAAGAAGGGGTTTTGAGTGTTAGTAGTAAAAATGTTTTGGTGGGAGAGTATAAAAAATGATAACATATTATTGAAAGACATGAGGTCTTGAAGTTACACCCACCTTGAACTTAATAAGATCAAAAGAGTAGAGGAATTAACCCTTCAGGGTAATACCTATTCATTGGCCAAAAACTATATGTTTATTATGGTAAACATTGTAAATTGGTGCTTATTTCCAAACTATAGTTTTGAAACCCAATAGGTCCTCTTTGTGGTAAGCTTAACAACTTGAGGAAAAGATCTAACGATGAGGAAGGATCCTCCCAAGTTTACAAAGGATAATTACCTGGTATGGACTGACATAATGAAGTTGTACCTATAAGGTACGAGATCACAACATTGGATGCATGTCATAAATAAGTATACCACTCCTACCATAACACTTAATGTAGATCAACCAAAAGAATAGTAAGAGAATAATCATGCATAAGAAGCCATTGTAAATACTCTATTTAATATTAAATATTTTGAAGTTCATGGTCTTGATACTACCTATGAAGTTTGGAAAAAGTTGAAGCTAATCTATGGTGGAGATGTTCATGTGCAAAAAGTAAAAGAAGACAATCTTAGAAGAAAATATGATGACATGAAGATGGTAGAAGGTAAAATATTGCTCACTATGATCAAAGACTAAAAGAAGTTGTTGGTGCTATCTGAGGTGTTGGTGTAACTATTGATGAAGATGCCATGGTAAGCAAAATGTTGAGAACCTTATTGTCTACTTATGGCATGAGAGTGTTTTCCATAATGAGCCAAGAACTTTTGACAAAGTTAGTATAGATGGAATAATTGGTAAGATTACTGTATTTGACCTAAATAAATTTGATAACAGTGTTGTAAGATTTGAAGCATCCTTTAAGGCATCGGTTTCAAATGTTCCATTAAGAAAAGGTAAAGAGTTAAGTCATTATTCTAACTGCATGTCAAGTTTTTCTAGGGAACTTGAATTTATTTTGGATGATGAAAGGAGACAAGGAGAACTTGAAGAATTGCTAGCAAGGAGATTTCCTAGAGGGATTGGTAAGTACA